>JAJHPF010000017.1:7261996-7861996 GCA_024447775.1 Carex cristatella
TCTTGTTTAAATTTTCTCCATTTTTTTAAGCTCAACTATTTTGACCATTTTCAATATTTTTATAAACTATGGATGCAAGCTTTGTAATCAAAACCATCAATTAAATATTTATTTTGGAGTTCTGACACAACATACAAATGTGAGATTGATTTAATATCTATGTTTCATTTGCCTGTTGCAGGAATTGGGCATAGGAATTAGAGTCTAATTGAATCTAGTTCCAAAACTATACTTATTTGTATGATTTTGTGAGGGTAGTCGAGGAGTCAGCTGTTCAAGCTTGAACCAATTTCAGTATAATTTTTCTAGTTTGAACAAATACATACAACCATCTACTTAACCATCAGGTTTGGCTTCTCTTGTGATAGATTTTTTCGATGTAATCAAGTACATGAATGAATACCTACTCCTAACAGGTAACAATTTATTTTTGATATATTGTTAATATGTTTCACTATATAGGGTGAATATTTCATTGTATATGAATGAATACTTTATGGATGTGAGATTCATAGTGTAATTTCAATTTTTGAATTGAAATGACAATATGATATATAATGAATACTTTATGACTTGTAGATGCATATTACACCTAAGAGGAAGCATGTAAGGCTAAGGACTCCAATTACTCCTCTTCTACCACCGACGCATTTCGTGTCATGAAGAGAGCAGCTGCTTTGACTGATTTGTTCCACTAGTACGAATCAAAGAGAAGAGTATCTTAACAAATTTGTTTATTCTTTCCTGACGAGAATGGTCGATGCAACTTCTATCAATTTAATTTAATGATCCAATGCTTATGTGATGGTTAATGTTTCAGTACTTAATTTAATTTAGGTATGAGATTCATGATTTGATACATTATGATGGATACTTAATATTACAGGTGCATTTAGTTTTTCTGATAATTATGTATGAATACTTTATGTAGGACGGTGAATACTTTATGTGTTAAGAATAAATACTTGAGAGGGTAATCAATTGTTGAATTGCTTGGATTCATAGTATGAATATTTTAATACTAAATTGTTTGGATCATTATAAATGAATAAATTAGGAATGATTATAAATATTTGTATTACATTAGGTATGAAAAGCTACTATTCCTACTGCAGTTAGTCTTATGTTAAGTATGAATGAATACTTTATGTATGAGGTTGAATGATTTGTTGACTAGTGATGAATGCTTACTATTGTATATACATTCAGACTTCTGACAAGTATGATGAATACTTTATGTTTGAAATAGATTAGTTGTTATTGTATGGATGAATACTTAGTTGCTACTGTATGGATGAATACTTAAGTATTAAATATTTTATGTTTGAATCACAATATATACTTAATTCATTCGAGATTTATATATTATCATCTTTTATTGTTGACAGATTTATAATTCTTGCTAAATGAATACTTGCTGGTAAATAATTATCACGTAAATATTTTATTTTTTGTGAGTGAATACTTTATGTTTATGGATGGATATTTTAGGGTTAAGTCATCCACACTTTTATGAATGACTGGTGAAATTTTTGCTGAATGAGTACTTTCTAGTAAATACTTATTAAGTGAATACTTTTGTGTTTAAGAATAAATACTTTTACAGTTAAAGATGAATACCTCACTAACAAGTAATTTATTTTTTTAATTGAAGTGTTATTTGACATATTATTATTATAGAAGTCTAGCTGAGTAAGAATTTTATGCTCATATAAGTATGAATACTTTACTAATAAATAATTCATTTGGTTGAATACTTTATGGGTGAGTGACGTGTTCAGTTTTTTTTTAAATACCTGATATCTTATAATGAATACTTGATGCATTACAAATGAATACTTGATATATTATAGATGAATACTTGCGCGCAACAGCTGTAAAATCTTTCAAATATTAGGCGTTCCCCAAATATTAAATGGTTCCAGAGTTAGTTAGTAGTTACTTAGGTAGTTATTGACTGGTGGACAAAATGAGGGATTGATTAGCGAAACAGCTAGGTGAATCATAAGGATGAATACTTACACAACGAGGATGAATACTTGCTTAATGAGGTATGAATACTTGCATGACGAGGATGAATACTTGTGCAGCCGACAACTCGAAAGTATGTCATCATGGATCTCATTTGAAAGAGAAAATTATTTAGAAGACGTTCGTGGTTTTAGATTTGTAAAATAACTTACAGATCGTAAGAAATATTGGTTTGATTAAACGGAGAAAAAAACACCCACCTCTAAAAACGTGTAAAAGATGGTGGGTGATGTGTCCAGTTTTTTTTGTCTTATCATAGTTGAATACATATGTTCCTTGGAATGAATACTATTGGATGTTTTTACAGTATGAAGTATTTTTCTGCGATTTCAACTGTTTTTTAGCAGGTTTCAACTGTTTTTATCCGGGGGACTGTTAGGGGACGTTTCATGGGGGACAGCTAGGCGGTCCTTATTAATATTGATGCGGCCCACCTCACATGCACTCATTGCCAGAACTACCACAACTTACTATCAGACTGAACCAGTAAACAAAAAAAATGACGTGAAGCCGGGGGTGAAAACAGAGCGGACATTGGTAAAACTATATTTATATTTTTTATTTATTTTCCGAATACACAACGGATATCAGACATATCAGATGAATATGGATACGGATAAAATCAATTCATATATGTATTAAAATAATATTAAAAAATATTGAAGTTCATAATATTTATCTAATTATAATGGTGAACAACATAAATTTTTCATAACATATATATTAAAATATATGGTATATATCTACTATTCGGATACAGATAATTAACATAAAATCATATTAGTATCTTTATCCACACGGATATTTGAATATCACATATCCACATCTAAGTTTTTGGATATGGATCGAATATGAATCGGATATTATCCATACCGTTTTCATCCCTAAGTGAAGGTGATAATTTTTTTTGTGTGGCAACATTCCTAAAAGATAATTACATTACGTGATTTATTACGTTTAATTATTTTATTTAAATTTTAAATTAATTTATAAAAATATTAAAAATTGAAAATATTACAAAATTGAAAAACATTGTTAAAAAACAACAGTCACATATTTACATGGCATGACATGATTATATCAGTTTATGTAACATGTCATTTTCAATCAAAATAGATATCTCACGCAACACGCGAGTTACATCACGTGACCATATACGCGTTGTGCTATGATGAAACCAATAACCGTGTGACTAATGACTAATATTTTTTTTCAGTGTATGTAAACTTATATTTTATAAGCAAGTTAAAACGGAACTTGTGCCTTATTTCAAGAGTGCTTAATTATATAAATCATTCTTGTTTAGTTTGCAAGAAGTTCAAAAAATTATTTATAAACTTTTGTCAAATTATGATGAATAATAAGTAATGTCAAATTGTCATGATTAAATTGAGTTAAATATATGCTGTCATTGTTCTTGGATCCGTCTGGCTTGATATGCATTTGAGAAAATTGAATGTTTCAGCCCACATCTTATCCGAACATATCACAAAATCCAACTTAATCAAGCTATACAAACCTATGCCTCAGTGGTTCTTTGTCCCATCATACTTCAACATTATTAACTCTATTTCTAAAATCTAAATAACTGATTCGAATCTTCAACATGATTTTCATATTAAAATGTGCTTGGATAACAAATTTTAGAATTTATAGAATTTTTTTACTAATTATTTAGAAAAATACAAAATCACTATTTTTGAATTGTTCAGAATCTTCTAAAAATAATAATTTTGTACCTTTCTAAACAATTAGTAAAAAAATTCAAAAAAATATAAAATTTTATATCTAAGCACATTTTAATATGAACATCATACTGAGCAGTTCGGATTGACTGTTTAAAATTTGAAAATAAAGATAGCATTGTTAGAGCATGATGGAGCATAAAATCAATGAGGCATTTTATCCCTACTCATCCGAGAAATATAAATTTTAAGCAAGTTGGTCATATTAGGATTAAAAGAAGGTACTTTAGACTCCGAATGCCGCAAATGAGCATTTCTTTGACCGAAATTTTTATTAATATTCAAAATATATATAAAATTTAACATCCTGCATTCAAATTAAAAAAAAAAATCTAAATTTGTCTAATTCAGAAAATAATTTTCTGAATTCAAATTTTCTTTTCTGAAAATTATTCTCTGAATCCAAGGGCACCTTGGTTAACACGGATCCGAAGAATAATTCTCCGGAAAGAAAATTTTGGCTATGTAACTATATATTTACTTAATAATGAATTAAATTAAAACTAATAACTAAATATTTACTTAAAATAATCAAATAAATAATTTCGAACAATTTAGAATATAAACAATATTAAATATTAAATATTAATTAATAATAAATAAAAACAATTAAAATACAAAATTTCAGAAGAAAAAAAATCAAGAGCAAACTCCAAATTCTTCAGAAATAATTCTTCAGAAAAGAAATAAGGCTTTGGAATCCGGAGAATAATTCTTCAGAAATAAGGCTTGAATCTAGAGAATTATTATCAAGATTTGGAATTTTTCTGAATTTAGATGCATAGTGTTAAATTTTGTATATTTTTTTAATATTAATAAAAATTTGGGTTTTTTATCAGATTACTTTCGATTTTTATTTTTTTTATAGAAATGCTTCCGATTGCCGCGTCGGAAATTTGACTTATAATTTGTATTTGATTCAATAAATTCATGGAGTAATTTTTTTCTTAAACAAATTCGTTGCAGATTGACATTTTAAAATTATAACTACGTGTTCATTTATAACGGAACAACTAATTGTTGCAAGGATATTATAATTTTTCTATAACCTAACAATATTTTAAGTTCTAAACTATACTTTGATAAAAAAAAACCTCGTCAATTTTTTTTTTTGGATTTTTCAGTAAACCAGCAACTTTAAAGGTGTTTAACTGCTTTCATTATCTCAGTTAATGACATTTTTTCATTAATCACTTTGATGTAAAAAATCTGAATTTCTTTTATTTTGTTTAATTAAAAATCAGAGAAGCCGAATAACCAATCATTTACTATATATATATGAGGGTTCCAATGCCTCATACCTTTCATATGTCATCATACCTCACATTTTATATCTTCGTTTTCGAAGTCTAAATTGTTAATCCAAACCGTTTAAAATAATATCCATATTTTATACTAAAATATGGTCAGAATGAAATTTTATAATATTTGGAAATATTTTACCTTTTATCTTTGTACAGAATCAATTCAATATTTTACTATTTTTATGTAAATGCGTTGTATTGGAAATAAAACAAGATAAATGACTCACATTTATTATTTAAAATTTAGACTTTAAATTATGAGAAAATATTTGTCCCTCAAGTTTTCACCTCGAGCTGTACTCCAACTAGTTCATCTAATTTGTACTCCAACTAGTTCTGCTTGATTTTCTTTTTCAGATAAAATCCACAATAAAATACTTTTGAGTTATATTTGTGTCGTTTTTTTGTCTACAGTTAAAGATAGTAGTCACTTTAGATTTTGCTTCTCATTTAAAAAATAAAATATAGTAGAAGAAATTCATACTTTTAGATTCACAATTTCTCACAAATTGTCGGAAAAAATGAACGGGAATGGTTGAAGGAAAAAAAAAGAGTAGATGAATTTCTGTTTGCATCCCTGGTTTGAGGGAGAAATTAGTTTATTTATTTATGAAATTTCAATAATCACGATCCCAAAAATATTAATATTGGATCCCTCTTAAAAGAAGTGAAGCTCTTAGACTCCTTTATACTGAATCTATCTTAATCCCTCTTAAAAAGAAACGGAATGAATTTAATACCAAAATGCCCAAACCTGATGTCTCCTTGATCAACTAATGTTCAAGAAATTAAGGAGAAGAAAAATTAAGAAACTTCCCCCTTTTCTTCTCAAATATTATGAAAAGAACCTCTATATAACATCACCCAAAAAAAAAATAATAAAAATAGAAACAGATCCATAGATTCCGCTTGATTCAATCCTCATTGACCTCTCAAGTCAAGTCTCTTCGATCTTCTTTTTCAATTACAAATGGAATGAACAGGACAAAAAAGAGAAAAAAGAAAAGATGAACAATAGAGAAATTAAGTCTATGAGCAATAAGTAACATAACAGCAAAAGAATGAATTAAAACTAAGAAAATCCAAATCCACCATCCCAAAAACATTTTTCCTATCTCCTAATTAAGGCCTAAGAAAGGTAATAAGGAGTGGAAAGAGAAGCACTAAAATAATTGCCATGACACCTAGAACAGCATAGCAAGCCCATTTCCGGTTGCTCTTTTGGTATTCTCTTGCTGATTCTAGTTCAACTGTGCCCCTTCTGACGAAAGAGCTCGCGTGCATCACGTGGCTCTCTATATCGTTCAACTGAGCCCCCTGCGCCTCCACCAGCGCTGCCATGTCAAGGAACACCTGGTGCAGGTCCAGCAGGCTCTTCTCTATTTCCTTCACTGCATCATGCCTCTCTTGGATTTCCGATATTGTGTCGATTATCTACATATATATATATAGTTCATGACTTCATGTTGGGTTCAGTCTCAATTCCTCATTGTACTGAATTCATGCTTACTATATATAAAATTTGGTTTATTATCAAGTTGTTCAATCATCTCATTTAATATACATTTCAACATGAACTAATTGGCAAAGGGAAGTAAACAGAGTATCTCTGAATTCATAGAGATTCAATTAGCTTTTCACCATGACTAATTAATTAGCAAATAATTCAATTGAATCAGTAAACATGGTTTTTAAAATTAATTAATTGATATACGGTACCTGTCCTCTCCCTTGCTCTTGAATGGCTTTTTGCAAGAATGTCTCGCTCTCACCCGACGCAATCAGGTTTTCGACTGTCTGTTCGTCGGGCTTCTCCCCTGTAATGGTAAAGTACCGCCTCCCGACAGTCTCCTTATACTCTTCTGCCATGCGGGTTCTGAGACCCTGAAAATCATCCATCAAGTCTTTCAACTTCTTCCCCAACCCGCTAACAACCGATGTACGGGTGCGGTCAGCTGACGACCCGGGCCCGCAACCAGGCAGCTTCCTGTTAGCCGCATTTGACCGGTCAAGGGCTTCCAGTTTGGCTTTGACCCCCTTCGCCTTCCGCAACACTTGTCCAACATCCCCATCCATGCGGGCCCGGAGTTCCTTGACCGTTTTCGCATTGTGGGCCGTCTTGGTTTCTTCATTTGTTTGTAAAAGCCGCCGATATAGCTGTTCCAGGGCGCGCATGTCTTCTTTGACCGATTCGACATCCTCAAAAAACCTATCAAGGTTCACGCTTTCTCGGCCGGCTTCCCCGATCACGCCTGCTTCAATGTCATCTAGCTGGGTTTGTACCTTGAGGTCTGTATACTTCTTAAAGGAGCTGGTTGAGAAGAGATCGTTCATGGTGGGTGTACGTGTTTTTATGTAATGGTTTGTACACAATTAAGAATTAGAACAATGTTAAGGTCGGTGTGCCATGTTGAGCTTAACATTAACATGTCGTTGGATGACTTCCATTCTTTCTCTCTCTCTTTTTTCTTTTCAATGGAGATTGGAAAAGAAGGAAGAGGGAGAGGGTCAAGTTGGTTAGTCAACAATTGGTTAAGAAAAGGTACAGAGAGGATTATATTTGTGGGTCGCATGCATTTTAAGAAAATGGATTGATGGGTGGGTTGTCATAGATCAGATCAAACAGTTTTATTTATAGTTTGAAATTGTTAATTCTAATTTCTATCAATACTCAAATTGCACATTTCTTAAAATAAGCCAAAAGTCAGCTGGCCGGGATTAACAACTTTTAAAATTTAGTCCTTTCTCATCATTATACAATATCCATAGTATATAAAGGAAAGCATTTAATTTCCTGTTATCATTACAAGAATTAACTGATACAAACTTCCGATTTTTTTTTGTCCAATAACAACTTGAACTATGAACTTCTTTCTAAATAAATAGATCTAGTTACATATCCAACTTATCCATTTAAATTGTCTTACTGAATAAAGACAACAATATCTTTTAGGGAATTATAGTTAATTTATTGTGCAAAAGATCTGACCCCAATACTAAAGTCCAACATGGGGAGGGGAGGAGGTCCGGCATCGGATCAAATTTGGTTCGATGTCTAATTTGAATTGTTTGATCCGTATCGAGATTCATACGTCCGGTTTAGATTCACAAACGGTTTATAATTTATTTTTCGCACGAATCTCAATGTGAATTGAATGCTCAGATTGAGCATCTAACCAAATTTGGTATAGATAGATGTCTCTCTTAGAGAGTTTAGATCTAGTAAGGTACCTTACCATGTAGAATGAGAAATCTTAGCTTTAACCTGACACGACTCTCAAAGACCTCCCACCCATGCATCTACCACTGACCCGGAAAAACATCGCTCGGCTGAAATTACGTAAAGTGATGCGGTACTCGGAGGATACCATTTCGTCTCTCAGATATCCTCCTCTCACAATGTGATTTATTGTCACAATTAAGAAATTGAGGTGAAAACTAAAGTACACACATTAATTCAAGTAAACCACGAGGGTATAGGAGTGAAAACGGAACGTATAATATCCAATCCATATTCAAAAGTTAGATACAGATATATAATATTTTGAATATCTCTGCGGATAATGGATACAAATATAATTTTAATTTTTAATTGTCTATATCTAAATATAGTAGATATATATTATTATAATTAGATAAATATTATAAATTTTGATATTATTTAATAAATATCTGATCTGATTTGTTTTCGTATTTATTTAATATCCAATTCATATATGTATATGAAATATAAAAACAAATACAGATATAGTTTTATTGCTATCCAATTCGTATCCGATCCTCACCCCTATGACGAGGGGAGAGAGGAATTACTGTATTGTTATGATTTATTTTGTTTAGAATAAGATTCGGGTAAAAAATCCCAACTCATGTCTGATCATAATAAGGGTATGTTCAGTAGACCATTGGGAATGGACATGGACACGGAAATTGAACTAAAAATTACTGTTCATGTAGGGAAAAAAAATTCAGTTGAACTGAATTGTTTTTTTCTCGTGAGAATAGTGAAGCGGCCGAACACGTTCTAAGTGTATTAAATCTACAATCTAAAAATTAAAATTTTGTAGCAGATTTCGCTATTCTCCAAATGAGATAACCGAATATTGTTATTCGAAATTTAACTGTTGAATTTTTTTCATACATGAATCTCAACACAGATAGACAAACAGTTATATTTAAAGAACTCTTATTCTATTTGGAGAACAGAGACTCAAATCGTAGTTCTTTGTATCCTAATGGTTTGTTTATAAATAATTTATGGAAAATAAAAATGTATATAGTGACTAATTATACCTTGTTGGTGGTTAGCAGTTAGCCAATTGCTAGCTTACATTACTACATATTCTAATTATACACCGTATGAACCCACCCCTGATTCATAGGGGTGTTCATCAGTTCGGTTCGGCTTCAGCACCAATTCGGTTCAGTTGAAACCGAACTGAACTAGGCATACCAAAGTTATAATTCGGTTTATAAAATAGAACCGAATCAAACTGAATCAAAGTTTTATTTCGGTTTGTTTGGTTCAAACCGAAATATATTAATTTTTTATTTAAAACAATTGTTTTGTAATAAACCGAAGTATATTAAGAAATAAATCGGAGTATTAAGAAATAAACTGAGATATTAAGAAATAAAAGTATTTAAAGCAATTGATTAAGAAATAAACCGGGGCGGTCCGGACCAAATCCATAATATTTAAAAATTCAGTCGGTTCAGTTATTTTGGTTTTGAAAATTTCTAAACCGATCCAAACCGAAGTTATAATTCAGTTTTAAAAATCAACTGAACTAAACCATTAAACCGAAAAAACCGAACCGTTTGAACCGATCTAATTCGATTCGGTCCAAAACCGATTAAACCGGACCCAATCAACACCCCTACTGATTCACCCAAAAGGCCAAAATAGATTGATTGCAGCTGCTAGAAAGCAAATTAACTTAATGTATTAATATAACACCAAGGTTAATTGTCCATAATTCGGTTTCTACAAAATCATACAAGTTAAATCATACTGCTACAATGTACATCTCTCAAACCAAAAATTATATATTCGTTAGAAATTTTCTCCATACAAATCAAGACTCTTGAAGTTTCTTACTTGTATACATCTCTCACACAAACAGTAGTACTGCAACCAACAAACTCAAAAACATAGCTTTGGCCACCGCGATTTGTTTTCCAGCACTTACAATCTGCACCGGGAACAGGCAGCCGCTCTGTGATGCGTTCCTATTCACGATCTTGGCCAATCCGCCAAAGTCGCAAGCTCTGACGTCTTGATCTGTCATCTGGAAATACATGTTGAATGCGTAGGAAATGTTGCCTTGACTGTTGAGATTGTTGCATTGTGAACCATATCCGAGCGAGGTACAGTCACCGTGAGAGCATGCGTAGTCTATGTCAGATGCCAGGCTCGAAAGATCTTTTGCCTCGTTGTTGAAAACACACCATTGAGCCGGCAAATATTGGATCCCTTTTGCAGCTGTGAGGTACTTGTCATTCCCCTGCCCGGAGAGATCCATAGGAAACTTTGGCTTACCATCATACCTAATAATTGATAGATGTAATTCTAATCAACGCTTATTTTCTATGTGAAAATAAGATGAAATGAATTGAAAGGACTTAACTTACGTGAAGATACCCCAGTGCCTTTCAAAATTTCCAGGAAGAATGCTTTTCAAATCTTCATCAATGAGGCCGAAGAGGTAGGCGTCCAATGCGCCGGGCCTCATAGGTGTTCCCTCTTTCTTCGCCACCTTTTTCAAAAATCCATCATAGAACTTCTTTGCATTGCTAGGGCTCGCTTTTATGTCACCATCAGTTGGCCACCCGACCTCTCCCACAATGATCTTTAAATTCGGGACGCCGGCCTTCTTCAGTGACCAAACCAATGTATCGAAATTTGCATCGAACACATTGGTGTATTGCTTGCCACTGATGTTAATTAGCAACCACAGAGAACAACATTAATTAATTAATTGTCAATTATCGGAGCTAAAATAAAACATGACTGAACCAAATCTATATTATACTGTCATTTAAAAATCAATCAGTTCTTGCACAAATCATTAGCTTTTCTAGGCAATAAGAGCAATTGATCCATACTTGTCATTGATGCTGCGTGATCCAGTACCAAAAAAAGCGAAATCCAACGGGAAATCAGGGTTCTGGTATAGACTGAGATAGGGGTAGATGTTGACAACAAATGGCGCGCCATTTTCCTTCAAAAAGGTTACTATCTGGACCATGAGGTCATTGATATCAGATCGAAAACTTCCGGATGACGGTGTGTTGCTGCTGGATGCATACACATCTGCATTCAGAGGGATGGTCGCCTTGATTTTATCGCCGTGTCCCGCTTCATTAAGGGCTTTTTGAATGTTCTGTAGCGCCGGCAAGGTGGTGGTGAGATACGAACCGTTGTAACTCTTCAAGAAAGGCTCATTACCGACCGCAACATATCTGAAATCAATACATGTTATGTTATTGGCTACAATTGTTCAACCCAAATCCATTTTTGATAACAGTTTAAAGGTAAAACTATATGGCTTAATTAGTTATAAATGATAATTATCATCATCATCATGGCATCTCATTTAGATGGACCTAACAACATGTAATTAGTGCAAATTAAGGAGAAAAATAATTGAAGTTTGCACATGTTACTCACTTGATATTGACTCCTCCATCCTTAACATACTGAGTGACATTGTTCTTCACCCAATCCTTGGCATGATTATATTTACTTATTCTGTCAAGTAGGTCGTTCGGAATCCCGACCATTACCTCGATGTTTGAACCAACCAATGCGCTCAGAGTCCAGTCGTCTGCATCAAACAACTTCACCTTCTTAATACCGTTTGCCTTCAGCATATCCACGACTATTGCGGGAGGTATCGGGTGTGTACTCTGAATACCCCAATTGACTCCGATGGTGCCTAGTGTATCCGCATTCGCTCTTCTTGATAATGCAAAAATTGCCGTGAGGGTTACGAGCAGCATGACAGTCCGTGACAGTCCTGCCATGGCCGACTGCTCGGTTTCTGTGTTTGTTAATTTTGATTTCTTTCTTTTTTTTGTGTGTGGGAGAGATGAAAAAGGAAATGGTGAGATGACAGATATTACAGTTAAGAAGGCGCAATATGGTTAGAGGGATCTGACTCTGCTGCTCGCCAAATAGAAGAGCAAGATCCTGCTTTTCTAAATCTAACCGTTGAATATTTTTTATGCACGAATCTCAACACAGATAAATGGTTAAATTTGGAAAAGCAGGATCTTTCTCTCCTATTTAGCGAGCAGCGGAGTCGGTTCCTGGTTAGAGAGGAGGGAAGCTAACGGTATTTTGTTGATTTTAGAATGAATTTGATAATTTGATAAAAATAGGGAGCTCCATGACAGGATGCTCAGTTGGATTGAATCACGCAATTTCTTGTTTTTTTTTTTTTTTTTGATATTATACTTAATTAACAGGAAAAATTAATACAGTCAACCACGGTAGTAAATCATAAATTTATAATTAAAACGCTATTTAACTTTTATAAATTTTAAACCAAAAATGTTATATTCTACTATTGAAAAATATCATTGCCGTAGAGACAAAACAATTACTGTATCTTACTTCTATTAAATGGCGATAATTTATATATATATAATTTGTATCCTCGATCATGGAACCAAGTATAAGAAAATTTGTTATTTTTTTAATCTAACAAAAAGTTTAAGAAAATTGATCAACATTGCGTCTACCTCGATTTAAATTAAATTAGTGGAAGTGTCATATCAAATTTTGTAAGTATCAATTTAAATGGAGTCATTGTTAGCAATTACAGAATCAATATATTCTTTTTGCCTCGTCATTGAAAAATTGCAAGAACGAAAATATTTTAAAATTCATGTGAAGACAATAGCCTTCACTGGAGTGCTAATGGGCCAACCTTTAAAGCCCAGGCCCTGTCCAAGCTAATCTCAATTCGAAAAGCCCGGACCTGTCCGTTTCAATTAAAGTCCAGGCCCTGTCTGTTTATGCCCGAACAAAATTGATTTAATAAAAAGTTGTGCGCTGTATACTGGGCTCTTCTTTCTTTCAGGTGTTGTCCAGCCCGTTTATCCATGGACAAATATGTCCAGTTAGCAGGCCTAATTCTTCAAGGAGTAATTAATCGACATAGCGTTCACTGAATTTTAAACCAACTATCGTTTACTTAATTTTGTTCACTAATTTTCATTTAAGGATGCGATTGGATCGTGTAAGAAATTGTGCAAGAATTGGAATTTTTGAATTAGTGATTTAGAATAGTGCTAACCCGAGTGGTTTAAGAATAATGCTATCTTTAAACTATTCAGGTTAAGAAAATCATCATTTAGATTGTATATTTGAAATAGTGATAGAGGGAATGAATAAAATAATGATTTTTTTTAAAATCATGAGTTGGAGATCAAGCCATCTAACACACTTTCAAACTCCTATATATATTATAGAAGATTTTCTAACTTTGTGAGTTTTGAACTTATGACCTCACTTGGAGAAGCCATGTGTCTTTGTCACCAAATCTCTTTATGAACTCAATTCTAAAACCTATCAAATTTGTTTCAAACGACAAACTCAAACCATTGAAATCCTTCTAAGTTATGAGTAATGTGTCAACATGTGAAAATTTTACAGTTTCAAATTAATTTAGCATAAAGTCAAGTCGTCAAAATTAGAAGATTTATAAATTAATTTTAACGCATTAATTTTTTGAACTCTTTTAACCACTTGACTCTATACAAAATTAACTTAAAATTTTAAAGTTCAATTTTAGAGTTGAGTTTACAAACTAACTTAGTAATATAATTTTATATTTACTACTAATCTAATCTAATATTATTTTTTAATGTCATTCTAATATTTAAACAAATATTATATTATGTTTAACATTTAAACAAATATTATATTATATTTAATTTAATATTTAAATTACTTTAATTTGATATTTTATATAATATTAATCTAATTTGAAGTCTGACTAATTTGCTTCTGGCAGCATTTCAGCAAAGTGCTGCTGTAAGCCGTCCATCTGCTTTAAAATATGCGCAGTGGGTCTCTCTAATTTTCGCTGGACCTCTCCTCGTGCTCTCCTTCTCGACTTGGAGTTGGTGCTATGAACGCAGGCAATCGGGGGCTTTCTCTCTCCCCTTGAACTTGAAGTAGACCCTCATATTACCATATTTGATACTAATATTATTTTTATTTAATACTAATTTAATATTTAAACTAATTCTAATTGAGAGGAATCAAATATTTATTAATATCACTAACCCACTAGTTTTATTCTTGTTAACGCATCATTTTTATAGATTAGTATAATAGAATTATTCTTAAGCTATCTCAATTTTCTAATTTGTGTTTGAATCAACAAGATATGAAAATAATAGAACTAGTTCAGAATTAGCTCCATTCTCAAATTATCCAAACTCACCTTTAGAAAATAAAAATAAAAAACAAAATAATGAGGAAACATTTGTGAATTAAACAAGGGCAGGTGAGGAAGGTTGATTAAGGTTAATTCGGTACTCTCTGTCATTCCTCTGACATGGCTTCTTTGATCAATTAACCCTCTCTCTCATATCATAAATTTCCAAAATTTGCCCATATTAAGGTATGGGCTTCCTTTACTGAGACGTGCCAATGGCATATGTGTCGGCATTGCACATCATTTTAAAACACTGATGTCATTGCATCCGTTTAATCTTGTGCCAACTATAAGTACTAGCGAGACGTGGCAATAACCTTACCATGCATGTTCTTTTTATTCCAATATCATAGCACACGCCAACCAAATCTTACGTACGTACGTAATTAATATGGCTTTTCACTAAGTTCAAATTTGCTTATAAATATGTAATACCTTTAATTTGTACAGATGCATTGCAACTAATTAAGAGAGCATATAAGAGAAGAAGAAGAACAAGAGGAGTCTGGTACGTAGCAATGGATGTAGAAAAAAAAATTTCATGGTTGGCGGCAGCGGGGAAACAAGTTATGCAGCAAATAGCAAGATACAGGTGGGACTTCTTTTGGCAACTGCAATTTCTAATTAACATTAATTCTTTCATAGTATTTGTATCAAGTGTACAATTAACATGTATTATTTCATTATCAGGAGAAGGCAATACTAATGATCAGGCCTATGCTCGAGGAAGCTGTCGGAGATATATACAGAAATCTTCTTCCTGATAAGATGGTAGTGGCCGATTTAGGCTGCTCTTCGGGACCAAACACACTCATTCTGGTGTCCGAAGTGATAAAAATCATCAGCAATCAATGTCAAAAGGTGGGACAGCATCCACCAGAGATGCTGTTTTTCTTAAACGACCTTCGGAATAACGATTTCAACAATATCTTTCGCTCGCTTGACCTTGTTGAGCAGAAGTTGAGGGCGGAGAAAGTTACCATTAGTGTTCCCCATTTTGTTGCGGGCTTGCCCGGATCTTTCTACAGGCGGCTTTCTCCTCGCCAGAGTGCTCACATTTTCCATATTCCTCATATTCCCTCATGTGGATCTCTCAGGTATATACATGTACATTTTTCAACAGTTCTTTTAGCTAGTTATCAAGCAATACAAGGAACAAGATAATGAAATCAGCATTTATATGATACTTTAAATTTTTGTGATACATCTGTCATATATTTAAAATATCAATTAAATTCTAATCTAACAAATATATGTGTATCTGTATAGGTGCCCAAAGATATAGGAGAGGAAAAGAAATGGTATGCCTCTAAACAAAGGAAACATATACATTGGGAAAACAAGCCCACCTCATGTGGTGAAACTATATCAAGAACAATTCCACAGGGACTTCTCGCAATTTCTCATGCTCCGTTTTGAGGAACTTGTACCTTGTGGTCAGATGTTACTATCATTTCTGGGAAGGAAAAAAAAAGACATATTAGATGGAGAGCACAGCACAATCTGGGGATCCGTTGCTGAGTCACTGGATTCAATGGTGCGAGAGGTATGAGCATATATAAATCCTATAATAGTGCCATTAAAATTTTCTTAAAAGTTGTCTATTAAAATTTTATGAGTGTTCTAGATAATAGTGTACAGCATGACCACTCCATTAATTTTCAAAATTAATTAACCACTCAAACACATCCTTGAACAATTAATGTTGTTCTAGATAGAGACTGGTACGTGCACAAATAATATTTGTTCATGCAATGATCACAAGTTGCAAAATTAATTAATGACCACGCTAAATATTGTTTCCAGTTTAACATACATGTGATGTATTCATGACTCATGTCCGGCCCGCACTTAATTGATCTTGCAGTATCTACACAATTTACAAATGTATATTTAGTATGCATGCATCACTAATAAAATAAAACAAATATTTAGCTGCCTAATTTCTTGTTTGTATTATATTTAGAGACTATCAGTTGGCTTTCTAAGCCAAACTTAAAAAAAAAAAAAAGAATTGTTAAAATATTGATAGTTAAAATATTAATAAGAGTACTATAGAAACTTAATTATATATTCTGCCCAAATCTATTATAAGCGAAACTAATTAATAATAGTTCCAATAATTGCATCAAAATTAATTGTTTCATTCTCAAGGAAGTTTCCGTTTACTAATTCCTAAATGATATTGCTTTAGATGAGATAATGCAACCGGTAATTAAATTTAACATTTAACATAGAAATTAAAGTATTATTCTTATGACCATTTAACATATATAGCTAGCGAGATCTACATACAACTCATTATTTCTATCATATATATAAAATTCATAACATCTCTCACTTTGGCATTTCATTGGGTATTAATTTCTTTACATTTTAAGGGACTTGTGGAAGAGGAAAACTTGGACACTTTCGGTTTACCTTTTTATTCGCCTTCAGCTGAAGAAGTGAATGCAATCGTAAACTCACAAGGGCTCTATGATATTATTCACTTCCAGACATTTGAATCAAATTTGGACCCTTTTGATGATGATTTGGATGATGATGTGGTGCTCGACAATGTCCGAAGTGGTGCAAATTACGCAAAGGCTATACGTTCTGTTTTAGAATCGATGATTGCATGCCATTTAATTTGGTAGCCATATAGTCGATGACTTGTTCTCAAGATTTGCCACAAATGTAGCGCAGCACCTCCTCAAGGAGAAACTAAAGCTTCCCGTTTTAGTTCTTTCATTGAAGAAAAAAAAAATCGACATAATTAAATCCAATAAAATTATTTCATATATTAGAAGAGATAGTCAAGAGTCTTTCTCTCTATTGTGAACTTTATTAACATCTTGTTTGGATGGAAAGTAGAGGAAGAAAAGGGAGATGAAAGATAGAAGTGAATGGAACAAAAAAGAAAATAAGATTAATATATTTAACATCTTCATGTTTTGACGATTAATGAGAGAAAATAAATTTAACTTTTCTTTTCATCTTATTTTTTATTTAGTTAATTAATTAAAATTTAGAAAGTTAATAAAAAATTCGTTGACTGTTGTAAATTTGTAATAAAGAAATTTGAATGAAAATTATATATATATATATATAAAAGATATAGGGCACAGTATAATTTTTTTCTCCGTTGTAAGCCCATAGGCAAGTTTCAAGAAACTTACTCACAAAAGCAGAATTTGAATTTGAAGCTACAAGCCCATAAATAAAGGATAAATTAAATCCTGTCTATGAAAATTTCTCCGTTTAGGCGATGTTGATGTTGCGCTAAATTCTTGTTTTAGATGAGCCAAAATACGACTTTGGGTTTTAAACATATTTTGTGATTCGGGGTATTGGGCCCTTAAAATGACTTGTATTTTTCATATTATGTTATTAATATTGATACGTCCCGTTCAGGGGGAGTAGGTCGTACTGCTGGATCTTGTGAATTCTGGGTTCGTCCCTCTATGAGGTAGCGGGCCGAAATTAGTAGTGGTGTCGCTGTGTTGATTCAAGTGGGAAGTTGGAGTGGTATTCTGACTCTAACTTGTGATACATCTGTATATGTGAAAAATCCATCCCCTAATAAATGAAGTTTAGCTCCTTAAATAGGCGCTGCCTTCCGTACGAGCGGTCACGGCACCTCATTTATTATCGGCGGAGACACTAAACGTGAAGATAAGCTTCGGCCAAACTGGGTCTTTCTGGGCCTGGGCCTTGTTAGGCCTTGTTCGGATACAGCTGCTTTTAGGCCTTATTGGGCCGGATTGAACCCCGTTCTCTACTCATCTCGGGCTATCCCGGCGTGGGGGCCCAATCTGAGCTAATTTCGGTCCGGCACTGTGTATGGTATTTTAGGGATACTCTTCGGCCTTGGACTTTTTCTTTGACTTCGGCTTGGCCTGGGTCAGGGGTCCAAGGCCTTAACCTATTCTTAGCCAAAGACCTGTTTTATTGTGGACCTTCGGTACATGGACCTATTTTAATGAGGTTGCTAAGCATAAGAACAACGCAAATGAGAATGCTAATCTCAAGAACAATGACAAATTATGTTGTTAAGCACAAGAACAATGACCAATGAGTTCCTAAGCTCAAGAACAATGACTGAGATTACTAAGCAAAAGGACAATGACAATTAGGCTGCTAAGGACAAAAACAATGCAAATGAGGCTGCTAAGCACAAGAACAATAATTAATGCAGTTGCAAAGCAAGGAAACAATGGAAAATGAGTTACTAAGCCTAAGAACAATGACAAATGAGGTTGCTAAGTAGAAGAACAATGCAAGAACAATAGAAAATGAGTTTATAAGTACAAGAACAATGACAAATGATGTTATTATGCACAAGAACATTGTAATGAGATTACTAAATACAAGAAGAATTGAAATAAGGCTGCTAAGTGCAAGAACAATTGCCAATAAGTTTGTTAAGCAAAAGAATAATTGCAAATGACTAGCTAAGAGCAAGAACAATGACAAATAAAGTAGTTAAGTACTAGAACAATGCAAATGAGACTGCTAAGCGTAAGAACAATACAAATGAGGCCATTATGCACATGAACAATGACCAATGAGGTTGTTAAGCACAAGAACAATAAAAATGAGAATATCTATCACAAGAATAATGAACAATTATGTTGTTAAGCAAAAGAACAATGTCCAATGAGGTTGTAAAGCAAAAAAAACACTGGTAAATGAGTTGCTAAGGAAAACAACAATGACTAATAATGTTGCTAAGCATAAGAACAATGCAAATAATGCTGCTAAGCACCAAGAACAATGCAAATGTGAATGCTAAGCACAATAACAATAACCAATAAGTTTGTTAAGCAAAACAACAATAACAAATGAGGTTGCTAAGCACAAGAACAATTCAAATGAGGTTGATAAGCACGAGAACAATGCAAATGAGAGTGTTAATTACAAGAACAATGATCAATGATGTTGTTAATCAAAAGAATAATAGCCAACGAGGTTGTAAAGTAAAAGGACAATGACTAATTGAGTTGTTAAGCAAAAAGAATAATGACAAATGAGTTGCTAAGCACGAGAACAATGACAAATGAGAATGTGTAGTAGCACTTGAACACTGCAAATGAGGTTACAAAGCACAAGAACAATGCAAATGATAATGCTAATCATAAGAACAATGGCCAATGATGTTGTTAAGCAAAAGAACAATGACTAATGCGTTCCTAAGCTCAAGAACAATGACAAATGAGATTACTAAGAAAAAAAAAAAACAATGTCAATTAGGCTACTAAGCACAAGAACAATGCAAAGAACGACCATAAAAAAAAGAACAATACAAATGAGGCTGCTAAGCACAATAACAACAACCAATGTTTCAGCAGTGATGACTAGAGTTGAATTTTTAGTTTGTGATTCGATTTGAGTTTGATTCGAAAAAATTCGTAAAAATTTCAATTCGAAATAGTTCGAAATTAATTCAAACCAAACTCAAACTGGACCTAGTTCATTCAAAATAGGTTCACGAACTATTCTAGTTCGAATATCAAAGTAACGTGAATCGTTTATTTTCGCTGATGACTTAAAACATAAGACCGTGCAGCCATAAGTCATAACTCGTAAGTCGTAACCCGTAAGTCGTAACCCTCGCTCTCAGTTTTGAAATCCTATACAACTTTCAACTCTCGCTCTCGGCAACTACTATCGCTCTTTCTTATCGTAAAAAAGTTTGTAAAAAATTTAATTCGAAATTAATTCAAATCAAGCTGTAGTAAGTTCAATTCGGTTGCAAATGTTCTCTCCCTGGTAAGGGTGCAAACGGAGCGGATTCGGAGCGGATAATGCTAATACCATATCCTCATCCATTTTTCAACAAGCGGATACGGATACGGATAGTAAATGGATATTAAAATTGAAAATCATATCCGTCTTAAATGGATACGGATACGGAACGGATAATCCACGGATACGGATTCGAATACGAATATGGAGCGGATAATTGTCGGATATTGAGTAATTGTACTAAATTTTATAATTTTAAATTACCTAATTTGATTACCTAAATTGACAAAATTTAATAGACTTTTTAAGTTTGGATAGTGATGATTATGCATGACTAATTGCTTATTGGTTCAGTGAAACAAACCATTATCCTAATATATTATATGATTTTTTTTATCAAGATTCTTAGACTTAAACAAATATGTATGTTTTTTGAGAATTTCGCAAGGGTAAAATGAATTGAAAGCTGCTGAAAGATTAAATTTCAGATCCGGGATATATACGGATATCCGCTTCGTTTATATCCTCATGGAATTATCTGTATCCGTATCCGTATTATTTTTCCATATGCTAAAATTATCCGTATCCATATCCGTTTAATCCGGATACGAATAATAAGCGGATTCGGAGCGGATTATCCATATCCGTTAACACCCCTACTCCCTACTCCCTACTCCCTGGTCCTTCGTACATACAAAAGAGGAACGAAACAAATAAAGATAAAAGGATAAAAAGAGAAAAAAAAAAAAAAAAACGATTCGTATCATATCGTGGACGATATCTCATATTGAAACGTTCCGACTTCTTGAGTTATCGTACGATATTACTGAAATCCTCCTAAATCTGATCTGGCCATTTGATTATACGACAAAATAATCCCAACCGCTAATTCATAAACCCACCTTCATCCCCTTGTCATCTCATTACAAGAAGCTTTCCTTCTTTCTAGCCGCGTGGTCACCTCCACCGCCACCACCATTCACCACCGAGGTCAGGAGCAACACACTAACCACACCGCCTTCTCCTTCTCCTTCTCCTGTCACATCTCACTATTCGGTAGGATTCAATGGGGCCCCCAATTTTGGCTCTCAATTCTAGAACCTCACATGCAAACTCTCCAGGTATAACATCCCCACATTTTATTTCACATGTAACGAGAAACGAGTCGCCAATGTAGATTATTTGTGAAGTGCATGTTGCAATGAGATAAATATGTTTTTCAGATGTATACCCAAGCCAGATGAACTCATCAGTAGCATCAAATAGGCTGTTTGCATCTGTCAGCATGGAGGAAAACAAGCAGAAGCCAATTGATTTTCTGCGTATTCTATTTGGTAATTTTACTAGGTTTAATCTTCGAACTTTTTAGTTTAAGGTTAGAATCACTGAGAAAACCTTCTGAAAAATTCTCCTGATATATTGAAATTATTTCAAGAACAACACCCTGCAAATAGCAAAATTACCTGTCCCCGAGAAAATCTAAGCATCATACCACCAGTTATTGAATAATAAATTTGAGAAAAATAAGTTCTACTAACTAAAACAAATAAATAACTATCTAAGAATGGAGCCATTTTCATGGGCTAAATTATATTTTTACTTGGTGCAGACTACTTATTTACTTCAGAAAATAACCAAGAGTCGTTTTTAGAAAATTTTAACTTGTAATGATATACTGAAGATGTGAAGATATATTCCTGCACATTTGTCTGTTTATAAGAAATTTAACACAGTGTGTATTTCATTTCAGAGGGTATTATAGCAGGAGGTACAGCTGGTGTAGTTGTTGAGACAGCACTATACCCAATTGATACCATAAAAACAAGGCTTCAGGCAGGTCAATCAAGCACATTGGAATTTTTTTTATCTATTTAGTTTTATCAGTTATTTGTATGTGCATTTTCAATATACCCGTTACTCATTATCCCTAGTCTTTCTGACAGGATAGTTTGTTTTTCTTTAGTATGCTATGGAGTTGAAATTGTAATGTTTTAACTTATACTGTCCTATAATGCAATGAAAGGTAACAAGTGAGATACTCCAGGAAGTAAACTTGTTATAAAAGTGACAATGACGTTAAAGTTCATATAATATTGAAATTCTCCCTTTTGAACCCTTTTACTGTTTCTTCAGATTTTTGCTAGCTTATTACTTTGTTTGTTCTTACTTTTAGTATGATTTTATTTCAGGCTGCTCATGGTGGGGCTAAAATTCACTGGAAGGGCTTGTATTCTGGTTTGGCTGGAAATCTTGCTGGAGTTTTACCGTGAGTTGGCATATTTTGTTACTTACAGATTGTAATGCAATCTTTGCTTTACCAGTCCTGTATTTGGCTCACTGGTATATATTTGTCACGTGCATTTAGTTGGGTACCTTCTTGGTTCTGGTAATGAAAATTTGCACCTTTGTAAGCATGATAATATTCTGATTTGAACCAGCTGTGCAGAGTTACATAGGCGGAATTCATGTTTAGCCATATTGAACCTCAGAATATCCTGTACATCCCTGCAAAACAAGAAATTTTGGTGACCCTACATACTTCCATAACAACAAGGATACTCCTTTCCTAGATTTAGCTTATATCAACTTTAATTAACTTAGTTAGCAATAGAAGAGACTAATCTATCTTACAAAATAGTCTCTGAGTCAGCAATATAAGTTCTTTTGAGTCATTTTTGTGATATTCTTATATATATCTTAAAAATTTCCTTTCCAAAACAGGAGTGAGGAAGGGCTTTTATAACAACATAATAATTACATTATAGATGGCTGATGCTATAAAGTTAATTCCAAATTCCTCAGGTTGTGATAGTGCTGGTGGGAGTATCTGTTACATTTTGGTGGTTTTGAGGGGATATGATTTTTTCTTCATGTTTTTAAGAGGCATGTGTGAAGTTTTAAGATATTGAGGGGATAAAAATGGGATCTGAGCTTGAACTGAGTTATAAACATAACTTGCTTCTTTGCTCATCTTCTTATCTTCTGACAGGGCATCTGCTTTATTTGTGGGAGTATATGAGCCTGCAAAACAAAAGTTATTGACTGTGTTCCCTGAGAATCTCAGTGCTTTTGCTCACTTGGTATGATCAAGTTCTTATTTTACCGCATGTAAATTGGATAATTGTTTCACCAACTACACAATTTCTTTTTGGCCTTCACTATTTGAAAACTAGAGCAACCCTTTCTTAAGTAGATTTTTTGTTCTTTTTTTTTTCCAGATGCTCTCTAGTACATGTTCTCTAATGCCTAAGTATTTCGAGATGTTTGGATTTGGATAAATAAGTTGTGTTAAACATTTCATTTGTAAAGTTGTTGATCTTGTGGTGAACATACCACAGATATTCTATCAATAGAGCATTTTCTATGGAACATAGACTGAATTTGCCAATTGCATTCCTATGCGTCTTTTGTAGAGTTCATATCATAGTTAAAAGGGGCATTATTTTGAGAGACTTCAAGGGCTACAATTTGAGAATTGAATGAAATTTTGAAGGATTTGTTATGAATTTTTAATCCTCTTGGAATTTCAATTTTTTTTCCTTTAAAAACAGTCTGCTGGAGCAATTGGAGGGCTTGCTGCTTCCCTTATTCGTGTTCCAACAGAGGTGCATATTTCACTTCTTATTTTCTAATGCATTAAATACTTTAAGAATAGCCCAAGTTTACAATAACAACAACCAAACCTTTAGTCCCAAACAAGTTGGGGTAGGCTAGAAATGAAACCCAACCGCAATAGCCCGAGTTCACCCCAAAAAAATAATACTTTAAGAATGGATGCATGGCCCATTATACTGGCATAATGATGAGTCTTGCCAAACTTGACAAACCTTTAAATTGATACAGCGAAATTTTTTATTTTGCATACAACTATTCACAATTCTAGCAGCAGCATATATCTTTTGACACACAAGGTTTCACTTCAAGTAGCTTTGGTCAGAAGTTATGTTTATGTTTTTTATTGTGTTTGACTAAGTCTGGAGCACTTTTGGTTGGTCAAATGCCAGACTATTTCACACTTAATATATTGAGGTTGCTAATGGCCACACAAAGAAAAGGAGAAAAGTTGCATAATGCTCGTAAAAACCAATTAAAAAGATGTACTGTCAAAAAGGATATTCTGACAATAGAGAGGATAAATTTTTGGTTTTACAAATGAAATTAATGTGTTTGAACTTCCGTCAATCTTAATTGCAGTTTTGTCTTTTAATTTTGCTAATTGGTAATTTTAGGTGGTTAAGCAAAGAATGCAAACGGGGCAGTTCAGCTCTGCGCCTGATGCAGTTCGGCTTATTCTCAGTAAAGAGGGACCTAAAGGCCTCTTTGCGGTACCTGTCTTTTCTCTTTATGAAGGACAAGCTTCAGTGATGATTACGTGAATATTACAAGATTTGGACATTTGAAATTGTTTGTTCTGCAATTTAATAATGAAGCACTGTTTAACCCTCTATTGTGTGATTAACTTTCAGTTAACTCAATATCATTCCAATTGTCTTGATTGCGGAATGTTACCTCAGACTTTGTTTCACCCTTTTTTCCCTTATTATTACCCATTTGTGCAATTAAGCACTAAGCAAACCAGAATGATTGTCCAAAGTATATGTGCTTTAAATGAACTATTACTAGTAAAGGGTACGTGCTAGTAGGTACAAATTTGATGTGTGCTTGTCCTTGGGATAGCAACTGGAAACATGAATGCATTTACTTATTTTTTGTTGATTTTGTTTTCCTTTGCTTTCAACTTCGGGTTTGTAGGGTTATGGTTCTTTTCTGCTAAGAGATCTTCCCTTTGATGCAATCCAGTTCTGCATCTATGAGCAGATGCGTATTGGTTATAAGACTGCGGTAATTTTTAAGTCACCGCCTTATTTTTTTCACTGATGCATGTCCATTGTTAGACTTTCTTTCATACGATCATAATTTCTTGTAATTTTCTTTTCATTTGCCTAGCCCACAATCTTAAGTCCTACTGAACATCATAATTATTCTTTAAAATCAATTTAAAGAACTTATGATAAATCTCGGAATTAATTTTGGGGTTATATTTCAATATGCTGAAACTCCACAAAAAATTTAATCTGCTTTTCCGTAGCTTAGATAATGACCTATTCAGACCATTAATTTGCAATGAAAAACAAAAAACTATGTTATATTGTTTTGTAGTCCTCAAGAATGGTAGTGTTAAATTGCTGTAAGTTTAATTTTCCACATTTTTTTTTAGAATAGCTTCGGTTTGATATCAAGAACTCATTTTATCCTCATTTTGCTTTCTAGGCAAAGAGAGATTTAACTGATCCAGAGAATGCTGTCATTGGTGCATTTGCTGGTAGATTCTTGTGTTTGTTTTTCCTGCAGGCTTAAATTTTTCTCATTTCTCCCCTTGTATCAAGTTCCCCATTATTTCATTACTCCCTTTATTTCACTTATATCTATTCCCAAATTCGATTTTAGACAAATAAGTGTCTCAAGCAATTAAAGATTAATCTCTGGACTTAATGTCATTGGAATAAATATATTTAGCTAAGAATAAAAGAACTAAAAGTAAAAATGATTGGAAAAGTTCTAGTAAGTAAATATTAAACCTTCTTAGTCAAATATCTGTAATCTCTGTAGGTGCAGTAACTGGAGCTATTACAACACCACTGGATGTACTGAAAACAAGATTAATGGTTCAGGTAAAGTACACTACATTCTGTTGGGTGTAAAATATTTCTATTTTCTTGGTTTTTTATTCTTTTTTTTTCTTGTGCAGGGTAACCAGTATAATGGCATCATAAACTGTGCTCAGACTATTTTACGAGAGGAAGGTCCTGCTGCCTTTTTGAAGGTTCTCTCTCTCTCTCTCTCTCTCTCTCTCCTGCTTTGTGTGCATGTGTGATCTACAATGTGACACTAAATTGGATTGATTAGAGCATTGCACAATCTAGGGTTAATTTTTACTTGATATTTGTTATGCTGATTCTTATTTGGGATTATGAGGGTTAATCACAGTAAAACAAGGCTGTCTGGCATTTCGGAAATTCCAGGTCTTGCCTTCTGTTTACATACCAGTATAATATGATTCAATAGGCTACACTTTAATGCGCATTTCCTACAGAAATATATAATTATTGAAAAATAAGCTTTCTAACAGGGAATAGGGCCAAGAGTGCTATGGATTGGAATTGGAGGCTCCATTTTCTTTGGCGTACTGGAGAGGACAAAACTGCTGCTCTCCGAACAACGCTCCAAATCAGAATCTTTGAAAGAAGAGTAAATGAGTAATACAGGACACACCAATGAATTTGGTTTAAGTTGGTTTACTGCTATACTCGTTGTTATTCGAAGAATTATATAATATTTTGAATAATTTTTGTTTTTATTGTCAGTTTTAGATGCTAATAATTGTACCAGTCCAGAAGAACTAGTTAAAAGCAGCTTTTTTTGGATATTCAAGTATTCAACATCCTATTTGCTTGCACTCTTCTTATTCTTCCTTTTGTTCAATTTGTATTGTCCCAAATTTCAAATTTCAAATCCATCAATAAGCAGAGTACATTTTTACAGTAAATTAATGGGTTACTAATAGTAATACAATTATCCTAAACAACGACAATATCTGTTCTTTTGAGCTTTGCAAATATTTTTCAATAATTAGAATTACCCTCTCACATTGTCGAATTAAATTTAGTAATTAAAAGATAATATGTCTGATGCTGTTGATACAGTTTGGGTTTGATGGGTTCTCTATCCGTCTGATCCGTTAAGATCTGTGCACATAGATATTAAAGTGATCAGCACAGATCTTAAAGCGGATCGGACGATTATGGATCCCATCGGACCCAAACTGCTTCCATAGGCCTATAGGGTGATGAACTCAGATCGAAAAAAGAGCGAGACGGGAGGCAATCTAAACAGCCCAGCCCGATCTGAACAGCGTATTATCAGTTGGTTGTTACTTATATTTGTTTGTTTTTGTAGTTTTGATAGGCCCGTTAAAGGCCCAATAGAGCACAAACTCCTTCATGGAACAGTATCACAAACAACGAGCCTATTATTAGTTGGTTCCAAGTTCCAACAGAGAGACTAGACTAATGCACCAGGTGTATCCTAAGTTGAACCACCAATCTTCTCTCTCTGCCCTAGGGCTCAGCTTCCTGATTTCCTCTCACAGTTTCCCAGTCGATCGGAGAAGAAGAGAAGAACCAACAAAATCCACCAAAAGACACAAAAACACTTAGAAGAGAGATCGATCTGAAAAATGAGCACTAAGGCAGCGAAAATAGCGCTGGATTCGGCGGCAGCAGCGGCGGGGAAGGGTGGGCAGAAAATCGACTGGGACGGCTTGACTAAAGCGGTGAGGGGGGCGACGAAGGCCGGGGAAGGGATCGACTGGAACGGCTTGAGTACACTGATAGTCTCCGATACGGCTCGCAAGGAGTTCGCCGACCTCCGCCGCGCCTTCAACGATGTCAACCAACAGCTCCAGACGAAGTTCTCAATGGTATTTTATATTTTTCTTTTACATCTTCAGATCTACATGTATCGGTGTTGTTGTAACATTTTTATACGTAGAAATTCACGGGTCGCCGTTCTGAATTGATCATTGATTGATAATATATTATTGTTTTCTTTTTAAATTAAGTGACAATCGCCACCTCTTTCACTTCTGAAACAAATTGTTTTTGTTCAACCTAAATATTTACATACTGTAAAACTATTATTGCTATCATAGATTTATGTAGAATGCTAAAACAATGTTGATCTTAGTGGAATTATTCTTTGTACCTGGTAGATAAAATTCTAATGTATGTTGATTCTCAATTGCCAATTATCATCGAGTAATATAGATAGAGTTGTCACATTTTTAAGAAAAAATACACACTGATTATTACATTTGAGAATGTTCCACATTGGAGATTAATGATCTCTTGTCAATTATGTAGATTAAAATGATGGCACAACTGTTTTATTTGTATGTATAGTCTGAAACTGTGTTTTCCTTCATTGACACAATTGATAGTCTAATATCTGCACCAAGAAGTTTCCTTGAAAATTATAACTATATTTGATTGTCACCTTTGACATGGATTAGATTGATTTCCATCTGATAAAGAAAAGTGTGGATGATTAAGCATAATTATTTTTTCTGCTGTATATATCTTTTAGAGATCCACTCGTGCATAGTAAATACTTTTTTTTTTTTTTTGGAAACTGAACGGGCTTTATGTTTGTCTTGGTTCTTCAATTGCTCTGCAGGAAGCTAAACCGATTGACTGGGAATACTACAAGAAGGGAATTGGGGAGAATTTGGTGAATGTCTACAAGCAGGGCTATGAGAGTATGTTCCTCCCCTTCTCTTATATTATATATCCTTTGTTTTTGAATTTTTCATTGTTTTTGGACTTGAGTTGATGTGGCTTTTGTTGCATGTAAGAATCACTTACAAAATAGCTATTTCCACAGGTGCCTTGTATTAAAATTGTATAGCTTGAATTAGAAATTCTGTTGTATTATGCAAATAATAAACAAAAAGAAAAATCTTAAAGCATATATGCTTTCCAGCCAGTTTATATGTAAAGAAAAATCATCACATTTTAAATTTTAGTGGCTGAAGTTTTATGATGTTTTTGTAGGCATTCAGCTTCCAAAGTTTGTTGACACTGTTACTCCTCAATACCAGCCCAAATTCGATGCTCTGGTAAGTTTTTTGAAGTTTTTGAAGTTTTTGAAGTTCACAGCAAAACTTTGGCTGTACAAATTTCTTGTTGGTACTCAAATTTGTGTGTGTTGGGGGGGGGGGTTCAACCTGCCAGCACTCTGATTACTGGTTGACATAGGTTAATATTTGGCCTGTTTCAAGGGTCAGGAAGTTAGTTAGGTTTTTTGTTTGAATAGCGTTATTACTTGGCTCCCTGGATGTTTATTTACGAGCCATACACAACTAATTTTCAGATAATTTTAACATGCGGAAAACAAGTTACTAGAATTTTTGTTTCAAGCATTGTATAAATGAATGCTTGTGAACAATGATCGTCGTGAATTTATGAAAATGTTTTGTAATATTGGATCCATTTTTGTATTGCAACCAGGTTGGTATATCCCAAGCAGTAAATACTAATAATATACAATATTACTTAAAACTAGATTATATGAGGTCTCAGCTCCCAGCCTGCATTTGTTGTACACTGTAAGGCCTAAATTTAAACCATTATCTGTATGATATGATGGTTGAGGTTACAAATTGCAAATATCATGAGCACTGCTACTTTTTTTGTTATTTTTTTTATTCAATGAGCCCTGCTGTTGGCTTAATGAGCCATGACCTTGTTTGCTGTATTCCAAGTCAAGAATAAAAGAAAACAGAGAAAAATAAAAAAAATAGGAAATTGGTTAATGCAGTTGAAGGATCTTAAAGAAGCAGGGCTGAAGGCTCAGAAGGAATCGGAGCGATTGGAGAAGGAAATTGCTGAAGTTCAGGAATTGAAGGTAAACAAGTATTTTATCTTCTTTAATTTCCATATTGATGTCCACACACAATATTGTGAAGAGTATCTTCTAACTCTGAAAGTACTACATATTTGTTCCGGAACAATTTGTTACCAGGAGAGCAATTTGGGTCCAATGGGTTTCACAACCGTCCAATCTGCTTTAATATCGGTGCACATGGATATTAAAGCAAAGCCCATCAGACTCAAATTTGGGTCCGATGGGTTTCATAACCGTCCAATCCGCTTTAATATCTGTGCACATGGATATTAAACACGCACAGATATTGAAGCGATGAGCATGGATCTTAAAGCGGATCGGACGGTTATGGAGCCCATCGCACTAAGTTTGAGTCCGATGGGCATGGGACCCAACCTGCTCTCTGTTACCAGATGGTTCGTTTGATCCACAGATTTTATATTGTCTAACTAATGGGCCTATATTAATATTTTTTTTGCTATTTATTTTTGGATGTCTTTGGTACAGAGAAAGATGAGCACTATGACTGCTGATGAGTATTTTGAGAGGTACCCTGAGCTGAAGAAGAAATTTGATGATGAAATTCGCAATGATTTCTGGGGATATTAAATAGAAAATGAAAACAGAGAGCAGCTTGGAATGCTTGTTTTGATATTTGTCCAATAAAAAAATCACCTTTTTTATTTTTTTCTTTTGGAATATTGTTTCCTGTTTTCCCACTCGTCTTAGGTGCAAGTCGTTGCATAAATGCATTTCAAGACTTGGAATGGATTCTGTTACTGTTCATTTTTTTTTAGTTGGGTAAATTGTGGTGCGGCTGTTTATTAATAACAGGACTATTATTTTCCAGAGTTTATTTTCTTAATTATATCTTCATCATTTTGACATAAATAATTATCTTTATCGGTTCCATTTTGTTTAAACCGCCATCATACATAAAAGTACTTCACGACAAAATGAGCATGTTGGAGTGAATTTTCTGTTTTGTCATTTTTCATATGGCACCGAGTGGTTCAATTGCGGCAATCGTTTATAATCCTTTTAAGAATACAGTAACTTTCGAATACTTTGGCATTCGGAAGGTAAAATAATAAAAACATTTAACATAAATAATAAATATCAAGTTTAGTATTTTGTCTATATTTTATTATTCAATTTAAATGCTTTAGATATATAAGTAATTATTGGAAGAAATAAGTGATTTTTTTTAAACCGTGTCAAAAACTGCACAGTAACAAGTGAGTTAGATAAATTTGTCTACGTATCAAGAAATTTGAATAGTATTGCGTGAATATCAGTACCGCAAGCATTTAACAATAACAATAACTATAATATTAAAAAAATATTATAATTATATCCATCCAATCCACAAAAGTGAAAAATGGAATCAACAATAAAACAATCAAAATATTCAGATTTCAAGATTTAGTACCTTGTATCAGCTATATTTTTCTATTTATTTTTTAAAAAATATATCGTTTTGAAGATCCCAGAGGAGAATATATCCAAACATAAAACTAATTGTCTATTCTTATCAATAAATTTATAAATTTAATTCAAATACAGTTGTTGGTTCGTTCAATATAGCTGTCAGAAATGTTTTGGTATAAATCTGTGTACCATAAAATATTCAAAAAGGCAACCCCAAGCTTGAAAATTGAATCTTCAAACCCTCATAAATGCACCTCCAGACTCTTGCCATAAGCCCACAATAGCTTTTGTCGGAACCGAATCTCCTCTCTTTGTGGGTAAAAAATTTTTGTTTTAAAGTCACTAATGCGTGGATCTAGAATGAATGCGGAGTAAAATTATATTCAATTTTTAAATATTAAAATCCACTCTAAACCCACGTGTCAGTGACATTATGGACAAGTGATCCGGTTCCCCCATTGTCAAAGCCGAAAATCAATTAATCAAATAAGCAATTCTCCCTACACTAATATGAACTACCAGCAGGCCCCCAATGTTACAGAGACAAACCTCTTTACCACCATTAGATTCCAGTTCTTCCTCAAGAGGTAATACGTCTCTTCAGGTATGCACACACTATTATGTATACAGCAAAGACAATGGAACAGTTCATTAGAGTATCATGGCCCCACAAGCACCACGAGAAAGACATCAATGCGCGCGATCAATGGAAGAGGATCATGACAAAGAAGAAAAGGCTACTACAAACTGCAAATGTATCTGATTCGATCAACCGCGAATCATATCATCCGCAATCTTATGCGCAAAATTTTGATGAGGGAGAGGCAGCAGTTGACCCTGAAAACCTACACAGGTCATTTTCGACTAGGTTTACGGCTCCGGCTAGAGTGCTGAGAGATTCAATGTTGCAAAGAGTGGCCAATGAAAGACAGAGAGAGGAAAGAAAATTTTGGTTCTGATTTTTGTTTTTTCTTTGAAAAGCCATCGGTTTTGATATGATGAATGGTATTAGTTAGATGTCGTTTCTGTGATGCATTATAATTTTCCTGTAATATTAACTGTTGGTTGGGTATCAATCAATTATCTCATCAACAATTCCTTGGGCTATGTCCAAATTAACTAAAAATAAAAAAAGGTTCCAAATTAATGTTTATAGATCAGGGCTACTTTGCTGCGTTGATTAACCTACTTCTTATGGTACGAGTAGGCTAAATCACATTACAAGGCTCTACTACAAATTTAAGTTTTTATATATCCTAACTGAAGGCTTAGCATATTTCTTTACCTATGCACAGTGGGCCAGTGGCTCACTTTAACAGCACATCTGCCAACAAAAAATATAAAATAAAGATGAACACGCAAGTACTTTGTTGGACTCGATGCAATCACTATATTATTTAAGAACAGTGATGCAGAATATAATCTCAGATCGATTGCTTCATAGTGCATCACTATATTATTTTCCCAAAAAAGAGGGCTACAATATTGACACAATCCTTGGAAGTTTAGTGTGCACCCATAAATACATATAATAGAATGTAGACAAATCAGGTAAAATGAATACCAAACTTGTTAGGAAGCCGGCTTACCAGCCGCATGCTTGCATACAACCCCTTGAGCTTGCCTCGTCATCTCATTTCCCGCAACCAGAAAATATGCAGTATGTCTGACCAAAAGGGTAAATAATAGAAGTATCAATAACGATGAGATTTTAAGTGCCTAAATATTCATCCATATTTGTCACAAAAAAATTTAAGAGGGTTCAAATGCACCATCATTTTGTGCTCAAATATGCTCCACATCCTTTATCTCCGTTTTCAAAGTCCGACCAGTCGATCCGAACTGCTCAACATGATCTTCATAATAAAATATGCTTGGAGACCAAATTTTATATTTTTTAGAATTTTTTTACTAATTTTTTTCATAGGTACAATATCACTTTATCAGATGGTCCAGAATCTCCTTAAAACAGTGATTTTGTACCTATCTAAAAAAATAGTAAAAAAATTCTAAAAAATATAAATTTTTTATGAAGATAATGTTGAGTGGTTTGGGTTAACTGTTCGGACTTTGAAAACGGAGATCAAGGATGTGAAGCATATAAAAGCACAAAAAAAGATGGTGCATTTGAACCCTCCTCAAAATTTAATCATATCAGGTTGGCATGTATCAATTAGCACAATTTGGACATGATTCTCCAGCACCAGAATTCTCTCTTATATAGAGCATGATACTCTGATCGTTGAAGTACATGAAACGATCCATTTTGATCCCTTATGTATATACAAATTCAATTTTGATCCCTAAGCAGTAGGCAGTACCAGGCTACCAGTAAACCGGACTTACAAGGCAAACAAAATTGGTAGGTTCGGATAATGCTGATAATGTGGGACATACAACTGTACAAATAAATATAAATATAGAATGGACAAAGGAGACATTGCATAGAAACATGTGTACCTGAAGAAATTCATCATTTTGAGTTTCGAATCAGGGTCGATGGTGGAAGTAGAGTCGAGTGCGAGTTGCATGTGGTGCAACCATCTCTCAGCTGCTTCCCGAGTTACTGGAAATGGCTTGTGTCTACCTATCAATGCTGGATGGCCTATGTCACAGAGAATAATTTTTCTTAATTTTCTTTCCTCTTACGAGTATTTTGCACGAACAATCCTTCAGGTAACTAGTCTCAGAGTTGGGTGACATTTTGGTCCCTAAATACTTCTATATGTACTAATTGCTGATTTTCTAACATCAATTTTTAATCAGAGCCATGAACTGCAGTGGCACCAACAATGAACAAGTCATACCAGTTAAATATCTTTTAGCCAGAGTGGTACTTTGACCTCAATTTGAATAATACCATTGTTCCTTTTCTTGTCTAACGTTAGTAACTGGATTTCTGATATGGAAAACAGGTTTACATTCTTTCTGAGTCTGCATCAAGAAGTTCAGGGAGATACTGCTTTTCATTTTGTGAATGTGTTTGAAGCTGGTTTAAAATCACGCCATCATGTTCCCACGAAAAAGAACTCTATACTTTCACAATTGATAAGGAAGAGAGAGCTATGCAGAGACTAATATTATACAAATGCCAGTAAGACCTCCCTAAATTGTATAGAGGAATTTAATGGCTTATCAAACAATCTTTTATAAGTACACATATCAAGCTGTGGATAAGTCCTGAAAAATATTTTTCAAGGGAGAACTATACTTTACAGAATAAAATAAGTAAAAGATAACAAGATGTTCACCTCTTCTCTGGGAAAAGAGTGGAGGCCCACCCATCCGTTGCACAAAGAACTCGTACTGGTTCTGTATGGCTTCTTCCTTCTTTGAGTTGGCAAAAATAGATCGAAACCACTCCTCTTCATCCTCATAAACCCTGGAAAATATACAAGCACAAATCTCATGAAAAGCCAATGATGAACTATGTCAAATTTAGGTTTGTTTCAGTGAGGTTTGCCACAGGTACCAACCCATATAAATATCATATGGTAGAGGCACAAGTCAAACTAACAAATTTTTGTTCCTTGATTAATTTTCTTCTTCAATTGGCATGATTTTTTTTTTTCTATTTATTTGTTTCGTCTTCCTTTATCCTTTTGAGCGGCCTACATTAGCTTTTTTTTTGTTAACCTGCAGATTGAGAGGTTATGTCCTTATAAGAGTAAATTGGGTCAATTGTGCCTTATTTAAACAAATTGCTATGATAAGTAATTTTACAATCATATAAAGATGAATTACATAATGTGTAGAGCTGGGAATTATGTATTAATTTGAGCTTATTTAACCATTTGAAACAAGCCCGATCTACATAATTACTTACTACTATCTTACAATTTTGGAAAATTTCTCGTGCTTCACCTACAACGAACTTAGATCGCATCAGCTCACAACCAAATCGATTAGAGATCTACACACACACACACATATCTAACAAACCTGGTGTAGAAATTAGTAGATAGGTCGATGAAAGGCTGGATTCCGCCAAGCGACTCGAAGAGATTAGTCTCGTCTATGGCGAAGGCGTCGCTCGTCGCCACGCCGCTCCACTCCGACGCCTTCTCTTGTAGTGATTGCATTGCTGCTGCTGCTGCTAGTGTGCGCGTTTGAGAGCGAGAGAGCTGAAAAAAGGGTTTATGATTATGACATTATGACACCAAACGACGCCAATTTGACGGGTAAAGATTTTGACAGATTTGTTTTAGCTTCATGCAGCGCAATAACCACCTGCAACTCTTTGTTGATTCTATTGTCTGTGTGCTGCATGAAGCTAAAATTACACTGTTAAAATCTTTATCCAATTTGACCAGTAGGCGTGTGGCTTCCACCTTCCTTCCTTTCTCGGGGAAGGTGGGATTGGGGATCTCAGATCTGATATAACTAACGGTGTAGATTAGATGGCAGAAAAAAATATACGGTTCTCGTTTTATTAGATTCTGAGCAAATAGCCGAAAATAAATCTGCTGCGATTCCCAAAAGAACACATGGTTTCTTCTATTCCAATTACAACCGTTAATATATTTCGAGATTTGTGTATAAAATTAACTTTTTTGAGATTCGTCTATTTTAATAAATGAAAAGTTGAGATTGAAATAGCAGGACACTGCGATCTTTTGGAATCGCAGCAGATTTATGTCCGCAAATAGCCTAATAATAGCGTGAACCGTGAAGTCGTTGTTCTTTTCTTTATTTTGCGTAAAAGGCTTTTATAAAAGCCCATGGGCTGCAATGGCGTGATTCTCACGGAGCAATGTCATAGTCACATAGTGTCAACACTCTACACTCACCCTTTTTATTAAAAAAACATATTTTTCAAGCATCATTGCTTGTAATTTCTTTCTTTCAATCTAGGGTTGTTCATCGGGTCTGATTTAATTTGTTTTAAACTGAACCAAGAAAGTTTGAAATAAAAATTTTGATTTTTCCAATTAAATGAATAGGTTCGGTTCGGTTCGGTTCAATTTAGAGTTTTTAAAACCAATTAGACCAAACTGATAGAAATTTTTAGCATGTCTTTCGTTCGATCCAAATATTTAAAAAATTCAAAAATTAAGACATAATGTATATTGTTTAGTTCGGTTTAATTAGACTGAACTAAACGAAAATTTTAAATCCATCTTAAAAGATAAAAAGATTAACAAAAATATTTTATTTTATGATTTATCTTTTTATTTCAATTCAACCGAACAATATGAAATAGTTTGGTTTTAATTCAGTTGATAAATTTATTTTGATCAATTCAATAAAATTTTAATTTTTCTACTTCATTTCCGTTGAAACCAAACCGAATCTATAAACATCCCCAGTGTCTAACTATGAAATCTCCTCTCTCAAAAAATTACAAAAGAACTATACGTCACAAATTTTAACTGCTACCAAATGTCATATACTATATTTTATATTTTTTTTGTTTAAAATTCGAACATTGAATCAAAAGATTCAAAACCATTAATCTTATTTATATTAACGAGAGGCACGTTAGCGTTCCTTGATTGGCTTTTCTTTGAAAATTTTGCTTGCTTTAGGACTATTTTATTTTCTTTATCTCCGATAAAACATTCAATCTTTCATCTTTCTATCCTATCTCTGCTTGTTTCGAGTCTTTTTACACTATTCTTCCTTTCTTTTTAGTAGGAGTCAAGATGTGCTGCAAGGATCGTGTACCTTGTTATTTTTTTCAATTATGCTTCGCTCACCCTTATTGTGGGTTTGCCTGAGGGCAGCCTTATATTCTCTATACTCCTCAGATTATTCTATTTAATGCAAGAGTCAGGATACATGTCTTATCCTTCAGTGTTGAGATAGAATGACTGTAGACCCTCTTCTCTCTTTTAGTCAGGAACAGATTCAGGATTTTCATTAGGTGACAAAAAAATATCGAATCGGGATTAAATAGCTAATCGGGTTTAAACCCATTAACTAATTGGGCATTTTATAAAAAATAATGCTTTAACTTATACTTTATAATGCTTTGACTTATAATTTCTGATATTCTGACTTGTAATTATAATAATCAATCATAATTTAAGAAATTTATTTTAATTTTAACTATAACTTTAACTCAAATTATCAATTAAACATCCAGAGGGGGGCAAAAATAATTTCAACGGGGAGGCAAAGCCAGTCGAAACCGATAAATCTCCACTAAAACTCAAAATCCTAAGGGAGGCGACTGCTCCCCCTAAATTCTAATATTTCAAAATGGCCCGTCCGCCTTTTGTTTTTTGTGCGACTTTCAATTTTTCAAATTTCAAATTTTAAATTCAAATTTTTGGAAAATCAAATTTTTAATTTCAAATTTTTATCAAAACTTTTTTTCAATTTTTCCAAACTTCAAATTTTTCAATCTATTACCCATAAAATTTGTTAAAGTCTGTTTTCCAAAATTTTTTTCAAAATAAATTTATACTATAATTTTAAATTTAAAATTTTGAAAAAATTTTGAAATAAATTTCGAAAATAAAATTTTTTTGGGGCCACGAAAAATTTTTGAAAATTTGGAAATTTTGAAGTTTGGAAAAATTTGAAATTCGAAAAATTTGATTTCCAAAAAAATTTGAAATTTGAAAAAAAAAATGGGCCGGTTTGGTCATTTTGAAATATTAGAATTTATAAATTGAATCAAAATAGGGATAATGGCAAAAAAAAATAGGGTTGAGTTTTAATGGCATTTTGACAAATATCATTTTTTGAGTGGCATTTTGACAAATTTGAAGTTTTTGAGTGGCACATAACAAATTTTCCCTATATTCAAATTGGAGTTTTTGAGGGTCCACCAATTCAATCTACAAAATCCATTAAAATTTGGTTTTTTTTTTTTTTTTGAAATGGTATTAATAAAAATTTCGGCAGTTTGGTACCTAAAATCAAGTTTGCTTGTGGGTATAACTAGGGTTGCATAAAAAATTCGTAGTTCGAGATTCCGTTCGAATTTGATTCGAAAAAGTTCGTAAAAAATTCGATTCGAAATAGTTCGAAATTAATTCAAACCAAACTCAAACTGGATCTGGTTCGTTCGAAATAGATTCGCAAACTATTCTAGTTCGAATCTCAAAATAACGTGAACCGTTAATTTCCGCTAATGACTTAAAAGTTAAAACATAAAGGTGCCCAGCCATAAGTCATAACTCATAAGTCGTAACCCTCGGTTTTAGTTTTAAAACCCTAGATGACTTTCACCTTCTCGCTCTCGGCGACTACGATCACTCTTTATTGTCGTAAAAACGTTTGTAAAAGATTCGAAATTGAGTTTGTAAAAAATTCCATTCGAAATTAATTCAAATCAAACTTAGTTCGAAATTAATTCAAACCAAATTCAAACTGGAGTAAGTTCGATTCGGTTCGATTCGTTTGTAGCCTTGGGTATAACCCACTTCTATTCCCGAAATTTTTATTTATACCATATCAAAAAAAAAAATAAACCAAAAAACCACTTTTTCTAGGAATTTCTAAATGTACCATGCCTGCAGTTTTGATGGACGGATAAAGAAGAGCAATTCCGTTCATAAAAAATGAGGACAACGTATGAAGTCCGCCCATCAAGGAGGTGGACACCATGTCCGCCCATCAAGACGGCAGACATGGTGCTACTTAAGGCAGGTCACTGTCAATTTTTTTTACCATTTCATTTCACCACTTGACGCCATTCAAGTAATTATAAATTTTCTTCTTCTTTCTTCTTTAAATTTTTAGTTTAGGGTTTAGAATTTAGAGTTTAGGAATTAGAATTTAATATTTAGATTTTATTATGATTTATTATCAACAATTGACTAAATTAGGAAATTATCTAATTTGAAAATTACAAATTAACAACAATTAACCGATTTACTAAATTAGAAAATTATCAAATTAAGAATTGACCAAATTAGAAAACTACCGCCAAATTCTTAATTTGAAAGAGCTGGCCGAGGATTTGCGAATGTGAGAGGAGAGGGGTTGACGCTGCGAGAGAGCGGAAGTAAAGAGCTTCTGAAGTTACCAGGTCCGATTAGGAATAAATCAAATTCGATTCGAATATCCTGTTAATTTTCACAATTCAAATCCGATGAAATCCTACGGTAGGATATTGCCAATCGGAACCAAACTAGATCCGATGGGTATCGGACCTACACCTATTCCCTAAATGATTCATACTGTATACAAATTTACCCAACACATGTTAATACAAAATTGTTAATAAATCTTTAGTTAAAGCAATAAATTTATACTTAAAGTTACGAGTGATACTTAAACAGAAAAGAGTTGTCAGTTTTTTTTTTTTTTCTTCGATTTTTTCTAATTGAGTTGCCTCCTTGTAGTCTCATTAAAGATTACGAACAGGCTAATATAACATAGTTGACAAGTGGACAAAAATAAAATCTTGTTGGTATTATTATAATTTTGTTTGACAATTATGATTATTAAAAAAGTGAGACTGGACGTGCTATTATTTCAACAACCTTACCCGGAAGTTTTTGTTTTTTCTAATCTATCTGAATATCTGATGTGAATACAAATCCAACCTTCTTTTGGCTGCCAATAAAAGGTCTACCTACTCCTACTATATATGCCCCCTAATCGCCTGATAGAGAGTCATAAATGTGTCTAGCTACTACATCTTTTTCCATGGATAATATATTTTTTCCTTCCACACTATCCTTCTCACTGTTGCCATTCTTTTTGTCATCAAAACCCTCTTTTCTATTATTATCAATAAAAACAACAAGAAGAAACTCCCACCAAGCCCGCCCGCACTGCCGGTCCTCGGCCACCTACATCTCCTAAAGCCGCCTCTACACCAAGCACTCGTCGGCATATCAAACCGTTATGGCCCAGCCACCTTGCTTCGCTTCGGCACCCGTCCAGCTCTTATCATCTCCTCTCACACCTTGGCAGAGCAGTGCTTCACCACACACGACGTGGTGTTTGCAAATCGACCCCAGTTGCCATCTGTCATGTTGCCCAACTTAATTGGCCTGACCAACTACGGTTCATACTGGCGCAGCGTGCGCCAGATTGCAGCAGTTGAGCTTCTCTCAAACCAAAGACTCCAAGCCTCCTCAGATATCCGAGCCCGGGAGGTCAGAGACATGGCCCGCCAGCTCTTTCAGTCTTACAATCAAACTGAAAGATCAAGCAGCTTTAAAAAACTCCAATTGAAGAATTTCCTTTTTGAGTTAATGCTGAATGCGATCATGATGATGATAGCCGGAAGGCGGTTCTGTGGTGACAACGTAGAGAACTTAGAGGAAATGACACGGTACAAAGAAGCCGTGGAAGGTTGGTTTGAGCTGAGCGGAGGTGCCAATATAGAGGATTTCGTGCCCATTTTTAGAATGCTTGATTTGAAAGGGGTGATGAAGAGGATGAGGGATGTGACAGATGTGAATGAGATGATGGCACAGGAGTTGATCGACAAGCATAAGCAACAAGGGGCTGAGAATAGGGAAACCATGATTGCCAGAATGCTACAGCTGCAGAAAGATGATCCTGAGAAATACAGTAACTCAGTTATCCGAAATGTTTGCATAGTAAGTGCCAAATCTTAATTTTTTTCTGTAAATTCTGAAAATTTCCTGTACAAGAGAAGCATAGAGAAATTGCTATGATTGGATCCACAATGGAAAGCCAACCCTAATTATGGCACTGAACCACTAGTCAATAAGCTGACAATCTTGACCAATTGCTTGGACAGGATTAAAGTCATTCCAATTATAATAATCGAAATGCAGATAGTAAAGTTGAAATTTACCATTGAAATTTACCTATCAACAAAATGCAATTTAGTAAAGTTGACCAAAATCGAAATGCATCCTCTAATTATGATATGCATTGAATCAGATGCTTCCATATTTAATTAAAGTGCCGAAAGTACCCATTCACACACCTAGTATACAATGATGCAATAGATTCTCTCCTGTTGAAAATTACTCAATTTTGTTCATTATCCATCTTCAAACAGAGCTTGTTGCTTGGTGGATCTGAAACTTCAACCACTACCTTAGTATGGGCAATGGCAAATCTACTTAACAATCCAGACATACTCAAGAAGGCCGTATCAGAAATTGATGCACATGTCGGGAATGAGAGACTCATAGAAGAATCTGACATGACCAACCTTCCTTACCTCCAGCACATTCTCGACGAGACCTTGCGGATCTACCCAATAGGACCGCTTCTCCTGCCCCATGAATCAAGCAAAGAAGTTACTATCGGCGGTTACGAAATTCCACCAGGAACAATTCTTCTGGTAAATGTCTACCATATTCAACGGAGCCCTGAAATCTGGGACGAGCCCACAAAGTTCAAGCCTGAGAGGTTTGAGAAAGGTATTGCGGATGAGAAATGGATGATACCATTTGGCATGGGCAGGAGAAGGTGCCCAGGAGAAGTGCTTGCAATGCGCGAAATGTTTCTGGTATTAGGTACCCTGATCCAGTGCTTTGACTGGGAAAGAGTCGGAGATGAGCTTGTTGATATGACAGAAGGTGCCGGCTTGACACTTCCTATGGCCGTTCCACTAGAAGCTCTATATCGCCCGCGCCAAGTCATGATCAAAGTTCTATCTGAATTATGAATTAAGTATTTTTCAATTTTCAATTCTAGTTTTATTCTCTGTCTGTAAATGAAAATCAGATTGATTCCTCTTATGTGTAATAATCAGAAATTGCTCTTTGCTCTTATATATAAGCAAGTCTCTGGGACGTTGGGTAAGATAAATGATTATTATCAACAATTTTGTCATATATGTGTTGCATATAACAACTACAGGATCAGGATGGTATGATTAATGTCTATTTATGTTGTTGTCATGTAGGTTTGCTTCTTTCCAGTGAAGCCTACATACTTATGTTTTCTATTCAGCAATTTCAAATTAATGTCCTTGAAATGCAACAGTTAAATGCCTTTCAGTACGTACAGTGACACTCTGTTCGTGTTTAGGAAATTAAGTGATACATTCTTTCTCGGAGCGAGTAGGCGAATATGTGAATTTGGGCTCGTCCTGCCGAGATTAGAAAGGTGAAAAGGAAATGAGGTATTTGGACTCTAGCCTGTCGCTTTGTCAAAAAAGTTAGACCCTATTTAATCAAAGGGTAAATAGCGGTTATTTGTAAAATAAGGTAAAATTGGTCGGGCATAATTGCATCATCTGAGGGTTAAAAAAATACCAAGATGGATTAAATTGGGCATGTAGATATAGCTGATCATAAAAATTATTGGCACCTCCAGGTATCACCTGGAAACTCAATGAAATAGAATTAGTGTTTTATTGGAAAGAACAATGGAACTGTGGACAAGAAATTAATCAATCCAAAATGGTATTACTCACTATATATATACTGCTATAGAAAAGTTGTATAATATTTTATGTTTAACAAATCAATAATTAGAAGGTGGTATAATATTATGCTTATCCAATCAATCTCTTCTCTTGTCTTCAACAATCCAACTGTACTGTACAGTAATAAGAGTAACCATTCAATATATAGAAGGGGAGCAAAGCTCCTCTATATATATCCCATGGAAAAGCTCTTGTTGATATCTCTCTTCTGTCTGTTATGCGGATGTTTTATTTTATTTTACAAGCTGAAGGTATTTTGTTCATTTTTTTTGCATGTAGTTGAAAATTAGCACTTGCCCTAAAAAAAAAAATAGCACTTATTAGACTATTGCTTGATGCTGGCCAGGTTTCTTGCTGGATTTGCCTTGTCTGCTGCTTATACTTTGTTTAAAAGATCAAGAGGAATTTTTTTTTTTTTTTTTTTTTGTAGAATTAATGCAGTTCTCAAGTTGTGATATATCTATTTATTTGACAACATAAATGACAGGTTGGCAGCTTTCAACCATCAATTATCCCATTTTTTTATTAATCGAAATTAAATAAAAAAATATATATATATCGTTAAAGAGGACAACTTTGCGAAAAATTCAAAAAATAGGTAGAACGGGATGGTTTATCCCGTTCCACGGGTTGGATCATTTTAACCCGTCCCACTTAATTAATCCGTCCATCTAAATTAACTAAACAAACTAAGCAAAGAGAAAAAAATATATGTCAGAGACGAGTTAAATTATCCCATCCGGCTCCAAAAATTTCAATTAATAAAATAATAAGATGATTCACTACTACAAAAACACAGTTTGTACACCGACAAAAAATGATAGAGCTACACATACGGATTTGGAATCGTGTGCAATGATGGGGTGTAGAATTGTACAACATTTACACACAAATAATTATCCGTGTACGATTATACTAATCCTACACGGATTATTCATAAAGAGCCGTGTGAAAAACCTCCCAAAATATATCTCACCGCAAAAGAGCTACATAGTTTTTTACTAGATATCCGTGTAGCCCTTTTTTGTCCGCCCATCAAAACTGTGGACATTGCACATTTAGAAATTCTTAGAAAAAATGGTTTTTTTATTTATTATTTTTTTCGAGATGGTACAAATAGGAAATTTCGGCTTCTGTTCTATCAAAAGAGAATGTTTCCTTGATTCATTTTGGGTGAAGATTTGGCAAAGATTTCAACAGTATACTAACAATGGAATAATAATATACTAACAATGGTATAACCCATTTCTATTCGTCATTTTAACTTCATAAAAACGAATAATAATATTTAAAATATTATATTTTCAGACTAAATAAAAAATGAAAATCATAAAAAGGAAATTTCAAGGATATTTTGATAAATATATTTGAAATTTTGATACATATATATATGTACCAACAATTATTTCAAGAATAATTAAAACAAATTATTTTCATTTTTTTTTCTCTTCTTTCCCTACCTTCCGATTAGACCATGTACGTAGGGGTGTTCATCGGTTCGGTTCGGTGCAAACCGAACTAAAATACACAAACCAAAATTTTATTCGGTTCTGGAAAATTAAATTCAAACCGAACCGAAATAGAATATGAACCGAAATAGAAACGAACCGAACAAACAAAGTAAATTTCGGTTTGTTCGGTTGAACCTAAATTGGAATGCGAAACCCAAAAACACAACAACAATTCTATTGCTATAATTACAAATTTAAAATACATTAATCTCCAACAAAACAAATCTCCTTTAGTTGAAAGCGAATAAACTAATACATCAATATTCATGCTGTAGTACTGTGCACATGTTTAAACTCAGCTTGTTGTCTTGTTTCACCTTGTCTTCGTCATATACCTGTTGAATCCAAATTTTCAATTAAAAAATTATTGGTACATAATTAACAAAGTCACAAAGAACAACAAGACAAAAGAGGGAAAAAGTTTCAAATCTAAAGTGAATTCTTGCGCAATAATGAAAAAAAAAAAAAAAAGTAACAGCAAAGGAATAAAGATCAAAGAGTGCGTGAGAAAAGAGAAGAGAAGGTAACAACAAAAGTTTCAAATTTATTGAATTAGCAGCGAGCCAGCGAGAGAAGAGTGAAAAGTTTTAAAACCTATTTTGCGTAAGTGTAGGAGGTAAAGGCGTGCTGAAGCTGTGAAGCAACAAAAGGTCAGGACAAGAGGGATGACCGAGTGAAGGTGTGCGTGAAGACTGAAGCGCGCCTGGCGAGAAATTCGATCGATGGGGCCTGGGGGCTTTAGGGTTTCTAATTTGGAGAAAGGACTCAAGAAGTGGGGAATGAAGATACGGGGGCTGGGAAGATTCGAGTGATGGGGACAGGATTTATGGCGACTGGGTTAAGTCGGTCGGTTCGGTTAATTTGATTTTTAAAAATTACAAACCGAACCGAATTAGTGAAACCAAATAACATTCAAAATTAAACCGAACCGAACCAAATAAACAAAAAAACCAAACCATTTAAACCGAATTTTTTCGGTTTGGATAAAAACCAATTAAACGGAACCATTTGAACAACCCCTAAATGTAACCAGCATTGTAGAAACTGAAAAGCCATACGGACTGATAACAGAATCAGCTCCAACAGTGTAACCAAGATTGTGTTAGAAGTTAGAACCATTGTTAGATTAATCGGTTAATTAGCCATGCATTGACTATATATAGACATTGTAAATGCTTTGTACAATCAATCAATCAAGATTCAATAAAGGTCAATGATTTCTTTCTTTCTACCTTCTTACTGTTTTACTTCCAACCTATCCACCGTTTCGGAAGCTCGAACCACACTATTTATATCGATCCTCTACTCGTTCATCCAAAAAGAGAAGAATTAAACAAGAAATGGAGAAAGAAGGCAATGGATCAGCAGAGAATGGGATAAAGATGCCAGAGATCAAGTTCACACAGCTCTTCATCAATGGCTCCTTTGTTGATTCTGTCTCTGGTAACCACAGTACTCTTTTCTCCATTATATCTAAATTTGTGCGTTAATTTCCTTTTCATAATTGTTTGGTACGATTGGAACCGAGACGTCTTCTTCTATACAGCATCTAAGATTTGAAATTTTCATTTACAAACGGTCGCTAAAACTGTTATAAATTATACATAGCATGCATACTGAATAATTCTAGTAAGAGATGGAGGCAGACTTTTAAGTTATGAAGATCAAATTTCGAGAGTTTTGTATGAGAGTTAATTATATAAAATTTTCACAAAAAGTATGGTGGTCAATTTTATATTATTCATAACATAAATGTTCATAAATAGAATTATTAAGAAAATTGTAGAAGAGTCGTGAAATTAATTTACTAGATTGATTAAGGAACTTATAGAATTGTATTTTAATAGAATTTAGAGGATTTCATTACAAGTATAAATAGGGAGTCTTGATACTTATTTTAAACTATTCAAGCAAAAATCAAATAACTTCTCTTCTAATTAAATGTAGTACGTTGTAGTTTGGAGGTGTAGTAACTATTAAGTAGTAGAGGTGTAATTAAAGGGTGAAAATGGTCGGATATTATTTGATTTGATTCAGATTTGTATTTGAAAATTAGATACTGATATCTAATATTCAAATATTCAAGTGGGTACGAATACAAATATGGTTTTAAATTTTAACTATCTATATCTGAATTGTAGATATATATAAAATAATTTAATATATATAAAAAAAAATTATGTTATCAACATTATAATTAGATAAATATTATGAACTTTCGTATTTTTAATAAATAATAGTATTGAAAAACAGATATTTGATTCGTATCCGGTTTAATATCCGATTTGTATCTATTTAATATTTGATCCGTATCTGTATCCGGGAAAAAAAAATACGAAAATGATTTTATTACTATCTGATCCTTTCTCATCCTCTAGGTGTAATTTAGAAACTCTACATAATTGAATAGTAAAGCTATAATATTAAAATGAGTATTATAAAAGTATTTTAAGTGATAAATAAGTGATAATTTTACAGTGTCGCAACATAACATAAGCTATTAAACAAGAAAATATACCAAATATGGTATATAAATTTTTTAATTAATTATATATATATTTTCAAAACTTTATATAATTAAAATAAAGATTAAGGTTCACAGAACAGTGACAAGATTCGCAATTGATTTGCGAATTAAACACGATTAATTCATATTTTTGTCATATCCGAATTGAACACCGAATAAAATGCAAAAAAAACGTATAATATGTTTTATTCGCGAATAAAATACGTATAAAACACGAATTATTCTAGATAAAAAAGCTAAAAAAACGCTAATTTTTTTCTTTTTTTGAGGGGTTTTTTTTGGGATTTTTTTTGCTTCCTTGTTGTACTAAATTATATCCGAATTACAAATTTTTGACTTTGTCGAATCGAACCCGAACTATTGATTTGTCGCTATGGTTCACAGTACTGTTGTCCTACAATACCGGGTTGGCAGTATTACAGTGTGTAGTATGCCAGTATGGGTTTGCTATGGTCTTTAACCATGGACTATGGTTCTGAAATTTGATATCAGAAACAAAACTCATAGTTCGTGGCTTGATCATAACTCATAACTAAAAAAAATACTACAACATAAAATACACATTATTACAACTATGGGTAGCAAAAAAGCTCATAGCTCGTGGCTTGATCATGATTTGTATCTAACTCGCTCGTTACTCGATCGAGATGTTAACGAAGCTAGCTCGCCACTAACTCGGTCAAAAATTAATGAGTTCAAGCTGGGATCTAGCTTGCTTGCTAGCTGGTTTGGCTAGACATCAATTTGTGAATTTGTATGAATTTGTGTGCATTTTATACTATCTAGCTAGGTTTGACTCGATTCAAAAATTTTGTAGAATTTTTTTTTTCTTAAAATAAGATCCAACTAGATACAGCGAGCTAGCTCGGGCTAGCTTGTTACGATTTCAAACTGAGATTTTAGCTCAAATGTTCTAGATACAACTTGCTCAGCTAGTCTAGCTCGGACCGAGCCAGCTTGTTAACACTACGGGAAAAAAAAAAAGAAAAAAAGAAGCAAGGATTATTTCATTGTTACCATGATTAATAAATTGCTTTCCTCTTAATTCGTATATATCGCGAATTTCCCTAGTTTGGTTCAGCCGAAAACGAGGCTTTACACGCGACGCGACTATGCGAGCATGCGACTCTCTTGCACCTCAAGAGAGCTTTGCTCTCTCTGCTTTGTGCAACGCGCTGTAGCCAACTGAAAGATAAATATAGGTGAAGAGGTTAATAAGATAAAGAACAAAAAAATGATTGGTAGTTACAGGATAATTGCATCTCGGGCTAGCTGTTTGGTGTTGTACAGCCCAGCACAGGTGGTGGTATGTTTGTCTTCTTTCAATGTATATCATAGCTATCTTGGAATCCCACATGCAGTGCAGTGTACTAATAAATTGGTAATCTTGTCAACATTCTGTGTTTTTTATCACGCACTCAAGATGTTCGATGAAATGTCCCAGTGAGACACTTTTTGGAATGCTTAATACTGTGAAATCCTGTTTGCATCTGGTTTCTTACTTGGACTCTTTGTTAATTCAGGGAGATGTTATAAGACTAGGGACCCCCGTACAGGAGAGGTGTTAGCATCAGTGGCAGAGGGTGATAAGGTTGATGTGGATTTGGCTGTTGCTGCAGCACGCCAAGCCTTTGACCATGGAAAGTGGCCTCGCATGTCTGGTTATGTATGTCTATCTCAGCTTTACTTAGATGTTTTTTTTTTGAAGGTTGGCAAAAATGCCAACAATATATTAGATAAAAAAAGAGAGTTCCTGTACAAGCATATTTACAAGAAATAAAAGACCCTAGAAAATTAAATAATTACACAATATTCATAATACTCAATTATTAAATTAGGCGGGATCATTCGAGTCCCCCTCCCTACCCATCATCTGATGGTGAATTGCCATTGCATGATCGTGATAGATGTCTCATTAATTAGGATATCCACCGGTTTCGACTTGTTGGAGAAAAGCCTCCTATTCCTCTCTTTCCAAATTGACCATGCCCCTGCCGCCCAGACGACCCTCTGTTGCCTCTTTTGCCGAGAAAGATTCGGTAGGTGTAGCCACATGTCTCTAACCTGTTGGGCATTCCCCGCTCTGATGTTACCTTAAGTTGTTTGGAAAGTGTTCCTAATCATTAGTAAGACAAATGACTAACAAGTTGCTATTTAGTAGGTGTACATATTTTAGTTTTCATTAAAGCTCTACTTCACCTAGAATACAATTATAGAGAAACTAGTGAAATAAAAAATGGATTAATGTTATTTCTGGTGAGAGATATGAACTGGCAATGCAGGAGTATGCTGATCTGCTTGCTACTCAACTTACTGTTGCAAATTTGCAATTCTGCATCTATCTAAACTCAGAATTAGAAGTTCACCAATTAATACCACAAAAGGCTGCAACTTCTTATACAAGGATATTTAATTACACAACAAATACATGTCTGCTGCCATCATCTACATGCTGCTTTGCACACTGGTACAATAAAATAAAAATCATAATTAATTAAAAAAATCACAGGACCGGGCAGAAATTATGATAAGATTTGCTGACTTGATTGAGCAACACCGGGATGAACTGGCAGCGCTTGAGTGCCTTGATACAGGGAAGCTCTTTGTCATAGCAAATATTATGGATCTCGAGACTTCAATCAAAACGCTCCGATACTACGCTGGTGCAGCAGACAAGATTCATGGAGAAACTCTTAAGATGTCACGTGATCTGCATGGCTACACGCTAAAAGAACCAATTGGGGTTGTTGGTCACATTATTCCTTGGAATTTTCCATCTATTATGTTTTGTATCAAAGTGGCACCAGCACTGGCAGCTGGTTGTACTATGGTTGTCAAACCAGCTGAACTGACACCTTTGACTGCTCTTTACTATGCGTATTTGGCTCATAAGGTAAGACTTTCTAAAGGAGACTTCTCTCTCATACCTGGATTTAAATTTTGTTGTAGAAAAATGTGGTTTCTTCTTTTCTTCTTTTGTTTGACAAATTCATCGCATACTTCAGGCAGGCATCCCTGAGGGAGTTATAAATGTAGTAACTGGATTTGGTCCCACAGCTGGAGCTGCTATTGCTTCACATATGGACATAGACCTCGTAAATTTTGTTTTTTCCCTTTTCTTTTTCTTAAAAAAAAAATTGTGTAAAAGAACAGTGCCATATAGGGGTGTTAATGGGTCAGGTTGGGGAAACACTATTTTATTATTTTTCTTAAACGGGACTGACCTGACTTAACCCGACACTAGTCAAGAATACTCTGACCCATCTAAATTAAGAAGCATAACATACCATGACCTCCCTAGAATATCATTTCTACTTCGACTCAGTACAATCCTTAAATGTCTGGAAAATTATGTAACTTTTTTTACCACTGGAAGCCTCACAGTGTTTGTCTTGATTTATTCTTGTATTTATTTTAATTTGACTTGTATTTCAGGTCACTTTTACAGGGTCAACTGTAGTTGGTCGATTAATAATGGAGGCAGCGGCAAAAAGCAATCTAAAACCTGTGTCTCTTGAACTTGGTGGAAAGTCGCCTCTTGTTATATTTGATGATGCTGATATAGACAAGGCAGTTGATATCGCCCGTAATGCTACCTTTTTTAACAAGGCACGTGCTTCTGTAATATTATTTGGTGAAACTGAGATTGTCTAGATGAAACAAAGAAACAATTAAATGGTTAGGTGTCATGCCAGTAACAATTGTCCAGTATGGCAGTCCTTTGTGGATTGGTTCAAACATTTGATATCATTACTATTTGTACATGCCCTTACAAAAATATGAAAATAATAGTAGCAGCAACATTGAAATGGATAACTAAAGCAGAATTTGGCAGTCATGAATGAGCATATATGTAAAGGCTTTTGCTAACTATTGTTTCAGGGTGAAGCGTGTGTAGCGGCATCCCGTATCTTTGTGCAAGAAGGAATTTATGACCAATTTGTACAGAGATTAGCAGAACATATGAAGAGTTGGGTCGTAGGAGACCCATTTGATCCACGCGTGCAACAAGGCCCTCAGGTGATCCAGCTTTTTGCAGTAATTTGTGCTTTAATATAATAAATTAATACCAGATCGGGTACTGTTTTCTCATTGTTTTATTCACAATTGGGAGTAGTTGAGTATAACTGATTCTGTTTTGAGTGTTAAATTAGGCAAGGAAATTTTGTTAAAATTTACGATTAGTTGAGGTAAAATGGGATGAATTTCAGTTATAGAAAAAAGAGGTAATTTCAAAACTCAAGTTTTAAATGTTTAATATTTGTAATCTTGCAAGAGGGGACTACCCGTTAAAAGTATTCATCTTGGATTAAAAACATCTTTTTATTCGACTATAAATGCTTTGGTTAATATCGGGGTTGCTTACAGGTTGATAAGGTACAATATGAGAAGATACTGCAGTACATTGAGCATGGCAAGAGAGAAGGGGCTACCCTACTAACAGGAGGAAAACCATGTGGCAAGAGAGGATATTATATCGAGCCTGCAGTTTTTACTGATGTTAAGGTAAATAACTAGAAATTGCTCTTGCCACCGTATGGCATTTTACAATTATTATTTTTTCAATTATTATACTAGATGCTTATTTTTGTATGCAGGATGACATGCTGATAGCTAAGGATGAGATCTTTGGGCCTGTGATGTCCGTTATGAAATTCAAGTAATTACTTCTCTATAAATTTTCAATTGTCTTTGATACAAATACCCTAACACGAAAAACATTGCGGATTTGAGGAAAAAAATAAATTAGTTGATAAAAATAAAAGGTCTAAACAGCTGTGGGCCTGTGGCTGTCACCCAGTCATGGATGTTTAAGCACTTAACCTCACTGACAAATTAAAGTATAAGTTTCTCTGAAACCGTACCCAATTAGTGCGATATTACTAAAAAAAATTCTTTCCTTTGTTTGTTAGAACAATAGAGGAGGCAGTAGAAAGAGCTAACAATACAAAATATGGTCTAGCAGCTGGGGTTGTTACCAAAAACATAGACACTGTGAACAGGTTGACTCGGTCGATTCGTGCCGGCCTGATATGGGTCAATTGCTACTTTGAAATGGATGTTGACTTGCCCTTCGGCGGGTTCAAGATGAGCGGGTTTGGAATGGACAAGGGTCTCCATGCGCTTGACAAGTACATGCATGTCAAGTCTGTTGTCATGCCGATTTATAATACCCCTTGGTTGTGATAACGAAAAAGTATATTATTGTTCTGGTGAAAGCGTTGCAAAAGGAGATGGAATGGATGTCAGTGACACTGACTCTTTGAATTTCTGGGTCTCAATTTTTATAAAAAAAACAGTTATTTGAATCAAAGTGTTGGCTGGCAATTTATCATACTTTAAGTTGTTTTCTTTGTTAATTTGGAATGCAAGAACCTTAACTTTCTCATTTTCTTCCATTTCTGTTTCCTTCTCTTTTCTTCGCCTGTTTTGTCTGAAATTTTATCCTATTCACTTCTTGCTCGATTCATACATGTACAAAGTACTTCTACCCAGATGAATTGGAAATATATTGTGAGAACTTCAGTTTTTCTTTTGAAATACTTGATACTGATACTATTTTTTTTTATTAATAGTTATTAATCTTTTTTTTTAAATGAAATAACAATTTTTTTGTGAAATCATAATAAACATTAAAGAAATAGTGAAATAGTTTAAAATTCATAAAGAAAAAGAATAATATATCAGTGTACTTATAATAAAATTAATTATAAAGTGAGTTCTAACAAAATTGATTTTTTTTTATGGTTGGCATAAATAATGCCAACAAATGCATTGATAGAAAAAGTTCATATACAAAGCCCTAGAATTACCCTTATTAAGCTAATTAATATCTATATAAATTACATAAATTACATGGATGTACACACTTTTCACACTGAGCTTGTCCACAAAGCAATCTCCATAGCCGTATCAATGATAAGACCATATACTAAGTTTCTTTTGTTGGAGAATAGTCTTCTATTCCTCTCCTGCCAGAGAGCCCATGCTCCTGCAACCCAAATTATACTCCAACATACATTTTGTCTCGGTGTTAGATTATGTTGCCCCCGGATCCATGTATGATTCCCCTATCGTTCCCAATCACAATGTTGTGGTATGCACCCAAGCCCCTCCAAAATCTCTTTGTGAAGGGGCATTCCCACATGATGTGATTCCGTGTCTCTGTCATGTTGGAGTTACACAAGTGACAGCTTGACTGCACTATGCACCCTCTTATTGTGAGAACTTCCTGTGTGAGGATTTTATTTTCTAACATGAGCCATAAGGAAATGAAACCTTAATTTTCCATAGTCTTTGTTGTGTCGAGGATATGAACCCCCGTTCGTGCATTAATGCACAAGCTGATGCACATGAAAACTTACCAATATCGGTCCACTTCCAAATGATTTCACTTGCGATTCTATACACGGAGATTGAGCAAAAAGGAACAACTTTTGTGCAACGTCTTTTATGAAAAAGGATGCATCCTGCACCGGCACTCTTAGATGTTCTGCTGCAGTTATGCCATACAATCTTCGTATTGTCTTAGCCCATAATCAGTTTTGATTAGCCTCTATTATCTATATCAACTTGCCTATAGGCGCATGATGATGCCAAAACATATAGTGAAAATCACTATCTTTTATAACAGAAAATGGCAAAAAGCGAATTTAAAGTAGCCAATTTTTTGAAATAATTACCGCAAACATATTTTTAAGTCATTTTGGTTGCAAATGAGATTCATAAGCACAAGATCAAGGGCAAATTATGTTGCAAAGCGCAAAAACAACGACAAATGACGTTGTTAAGCACAAAAACAAGTGTAAATGATGTTGTTAAGCACAAGAACAATGGCAAAAGAGCTTAAGAAGCATATAAACAACGACAATTGAGGTTGTTAAGCACACGAACAAGGGCAAATGAGGTTCCTAAGAACAAGAACAAATGCACATGAGGTTCATAAGCACAAAATCAAGGGCAAATTATGTTGCAAAACGCAAGAACCACGACTAATGAGGTTGTCAAGCACAAGAACAAGAGTAAAAGATGTTAAGAAGTATATGAACAACGACAATTAAAGTTGTTAAATGCACAAACAATGGCAAATGAGGTTCCTAAGCACAAGAACAAATGCAAATGAAGTTCATAAGCACAAGAACAAGGGCAAAAGAGGTTAAGAAGTAAATGAACAACGACGATTAAGGTTGTTAAATACACAAACAAAGACAAATGAGGTTCCTAAGCACAAGAACAAATACAAATGAGGTTCATAAGCACAAGAACAAGGGCAAAACATGTTAAGAAACATATGAACAACGACAATTGACGTTGCTAAGCACACAAACAAGGGCAAATAAGGTTCCTAAGCACAAGAACAAATGCAAATGAGGTTTATAAGCACAAGATCAAAGGCAAATTATGTTGCAAAGCGCAAGAACCATGACAAATGAGGTTGTTAAGCACAAGAACAAGTGTAAATAATATTGCTAATCACAAGAACAAGAGCAAAAGAGGTTAAGAAGTATATGAACAACGACAATTGAGGTTGTTAAATACACGAACAAGGGCAAATGAGGTTCCCAAGCACAAGAACAAATTGCAAATGAGGTTCATAAGCACAAAAACCAGGGCAAAAGAAGTTAAGAAGTATATGAACAACGACAATTGAGGTTGTTAAGTACACGAACATGGGCAAATGAGGTTCCTAAGCACAAGAACGAATGCAAATGAGGTTTATAAGCACAATATTAGGGGCAAAAGAGGTTGTTAAGCACAAACAAGTGTAAATGATGTTGTTAGGCACAAGAACAAGGGCAAAAGAGGTTGTTAAGCACAAACAAGTGTAAATGATGTTGCTAAGCACAAGAAAAAAGGCAAAAGAGGTTAAGAAGCATATGAACAACAACAACTTAGGTTGTTAAACACATGAACATGGGAAAATGAGTTTCCTAAGAACAAGAATGAATAGAAATGAGGTTCATAAGCACAATATTAAGGACAAAAGAGGTTGTTAAGCACACGAATAATGCCAATTGAGGTTGTTAAGCACACAAACAAGGGAAAATGAGGTTCCTAAGAACAAGAACAGATGCAAATGAGCTTCATAATCACAAGATCAAGGGCAAATTATGTTGCAAAGCGCAAGAACAACGACAAATGTGGTTGTTAAGCACAAGAACAAGTGTAAATGATGTTCCTAAACACAAGAACAAATGCAAAAGAGGTTAAGAAGCATATGAATAACGACAATTGACGTTGTTAAGCACATGAACTAGGGCAAATGAGGTTCCAATGCACAATAACAAATACAAATGAGGTTCTTAATCACAAGATCAAGGCCAAAAGAGGTTGTTAAGCACACAAACAACGCCGATGGAGATTGTTAAGCACACTAACAAGAGCAAATGAGGTTTCTAAGCACAAGAACAAATGCAAATGAGCTTCATAAGCACAACATCAAAGGCAAATTATGTTGCAAAGCGCAAGAACAACGACAAATGAAGTTGTTGTTCTTATGAACCTCATTTGCATTTGTTATTGTGCTTAGGAACCTCATTTGGCGTTGTTCATGTGCTTAGTAACCTCAATTGTCATTATTGATATGCTTCTTAACCTCATTTACACTTGTTCTTGTGCTTAACAACCTTTTTTGTCGTTGTTCTTATGCTTTGCAAAATAATTTGTCCTTGATCTTGTGCTTATGAACCTCATTTGTATTTGTTCTTGTGCTTAGGAACCTCATTTGCCCTTTTTATGTCTGCTTAACAATCTCAATTGGCGTTGCTCGTGTGCTTAACAATCTCTTTTGCCCTTCTTTTGCCCTTGATATTGTGTTTATGAACCTCATTTGCATTTCTTCTTGTGCGTAGGAACCTCATTTGCCCTTGTTTGTGTGCTTAACAACCCCAATTGTCGTTGTTCATATGCTTTTTAACCTCTTTTGCCCTTGTTCATGTGCTTAGCAACATCATTTACACTTGTTCTCGTGCTTGACAACCTCATTTGTCGTTGTTCTTGCGTTTTGCAACATAATTTGCACTTGATCTTGTGCTTGTCAAGCTCATTTGCATTTGTTCTTGTGGTTAGGAACCTAATTTGCTCTTGTTTATGTGTTTAACAACCTCAATCGGTATTGTTCGTGTGCTTAACAACCTCTTTCGCTCTTGATCTTGTGTTTATGAATCTCATTTGCATTTGTTCTAGTGCTTAAGAACCTCATTTGTCCTTGTTCATGTGCTTAACAATCTCAATTGTCATTGTTCATATGTTTTTTAACCGTCTTTTGCCCTTGATCTTGTGCTTATGAACCTCATTTTGCATTTGTTCTTGTGCTTAGGAACCTCATTTGCCCTTGTTTGTGTACTTAACAACCTCAATTAACATTGTTCTTGTGCTTTGAAGCATAATTTGCCCTTGATCTTGTGCTTATGAACCTCATTTGTATTTGTTCTTGTGTTTTGGAACCTCATTTGCCCTTGTTTGTGTGCTTACCATCCTCAATTGACGTTGTTCTTGAGCTTAACAACCTCTTTTGCCATTGTTCTTATGCTTAGAACCATCATTTACACTTGTTCTTGTGCTTAACAACCCCATTTGTCGTTGTTCTTGCGCTTTGCAACATAATTTGCCCTTGATCTTGTGCTGATAAACCTCATTTGCATTTGTTATTGTGTTTAGGAACCTCATTTGGCCTTGTTCGTGTGCTTAGTAACATCAATTGTCGTTATTGATATGTTTCTTAACCTCTTTTGCCCTTGTTTTTTGTACTTAGCGACATCATTTACACTTGTTCTTGTGATTAACAACCTCTTTTGTCGTTGTTCTTGCGCTTTGCAACATAATTTGCCCTTGATCTTGTGCTTATGAACCTTATTTGAATTTGTTCTTGTGCTTAGGAACCTCATTTGCCCTTTTTTGTGTGCTTAACAACCTCAATTGGCATTGTTCATGCGCTTAACAACTTCTTTTGCCCTTGATCTTGTGCTTATGAACCTCATTTGCATTTGTTCTTGTGCTAATGAACCTCATTTTGCCTTGTTTGTGTGGTTATCAACCACAATTGGTGTTGTTCGTGTGCTTAACATCCTCTTTTGCCCTTGATATTGTGCTTATGAACATCATTTGCATTTCTTATTTTGCGTAGGAACCTCATCTTCCCTTGTTTGTGTGTTTAACAACCTCAATTGTCCTTGTTCATATGCTTCTTAACATCTTTTGCCCTTGTTCTTGTATTTAGCAACATCATTTACACTTGTTCTTGTGCTTGACAACCTCATTTCTCGTTGTTCTTGCATTTTGCAACATAATATGCCCTTGATCTTGTGCTTATGAAGATCATTTGCATTTGTTCTTGCGCTTAGGAACCTCATTTACCCTTGTTGATGTGCTTAACAACCTCAATTGGTGTTATTCGTGTGCTTAAAAACCTCTTTTGCCCTTGATCTTGTGTTTATGAATCTCATTTGACTGTTCTTGTGCTTAGGAACCTCATTTTCTCTTGTTCATGTGCTTAACAACGCTTCTTAACCTTTTTTGCCCTTGATCTTGTGCTTATGAACTTCATTTGCATTTGTTCTTGTGCTTAGGAACCTCATTTGCCCTTGTTTATGTGCTTAACAACCTCAGTTGGCGCTGTTCGTGTGCGTAACAACCTCTTTTGCCCTTGATGTTGTGCTTATGAACCTCATTTGCATTTGTTATTATTCTTAGAAACCTTACTTGTCCTTGTTCGTGTGCTTAGCAACCTCAATTGTCGTTATTGATATGCTTCTTAACCTCTTTTACCCTTGCTCTTGTGCTTACCAACATCATTTACACTTGCTATTGTTCATGACAACCTCATTTGTCGTTGTTCTTACACTTTGCAACATAATTTGCCCTTGATCTTGTGCTTATGACCCTCATTTGTATTTGTTATTGTGCTAATGAACCTCATTTTCCCATGTTGGTGTGCTTAACAACCTTAATTGGCATTCGTGTGCTAATGAACCTCATTTGCATTTCTTCTTGTGCGTAGGAACCTCATTTGCCCTTGTTCGTGTGCATAACAACCTCAATTGTCGTTGTTCATATACTTAGCAACATCATTTACACTTGTTCTTGTGCTTCACAACTTCATTTGTCGTTGTTCTTGCGTTTTGCAACATAATTTACCCTTGATCTTGAGCTTACGAAGATCATTTGCATTAGTTCTTGTGCTTAGGAACCTCATTTGCCCTTGTTTATGTGCTTAACAGCCTCATATTCCCTTATTTTGCCCTTGATATTGTGCTTATGAACCTCATTTGCATTTCTTCTTGTGCGTAGGAACCTCATTTGCCCTTCTTCGTGTGCTTAACAACCTCAATTGTCGTTGTTCATATGCTTCTTAACCTCTTTTGCCCTTGTTGTTGTGCTTAGCAACATCATTTACACTTGTTCTTGTGCTTGACAACCTCATTTGTCGTTGTTCTTGCTCTTTGCAACATAATTTGCCCTTTATCTTGTGCTTATGAAGCTCATTTGCATTTGTTGTTGTGCTTAGGAACTTCATTTACCCTTGTTTGTGTGCTTAACAACCTCAATTGGCGTTGTTTGTGTGCTTAACAACCTTTTTTGCCCTTGATATTGTGCTTATAAACCGCATTTGCATTTGTTCTTGTGCTTATGAATCTCATTTGTAAATGTTCTTGTGCTTATGAACCTCATTTTTCCTTGTTTGTGTGCTTAACCACCTCAATTGGCATTGTTCGTGTGCTTCACAACCTGCTTTGCCCTTGATATTGTGCTTATGAACCTCATTTGCATTTCTTCTTGTGCGTAGGAACCTCATTTGCCCTTGTTCGTGTGCTTAACAATCCTAATTGCCGTTGTTCATATGCTTCTTAACCTCTTTTGCCGTTGTTCTTGTGCTTAGCAACATCATTTACACTTTTTCTCGTGCTTGACAACCTCATTTGTCATTGTTCTTGCGTTTTGCAACATAATTTGCGCTTGATCTTGTGCTTATGAAGCTCATTTGCATTTGTTCTTGTGCTTAGGAACCTAATTTGCCCTTGTTTATGTGCTTAACAACCTCAATTGGTGTTGTTCTTGTGCTTATGAACCTCCTTTGCATTTGTTCTTGTGCTTAGGAACCTCATTTGCCCTTGTTTGTGTGCCTAGCAACCTCAATTGGTGTTGTTCTTGCGCTTTGCAGCATAATTTTCCCTTGATCTTGTGCTTATGAACCTCATTTGCATTTGTTCTTGTGCTTTGGAATCTCATTTGCCCTTGTTTGTGTGCTTACCAACCCCAATTGACATTGTTCTTGAGCTTAGCAACCTCTGTTTCCCTTGTTCATATGCTTAGCAACATCATTTACACTTGTTCTTGTGCTTAACAACCCCATTTGTCGTTGTTCTTGCGCTTTGCAACATAATTTACCCTTGATCTTGTGCATATGAACCTCATTTTTATTTGTTCTTGCCCTTAGGAACCTCGTTTGCCCCTGTTCGTGAGCTTAACAACCTGAATTGGCATTGTTCTTGTTCTTTGCAACATAATTTACCCTTTATCTTGTGCTTGTGAACCTCTTTTGACCTTGTTTTTGTACTTAGCAACATCAGTTACACTTGTTCTTGTGCTTAACAACCTCTTTTGTCGTTGTTCTTATGTTTTGCAACATAATTTAACTTTGATCTTGTGCTTATGAAGATCATTTGCATTTCTTCTCATTTGCCCTTGTTTATGTGCTTAACAACCTCAATTGGTGTTGTTCGTTTGCTTAACAACCTATTTTGCCCTTGCTCTTGTGCTTATCAATCTCATTTGCATTTGTTATTGTGCTTAGGAACCTCATTTGCCCTTGTTCATGTGCTTAACAACCTCAATTGTCATTATTCATATGCTTCCTCTTTTGCCCTTGTTCTTGTACTTAGCAGCATCATTTCTTGTGCTTGACAACCTCATTTCTCGTTGTTCTTGCGTTTTGCAACATAATTTGCCCTTGATCTTGTGTTTATGAATCTCATTTGCATTTGTTCTTGTGCTTAGGAACCTCATTTTCCCTTGTTCGTGTACTTAACAACGATTCTTAAGCTTTTTTGCCCTTGATCTTGTGCTTATGAATTTCATTTGTATTTGTTCTTGTGCTTAGGAACCTCACTTGCCCTTGTTCATGTGCTTAACAATCTCAATTGGCGCTGTTCGTGTGCATAACAACCTCTTTTGCCCTAGATCTTGTGCTTATGAACCTCATTTGCATTTGTTATTGTTCTTACAAACTTCATTTGTCCTTGTTCGTGTGCTTAGCAACCTCAGTTGTCGTTATTGATATGCTTCTTAACCTCTTTTACCCTTGTTCTTGAGCTTACCAACATCATTTACACTTGCTCTTTTTCATGACAACCTCATTTGCCGTTGTTCTTGCACTTTGCAACATAATTTGCCCTTGATATTGTGCTTATGAACCTCATTTGCTTTTGTTCTTATGCTTAGGAACCGCATTTGACCTTATTTGTGTGCTTAGCAACCTCAATTGGCGTTCTTCTTGCGCTTTGCAGCATAATTTTCCCTTGATCTTGTGCTTATCAACCTCATTTATATTTGTTCTTGTGCTTATGACCCTCATTTGTTTTTGTTCTTGTGCTAATGAACCTTATTTTCCCATGTTTGTGTTCTTAACAACCTTAATTGGCATTCGTGTGCTAATGAACCTCATTTGCATTTCTTCTTGTGCGTAGGAACCTCATTTTTCCTTGTTCGTGTGCATAACAACCTCAATTGTCGTTGTTCATATGCTTAGCAACATCATTTACACTTGTTCTTATGCTTCACAATTTCATTTGTCGTTGTTCTTGCGTTTTGCAACATAATTTACCCTTGATCTTGAGCTTACGAAGATCATTTGCATTAGTTCTTGTGCTTAAGAACCTCATTTGCCCTTGTTTATGTGCTTAACAACCTCAATTGGTGTTGTTTGTTTGCTTAACAACCTCTTTTGCCCTTGATCTTGTGCTTATGAATCTCATTTGCATTTGTTCTTGTGCTTAGGAACCTCGTTTTCCCTTGTTCATGTGCTTAACAACCTCAATTGCCGTTGTTCATATTCTTCTTAACCTCTTTTGCGCTTGATATTTTGCTTATGAACCTCATTTGCATTTGTTCTTGTGCTTAAGAACCTAATTTGCCCTTGTTTGTGTGCTTAACAACGTCAATTGGCGTTATTCATGTGCTTAACAACCTCTTTTGCCCTTGATCTTGTGCTTATGAACTTCATTTGCATTTGTTCTTCTGCTTATTACCCTCATTTGTATTTGTTCTTGTGCTAATGAACCTCATATTCCCTTATTTGTGTGCTTAACAACCTCAATTGGCGTTGTTCGTGTACTTAACAACATATTTTGCCCTTGATATTCTTTTTCTTATGAACCTCATTTGCATTTGTTCTTGTGCTTAGGAACTTCATTTGCCCTTGTTTGTGTGCTTAACAACCTCAATTGGCGTTGTTTGTGTGCTTAACAACCTCTTTTACCCTTGATCTTGTGTTTATGAACCTCATTTGCATTTGTTCTTGTGCTCGGGAACCTCATTTGTCTTTTTTTGTGTTCTTAACAACCTCAATTGGCGTTGTTCGTGTGCTTAACAATCTCTTTTGCCCTTGATATGGTGCTTATCAACCCCATTCGCATTTGTTCTTGTGCTTATGAACCTCATTTGTAAATGTTATTGTGCTTATGGACTTCCTTATTTGTGTGCTTAACAACCTCAATTGGCGTTGTTATTGGCGCTTTGCAGCATAATTTGCCCTTGATGTTGTGCTTATGAACCTCATTTGCATTTGTTCTTGTTCTTTGGAACCTCATTTTCCCTAGTTTGTTTGCTTACGAACCTCAATTGACGTTGTTCGTGAGCTTAACAATCTCTTTTGCCCTTGTTTTTGTACTTAGCAACATCATTTACACTTGTTCTTGTGCTTAACAACCTCATTTGTTGTTGTTCTTGCGTTTTGCAACATAATTTGCCCTTAATCTTGTGCTTATGAATCTCATTTGCATTTGTTCTTGTGTTTGGGAACCTCATTTGCCCTTGTTAGTGTGCTTAACAACCTCAATTGGCCTTATTCGTGTGCTTAACAACCTCTTTTGCCCTTGATCTTGTGCTGATGAACCTCATTTACATTTGTTATTGTACTTCGGAACCTCATTTGGCCTTGTTCATGTGCTTAGCAACCTCAATTGTCGTTATTGATATGCTTCTTAACCTCTTTTGCCCTTGTTTTTGTACTTAGAAACATCATTTACACTTGTTATTGCGCTTAACGACCTTTTTTGTAATTGTTCTTGCGCTTTGCTTCATAATTTGCCCTAGATCTTGTGCTTATGAAACTCATTTGCATTTGTTCTTGTGCTTAGGAACCTCATTTGCCCATTTTTGTGTGCTTATCAACCTCAATTGGCATTGTTCATGTGCTTAACAACCTCTTTTGCTCTTGATCTTGTGCTTATGAACCTCATTTGCATTTGTTCTTGTGCTTATGACCCTCATTTGTATTTGTTCTTGTGCTAATGAACCTCATTTTCCCTTGTTTGTGTGCTTAACAACCTCAATTGGCGTTGTTCGTGTGCTTAACAACCTCTTTTGCCCTTGATATTGTGCTTATGAATCTCATTGGCATTTCTTCTTGTGCGTAGGAACCTCATTTGTCTTGATTTGTGTGCTTAACAACCTCAATTGTCGTTGTTCATATGCTTTTGCTTCTTAACTTCTTGTGTCCTTGTTCTTGTGCTTAACAACATCATTTACACTTGTTCTTGTACTTGACAACTTCATTTTTCGTTGTTCCTGCGCTTTGCCATATAATTTGTCCTTGGTCTTGTGCTTATGATTCTCATTTGCATTTGTTGTTGTGCTTAGGAATCCTATTTGTCCTTGTTTGTGTGCTTAACAACCTCAATTGGCGTTGTTTGTGTGCTTCACAACCTCTTTCGTCCTTGATATTGTGCTTATTAACCTCATTTGCATTTGTTCTTGTGCTTAGGAATCTCATTTGCCCTTGTTCATGTGCTTAACAAACACAATTGTCGTTGTTCATATGCTTCTTAACCTCTGTTGCTCTTATTATTGTGCTTAGCAGCATCATTTACACTAGTTCTTGTGCTTGACAACCTCATTTGTCGTTGTTGTTCCGATTTGCAACATAATTTGCCCTTCATTTTGTGCTTATGAAACTCATTTGCATTTGTTCTTGTGCTTAGGAACCTCATTTGCCCATGTTCGTATGCTTAACAGCTTCAATTGTCGTTGTTCATATGCTTCTTAACCTCTTTTGGCATTGTTTTTGTACTTAACAATATCATTTACACCTGTTCTTGTGCTTGACAACCTCATTTCTTGTTGTTCTTGCGTTTTGCAACATAATTTTCCCTTGATCTTGTCCTTATGAAAATCATTTGCATTTGTTCTTGCGCTTAGGAGAACCTAATTTGCTCTTGTTTATGTGCTTAAACAACCTCAATCGGTATTGTTCGTGTGCTTAACAACCTCTTTCGCTCTTGATCTTGTGCTTATGAATCTCATTTGCATTTGTTCTAGTGCTTAGGAACCTCATTTGCCCTTGTTCATGTGCTTAACAATCTCAATTGGCGTTGTTCATATGCTTCTTAACCTCTTTTGCCCTTGTTCTTGTGCTTAGCAACATCATTTACACTTGTTCTTGTGCTTAACAATCTCATTTGTCGTTGTTCTTGCGCTTTGCAACATAATTTGCGCTTGATCTTGTGCTTATGAACCTCATTTGTATTTGTTCTTGTGCTTAGGAACCTCATTTGCCCTTGTCTGTGTGCTTAACAACCTCAATTGACGTTGTTCGTGTGCTGAACAATCTCTTTTGCCCTTGATCTTGTGCTTATGAACATCATTTGCATTTGTTATTGTGCTTAGCAACGACATTTGCCCTTGCTCGTGTGCTTAACAACCCCAATTTTTGTTGTTCATATTCTTCTTAACCTCTTTTGTCCTTGTTCTTGTACTTAGCAACATCATTTACACTTGTTCTTGTGCTTAACAACCTCTTTTGTCATTGTTCTTGCGCTTTGCAACATAATTTGTTCTTCATCTTGTGCTTATGAACCTCATTTGCATTTGTTCTTGTGCTTAGGAGCCTCATTTGCATTTGTTTGTGTGCTTAACAACCACAATTAGTGTCGTTCGTGTGCTTAACAACCTTTTTTTTCGCCTTGATATTGTGCTTATGAATCTCATTTGCATTTGTCCTTTTGTGTAGGAACCTCATTTACCCTTTTTTGTGTGCTTATTACCTCAATTCTCGTTGTTCATATACTTCTTAACATATTTTGCCCTTGTTCTTGTGGTTAACAACATCATTTACACTTGTTTTAGTCCAAGACAACCTAATTTGTCGGTGTTCTTGCGCTTTGCAACATAATTTGCACTTGATCTTGTGCTAATGAACCTCATTTGCATTTGTTCTTGTGCTTAGGAACCTCATTTGCCCTTATTTGTGAGCTTAACAATCTCAATTGGCGTTGTTCGTGTGCTTGACAACCTCATTTGCCCTTGATGTTGTGTTTATGAACCTCATTTGCATTTGTTCCTTGTTTGTTCGTGTGCTTAACAACCTCAATTGTCGATATTAATATACTTCTTAACCTCTTTTGCCCTTGTTCTTGTGCTTAGCAACATTATTTACACTTGTTCTTGTGCTTAACAATCTCATTTGTCGTTTTTCTTGCGCATTGCAACATAATTTGCCATTTATCTTGTGCTTATGAATCTCATTTGCATTTGTTCTTGTGCTTATGAACCTCATTTGCCCTTGTTCGTGTGTTTAACAACCTCAATTTTTATTGTTCATATTCTTAACCTTTCTTTTGCCCTTGTTCTCGTACTTAGCAACATCATGGACACTTGTTCTTGTGCATAACAACCTCATTTGTTAATGTTCTGGTAGTTTGCAACATAATTTGCCCTTGATCTTGTGCTTATGAACCTCATTTGCATTTGTTCTTGTGCTTTAGAACCTCATTTGCCCATGTTTGTGTGCTTAACAACCTCAAATGACGTTGTTCGTGTGCCTAGCAACCTATTTTGCTCTTGATCTTGTGCTTATGAAACTCATTTGCATTTGTTCTTGTCCTTAGGAGCTTCATTTGCCCTTCTTCGTGAGCTTAACAACCTCAATTGTTGTTGTTCATATTCTTCTTAACCTGTTTTGCCCTTGAGCTTTTGCTTATGAACCTTATTTCCATTTTTTCTTGTGCTTAGGAACCTCATTTGCCCTTGTTTGTGTGCTTAACAACCTCAATTGGCATTTCTCGTGTGCTTGACAACCTCTTCCGCCCTTGATATTGTGCTTATTAACCTCATTTGCATTTGTCCTTGTGCTTACGAATCTCATTTGCCCTTGTTCGTAAGCTTAACAACCTCAATTGTCGTTGTTCATACGCTTCTTAACCTCTTTTGCCCTTGTTCTTGTGTTTGACAAACTCATTTGTCGTTGTTCTTGCACTTTGCAACATAATTTGCCCTTGATCTTATGTTAATGAACCTCATTTGCATTTGTTCTCTTGCTTAGGAACCTCATTTGCCCTTATTTGTGTGCTTAACAATCTCAATTGGTGTTGTTCGTGTGCTTGACAACCTCATTTGCCCTTGATGTTGTGTTTATGAACCTCATTTGCATTTGTTCCTTGTTTGTTCATGTGCTTAACAACCTCAATTGTCGATATTAATATACTTCTTAGCCTCTTTTGCCCTTGTTCTTGTGCTTAGCAACATCATTTACACTTGTTCTTGTGCTTAACAATCTCATTTGTCGTTTTTCTTGCACATTGCAACATAAATTGCCATTTATCTTGTGCTTATAAACCTCATTTGCATTTTTCTTGTGCTTAGGAACCTCATTTGCTCTTGTTTGTATGCTAAACAACCACAATTGGTGTTGTTCGTGTGCTAAACAACCTTTTTTGCCTTTGATATTGTGCTTATGAACCTCATTTGTCTTTTTCCTTGTGTGTAAAAACTTCATTTGCCCGTGTTCGTGTGTTTAATAGCCTCAATTCTCGTTGTTCATATGCTTCTTAACCTCTTTTATCCTTGTTCTTGTGGTTAACAACATCATTTACACTTGTTCTAGTCCAAGACAACCTCATTTGTTGGTGTTTTTACGTTTTACAACATAATTTGCCTTTTATATTGTGCTTAGGAACCTCATTTGCATTTGTTCTTGTGATTAGGAACATCATTTGCCCTTGTTCGTGTGCTTAACAACCTCAATTGTCGTAGTTCTTATGCTTCTTAACCTCTTTTGCCCTTGTTCTTCTGCTTAGCAACATCAATTGAGGTTGTGAAACACAAGAACAAGTGTAAATGATGTTGCTAAGAACAAGAACAAGGGCAAAAGAGGTTAAGAAGCATATGAACAACGACAATTGAGGTTGTTAAGCACACGAACAAGGGCGAATGAGGTTCCTACGCACAAGAAGAAATGCAAATGAGGTTCATAAGCACAATATCAAGGGCAAAAGAGGTTTTTAAGCACACGAACTGTTAGTTTGTAATAATCTAGAAGTCAATAATACAATAAATTATCATAAAGTTTTGTTCATGAATTGGGTGATTAATTATCATTTTGTTACCTTAAGTATTATTGAATTTATGGATCATTCCTTTATCTGACTAGAATCAATAACTGGAATTGTGAAACTTCATAATATATATGATATATATACTCTTAAAAGTCTCTAACCAAGGTAATTAGCAGGAACACTAATCTACCGTTACAAGGTTAGTATGTGGATTAAAAGATGGTCAAGTTTTACAGACCACTGACAAGAGATGTCATTTTAATCACATAGATACATGTTCTAGGAACATGGTATTTGATGAACCTCGAATGAAATATTAAATGGAATTGTGTACGTGTCATTAATATTTTCATTACGTGTTAAGTTCTAAAGTATGAGGTATTCATCTTTCCTACTAAGAAATGTATATGTGTGATTGTTATCTACTTACCGTCGTAATAAAAGCTGCAGTTATAACGGTAGCTCTTCGGTATACATAGCTTAGCCGAGGTAGTGATGGTTTACCAAAAGTACTATTATCCCTCGTATCTCTATGCGAGTTACGGTATCTTGGGCCCCTTGATAGAGTAAGATTATCCGCTAGCGGTATAATTACAAGAGTAATTATATTTGATAATTTGCTCAAGATCAAGAAAAGATTAAGTTTGCAAGGATGACACGCACCTACCTTGAAACTAACCTCTTGTGAGACATAAGAATTAACACGAGTAAAAAGTTTCTTGGATCGTGATATTGTACTGAGACAACATCATCCTTGTAATTGGATGGTCATAGTGCGGATGTCCGTCCCTCCAATGATTATAGAAGTTAAAACGGTTTTAATTCTATTTACCAACATAACACAGATCCTATTGGGTCACACCATATAGGAGCTAGTCGGAGAATCTTACTGATTAATTATAAATTGGTTATAATTAATGTTAAGATGGTTATAATTAATTATACATGATATAATTAAATTGTATATGTCATATAAGATGACAAGAGAACAGTTAATCTATAAGCGTACTCGATGCGTTGTATAAACCGTCAACCGAAACCGAAATTGAACCCTGAAAATATATAATTGTTTAGAACAATAATATATATTTGATTTAGATTTTAAATATTAATTATGATTTTGAATTTTGGGCTAACAACCATTAGCAAAAAGAAAACCTTAATTAAATAAATTTAAAATTTAAAATCAAATATATATATTAATCAAATACATGATATGTATCAATCAAAGAATGGCGGCTAGGAAGAAAAAATATCAAATGCTTTTATGATTTGTATATTTGAACCGACATAAATTTGATGGTTTTAATTCAATTTGATGGTTTGATTTATATATTAAAATATCACAATTCATATGGCGTTATCATTAAAAATCCAACTTTGATGGTTTTAATATGAGTTTTGATGGTTTTTAATAAAAACAACCGCCATAATAATGGCATAGTTGTAAATATGCCAAACTTTAGGGATATTTCTTGATATCGGCCAAACCTAATTTTTCTATAAATAGAGGGGTAGGGCTAAAGAAAAATTTGCCAATTCACTTGTATCGTATCGATCGACCGATCGAATCGATAAGTCTATTTCCTGTCTCTTTCTCGGTTACGGTTATTTTGAGATTTGGAAATAATATATTTGCGAAAAGTTGCGGTATTTCTATTTGAATAACCCGCAAGTCGTAAATATACCTATTTTGTCCTTTTCTCGTTTTTCGTGTTTCTGCATAAATTCCACCGGTTTATGGTATTTCGACAAAAGAAATAAACCTCTTGCGTTAGTCCTGGTGGATAATAGGATGAGGTATCGGACGTCCGATACTCGAAGTAAGACGTTCGTCAAATTCAATCTTCTCGATCTACTGCATTCTAATTAGAATTTGGAAACAAGGTATAAATATGTTATATTGATCTATTTAATTTGTAAATAGATTAAAGTTTTAGAAATCAGTAATGGAGTAGATTTGTAAAAGAATTAAATTGGGTTTTGATGCCAAAGGAAATACCAAGGTGGGCACCGCCTTGGAAAGTTCCGACGTACCTTATTTAATTCTTGGCTTAAGTAAAAGTAAAATTTTTGTTTTACGTTCTTTCCGCATCTTAAGCAAATAAATGGGTTTGAACAGTTAAAACCTCAACAGACCAAGATAAAGGTTTTGAACTGTCGAAACTCAACACGAACTATGCCAATAAAGGTTGTTAAGCATACAAACATGGGAAGATGAGGTTCATTAGCACAAGAATAAATACAAATGAGGGTCATAAGCACAAGAACAAATGCAAATGAGGTTCATAAGCACAAAATCAAGGGCAAATTATGCTGCAAAACGCAAGAACAACGCCAATTGAGGTTGCTAAGCACATAAACAAGAGCAAATGAGGTTCCTAAGCACAAGAACAAATGCAAATGAGGTTCATAAGCACAAGATCAAGGACAAATTATGTTGCAAAGTGCAAGAACAACGACAAATGAAGTTGTCATGAACAAGAACAAGTGTAAATCATATTGGTAAGCACAAGAGCAAGGGCAAAAAATGTTAAGAAACATATCAATAACAATAATTGAGGTTGCTAAACACACGAACAAGGCCAAATGAAGTTCCTAAGAACAATAACAGATGCAAATGAGGTTCATAAGCACAAGATCAAGTTAAAAAGTGGTTGTTACGCACACGAACAACGCCAATTGAGATTGTTAAGCACACAAACAAGAGAAAATGAGATTCATAAGCACAAGAACAAATGCAAATGAGGTTCAGAAGCATAAGATGCAAATGAGGTTCATAAGCACAATATAATGGGAAAAAGAGATTTTTCAGTACACGTACAACGCCAATTGAAGTCGTTAAGCACATAAAAAAGGGCAAAAGAGCTTCCTAAGCACAAGAACAAATGCAAATGAGGTTCATAAGCACAAGATCAAGGACAAATTATGTTGCAAATCGTAAGAACAACGACAAAAGAGGTTGTTAAGCACAAAAACAAGTGTAAATGATGTTGTTAAGTACAAAAACAAGGGCAAAAGAGGTTAAGAAGCATATCAATAACGATAATTGAGGTTACTAAGCACACGAACAACCCAAAATGAGGTTCCTAAGCACAATAACAAATACAAATGAGGTTCATAAGTACAAGATCAAGGGCAAAAGAGGTTGTTAAGCACACGAACAATGCCAATTGAGGTTGTTAAGCACACAAATAAGGGGAAATGAGGTTCCTAAGCACAAGAGCAGCAAATGAGGTAGATAAGCAAAAGATCAAGGGCAAATTATGTTGCAAAGAGCAAGAACAACGCCAATTGAGGTTGTTAAGCACATGAACAAGGGAAAATGAGGTTCCTAAGCACAAGAGCAAATGCAAATGAGGTTCATAATCACAAGATCAAGGGCAAATTATGTTGCAATGCGCAAGAACAACGACAATTGAGGTTGTTAAGCACACGAACAATGACAAATGAGGTTCCTAAGCACAAGAGCAAATGCAAATGAGATTCATAAGCACAAGATCAAGGGCAAATTGTGTTGCAAAGCGCAAGAACAACGACAAAAGAGGATGTTAAGCACAAGAACAAGTGTAAATGATGTTGCTAAGTATAAAAACAAGGGCAAAAGCGGTTAACAAGCATATCAATAAGCGACAATTGAGGTTGCTAAGCACACGAACAAGGCCAAATGAGGTTCCTAAGAACAATAACAGATGCAAATGAGGTTCATAAGCACAAGATCAAGGGAAAAAGAGGTTGTTACGCACACGAACAACGCCAATTAAGGTTGTTAAGCACACAAACAAGGGCAAATGAGGTTCCTAAGCACAAGAACAGATGCAAATGAGATTCATAAGCACAAGATCAAGAAGGGCAAAAGAGGTTAAGAAGCATATGAACAACGACAATTAAAAGAGCAAATGAGGTTCCTAACGCACAAGAAGGAATGTAAATGAGATTCATAAGCACAATATCAAGGGCAAAAGAGGTTGTTAAGCACACGAACAATGCCAATTGAGGTTGTTAAGCACACAAACAAAGGAAAATAAGGTTCATAAGCACATGAACAAATACAAATGATGTTCATAAGCAAAAAAACAATTGCAAATGAGGTTCATACGCACAATATCAAGGGCAAAAGATATTGTTAAGCACACGTAAAACGCCAATTGAGGTTGTTAAGGATACAAAAATGGGCAAATGAGGTTCCTAAGCACAAGAACAAATGCAAATGAGGTTCATAAGCACAATATCAAGGACAAATTATGTTGCAAAATGTAAGAACAACGACAAAAGAGGTTGTTAAGCACAAGAACAAGTGTAAAAGATGTTGTTAAGTACAAAAACAATGACAAAAGAGGTTAAAAAGCATATCAGTAACGACAATGGCGGTTGCTAAGCACACGAACAAGGCCAAATGAGGTTCCTAAGCACAATAACAAATGCAAATGAGTTTCATCCATACAAGATCAAGGGCAAAACAGGTTGTTAAGCACACGAACAAGGCCAATTGAGGTTGTTAAGCACACAAACATGGGCAAATGAGGTTTCTAAGCACAACAACAAATGCAACTAAGCTTCATAAGCACAAGATAAAGGGCAAGAACAATGCCAATTCAGGTTGTTAAGCTCATGAACAGGGGCAAATGAGGTTTCTAAGCACAAGAACAAATGCAAATGAGGTTCATATTTAGAAGATCAAGGGCAAATTATGTTGCAAAGCGTAAGAACAACGACAAATGAGGTTGTTAAGCACAAGAATAAGTGTAAATGATGTTGCTAAGCATAAGAACAAGGGCAAATGAGGTTGGTAAGCACACACACAAATGCAAATGAGGTTCCAAAGCACAAGAACAAATGCAAATGGGGTTCATAAGCACAAGATCAAGGGCAAATTATTCTTCAAAGCGCAAGAACAACGCCAATTGAGGTTGCTAAGGACACAAACAAGGGCTAATGAGGTTCCTAAGCACAAGAACAAATGCAAATGATGTTTATACGCACAAGATCAAGGCCAAAATTTGTTGCAAAGTGCAAGAACAACAACAAATGTTGTTGTTATGAACAAGAAAAGTGTAAATGATGTTGGTAAGCACAAGAACAAGAGCAAAAGGGGTTAAGAAGCATATCAATAACGACAATTGAGATTGCTAAGCACACGAACAAGGCCAAATGAGGTTCATAAGCACAAGATCAATGACAAAAGAGGTTGTTAGGCACACGAACAGCGCCAACTGAGGTTGTTAAGAACAAGAACAAATGCAAATGAGGTTCATAAGAACAAGATCAAGGGAAAATGAGGTTAAGAAGCACACGAACAACACCGATTGAGGTTGTTAGGCAAATAAACACGGGCAAATTAGGTTCCTAAGCACAAGAACAAATGCAAATGAGCTTCATAAGCACAAGATCTAGCGCAAATTATGTTGCAAAATGCAAGAACAATGACAAATGAGGTTGTCAAGCATGAGAATAAGTGTAAATAATGTTGCTAAGCAAAAGAATATAGGGCAAAAAGGGTTAGGAAGCATATGAACTACAACAATTGGGGTTGTTAAGCACACGAACAAGGGCAAATGAGGTTCCTACGCACAAGAAGAAATACAAATGAGGTTCATAAGCACAATATCAAAGGCAAAAAAGGTTGTTAAGCACACGAACAACGCCAATTGAGGTTGTTAAGCACACAAACAATGGAAAATGAGGTTCATAAGCACAAGAACAAATACAAATGAGGTTCATAACCACAAGAACAAATGCAAATGAGGTTCATAAGCACAATATCACGGGCAAAAGAGATTGTTAAGCACACGAACAACGCCAATTGAGTTGGTTTTGCACACAAAAAAAGGCAAATGAGGTTCCTATGCACAAGAACAAATGCTAAAAGAGATTATAAGGGAAGAATTATATTGCGCCAAGAACAAGACAATTGTTAAGCTAGCACAAGTATAAATGATGTTCATAAGTCCAAAAACAAGGGCAAAAGAGGTTAACAAGCATATCAATAATGACAATTGAGGTTGCTAAGCACACGAACAAGGCCAAATGAGGTTCATAAGCACAATAACAAATGCAAATGAGGTTCATAAGCACAAGATCAAGGGCAAAAGATGTTGTTAAGCACACGAACAACCCTAATTGAGGTTGTTAAGCACACAAACAAGAGCAAATGAGGTTACTAAGCACACAAGAACAAATGCAAATGACCTTCATAAGCACAAAATCAAGGGCAAATTATGTTGCAAAGTGCAAGAACAACGACAAAAGAGGTTGTCATAGAACAAGAACAAGTGTAAATGATGTTGGTAAGTACTAAAACAAGGGCAAAAGAGGTTAACAAACATATCAATAACGACAATTGAGGTTACTAAGCACTCAAACAACCCCAAATTAGGTTCCTAAGCACAATAACAAATGCAAATGAGGTTCATAAGCACAAGATCAAGCGCAAAAGAGGTTGTTAAGCACACGGACAACGCCAATTGAGGTTGTTAAGCACATAAACAAGGGCAAATGAGGTTCCTAAGCACAAGAACAAATGCAAAATGAGGTTCATAAGCACAAGATCAAGGGCAAATTATGTTTTAAAGCGCAAGAACAACGCCAATTGAGGTTGCTAAGCACACAAACAAGGCGAAATGAGGTTCCTAAGCACAAAAACAAATTCAAATGAGGTTCGTAAGTGCAAAAACAAGGGCAAAAGAGGTTAAGAAGGATATCAATAACGACAATTGAGGTTGTCATGAACAAAAACAAGTGCAAATGAGGTTCCTAAGCATAATAACAAATGCAAATGAGGTTCATAAGAACAACATCAAAGGCAAAAGAGCTTGCTAAACACACGAACAACGCCAATTGAGGTTGTTAAGCACACAAATAAGAGCAAATGATGTTCCTAAGCACAAGAACAAATGCAAATGAGATTCATAAGCATAAGATCAAGGGCAAAAGAGGTTCTTAAGCACACGAACAACACCAATTGAGGTTGTTAAGCACATAAACAAGAACAAATGTGATTCTCAAGCACAAGAACAAATGCAAATGAGCTCAATAATCACAAGATCAAGAGCAAATTATGTTACAAAATGCAAGAATAACGACAAATGAGGTTGTCAATCACGAGAACAAGTGTAAATAATGTTGCTAAACACAAGAACAAGGGCAAAAGAGGTGGGGTTGTTAACCACGCGAACAAGGGCAAATGAGGTTCCTACGCACAAGAAGAAATGCACATAACGGTCATAAGCACAATATCAAGGGCAAAAGAGGTTGTTAAGCACCCGAACAACGCCAATTGAGGTTGTTAAGCACACAAAAAAGGGCAAATGAGGTTCATAAGCACAAGATCAAATACAAATTAGGTTGCAAAGTAAGCACAAAAAGATCAAGGACAAAATGTAAATGATGTTGTTAAGAAACAAGGGCATAAATAGATAACAAATGAGGTCAATAAGGGTTACAAAACACCAAAAAGTTCCTAAGCAAAAGAACAAATGCAAATGATTTTCATAAGCACAAGATTAAGAGCAAAATATGTTGCATAAGCGCAAGAACAACAATTGCAAATGAGCTTGATAACCATAAAATCAAGGGCAAATTATGTTGCAAAGGCAAGAACAACGACAAAAGAGGTTGTTAAGTACAAAAACAAGTGTAAGTGATGTTGCTAAGTGCAAAGAACAAGGGCAAAAGAGGTTAAGAAGTATATGAACAACGACAATTGAGGTTGTTAAGCACACGAACAAGAAGAAATGCAAATGAGGTTCATAAGCACAATATAAAGGGCAAAAGAGGTTGTTAAGCACACGAACAACGTCAATTGACGTTGTTAAGCATACAAACAAGGGCAAATGCCTAAGCACAAGAACAAATGCAAATGAGGTTCATAAGCACAAGATAAAAAGGGCAAATTATGTTGCAAAGAGCAAGAACCATGCCAATTGAGGTTGTTAAGCACATGAACAATGGCAAATGAGGTTCCTAAGCACAAGAACAAATGCAAATGAGGTTCATATGCACAAGATCAAGGGCAAATTATGTTGTAAACCTTAAGAACAACGACAAATTAGGTTTTTAAGCACAGGAACAAGTGTAAATAATGTTGCTAAGCATAAGAACAAATGCAAATGAGGTTCACAAGCACAAGATCAAGGGCAAATTATGTTGCAAAGCGCAAGAACAAGGCCAATTGAGGTTGATAAGCACACAAACAAGGGCAAATGAGGTTCCTAAGCCAAAGAACACATGCAAATGAGGTTCATAAGCACAAGATCAAAGGGCAAATTATGTTGCAAAGTGCAAGAACAATGCCAAATGAGGTTGTCATGAACAAGAACAAGTGCAAATGATGTTGGTAAGCAAAAGAAAAGGGCAAAAGAGGTTAAGAAGCATATCAATAACGACAATTGAGGTTGCTAAGCACACGAACAAGAACAATTGAGTTTCCTAAGCACAATAACAAATGCAAATGAGGTTCATAAGCACAAGATCAAGAGCAAAAGATGTTGTTAAGCACACGAACAACGCCAATTGAGGTTGTTAAATACACAAACAAGAGCAAATAAGGTTCCTAAGCACAAGAAAATGAACTTCATAAGCACAAAATCAAGGGCAAATTATGTTGCAAAGCGCAGGAACAATGACAAAAGAGGTTGTTAAGCACAAGAACAAGTGGAAATGATGTTGGTAAGTACAAAAACAAGGGCAAAAGAGGTTAAGAAGCATATGAATAACGACAATTGAGGTTGCTAAGCACACGAACAAGGCCAATTGAGGTTCCTAAGCACAATAACAAATGCAAATGAGGTTCATAAGCACAAGATCAACGTCAAATTATATTGCAAAGAGCAAGAACAACGCCAATTGAGCTTGTTAAGCACACGAATGAGGGTAAATGAGGTTCATATGCACAAGATCAAGGGCAAATTATGTTACAAAGCGCAAGAACAACGACAAATGAGGTTGTTATGCACAAGAATAAGTGTAAATGATGTTGCTAAGCATAAGAATATGGGCAAATGAGGTTGTTAAGCACACAAACAACGACAAATGAGATTCCTAAGCACAAGAACAAATACAAATGAGGTTCATAAGCACAAGATCAAGGGCAAATTATGTTGTAAAGCGCAAGAACAACTCCAATTGAGGTTGTTAAGCAGACAAACAAGGGCAAATGAGGTTCCTAAGCACAAGAACAAATTCAAATGAGGTTCATAAGCACAAGATCAAGGGCAAATTATATTGCAAAGTGGAAGAACAACGACAAATGAGGTTGTCAAGTACAAGAACAAGTGTAAATGATGTTGCTAAGCACAAGAACAAGGGTAAAAGAGGTTAAGAAGCACATGAACAACGACAATTCAAAAGAACAACATCAATGGCAAAAGAGGTTGTTCAACACACGAACAACGCCAATTGAGGTTGTTAAGCACACGAACAATGGTAAATGAGGTTCATATGCACAATATCAAGGGCAAATTATGTTGCAAAGCGCAAGAACAATGACAAATGAGGTTGTTATGCACAAGAACAAGTGCAAAATGACGTTGCTAAGCATAAGAATATAGGCAAAAGAGGTTGTTAAGCACACAAACAAAGGCAAATGAGATTTCTAAGCACAAGAACAAATACAAATGAGGTTCATAAGCACAAGATCAAGGGCAAATTATGTTGTAAAGCGCAAGAACAACGCAAATTGAGGTTGTTAAGCACACAAACAAGGGCAAATGAGGTTCCGACGCACAAGAATAAAATCAAATGAGGCTCATAAGCTCAAGATCAAAGGGCAAATTAGGTTGCAACGCGGAAGAACAACGAAAATGAGGTTGTCATGAACAAGAACAAGTGTAAATGATGGTGGTAAGCACAAGAACGAGGGCAAAAGAGGTTGAGAAGCATATGAACAACGACAATTGAGGATGTTAAGTACACTAACAAGGGCAAATGAGGTTCCTAAGCACAATAACAAATGCAAATGAGGTACATAAGCACAAGATCAAGGGCAAAAGAGGTTGTTAAGCACACGAACAACGCCAATTGAGGTTGTTAAGCACACAAACAAGGGCAAATGAGGTTCCTAAGCACAAGAACAAATGCAAATGAGGTTCATAAGCACAAGATCAAGGGCAAAAGAGGTTAAGAAGCATATGAACAACGACAATTGAGATTGTTAAGCACATGAATAAAAGCAAATGAGGTTCATAAGCACAAGAGCAAATGCAAATGAGATTCATCAGCACAAGATTAAGGTCAAAAGAGGTTATTAAGCACACGAACAACGCCAATTGAGGTTGTTAAGCACTTAAACAAGAACAAATGTGGTTCCCAAGCACAAGAATTTGCAAATGAGCTTACTAAGCACAAGATCAAGAGCAAATTATGTTGCAAAACGCAAGAATAACGACGAATGAGGTTGTCAAGCACGAGAACAAGTGTAAATGATGTTGCTAAACACAAGAACAAGGGCAAAAGAGGTAGGGTTGTTAACCACACGAACAAGGGCAAATGAGGTTCATAAGCACAATATCAAGGGCAAAAGAGATTGTTAAGCACACGAACAACGCCAATTGTGGTTGTTAAGCACACAAAAAAAGGGCAAATGAGGTTCATAAGCACAAGATCAAGGACAAATTATGTTGCAAAGTGTAAGAACAACAACAAAAGAGGTTATTAAGCACAAGAACAAGTGTAAATGATGTTGTTAAGTACAGAAACAAGGGCAAAAGAGCTTAAGAAGCATATCAATAACGAGGTTCGTAAGCACAATAACAAATGCAAATGAGGTTCATAAGCACAAGATCAATGGCAAAAGAGGCTGTTAAGCACACGAACAACGCCAATTGAGGTTGTAAAGCACACAAACAAAGGCAAATGAGGTTCCTAAGCACAAGAGCAAATGCAAATGAGGTTCATAAGCACAAGATTAAGGGCAAATTATGTTGCAAAGAGCAAGAACAACGACAATTGAGGTTGCTAAGCACACGAACAAGGCGAAATGAGGTTCCTAAGCACAATAACAAATGCAAATGAGGTTCATAAGAACAAGATCAAGGGCAAAGGATGTTGTTAAGCACAAGCACAAGACCAAATGCAAATGAGCTTCATAAGCATAAAATCAAGGGCAAATTATGTTGCAAAGCGCAAGAACAACGACAAAAGTGGTTGTTAAGTACAAGAACATGTGTAAATGATGTTGGTAAGTACAAAAATCAAGGGCAAAAGAGGTTAAGAAGTATGTCAATAACGACAATTGAGGTTGCTAAGCACAGGAAAATGCCCAAATGAAGTTCCTAAGCACAATAACAAATGCAAATGAGGTTCATAAGAACAACATCAAGGGCAAAAGAGGTTGTTAAGCACACGAACAACGCCAATTGAGGTTGTTAAGCACACAAACAAGAGCAAATGAGATTCCTAAGAATAAGAACAAATGCAAATGAGGTTCATAAGCAAAAGATCAAGGGCAAATTATGTTGGAAAGTGCAAGAACAACGACAAAAGAGTTGTTAAGCTCAAGAACAAGTGTAAATGATTTTGGTAAGTACAAAAATGAGGGCAAAAGAAGTTAAGAAGCATATCAATAACGACAATTGAGGTTGCTAAGCACAAAGAACAAGGCCAAATGAGATTCCTAAGCACAATAACAAATGCAAATGAGGTTCATAAGCACAAGATCAAAGGCAAAAGAGGTTGTTAAGCGCATTAACAACGCCAATTGAGGTTGTTAAGCACACACAACACAATAACAAATGCAAATGACGTTCATAAGCAAAAGATCAAGGGCAAAAGAGGTTAAGAAGCATATGAACAACGACAATTGAGATTGTTAAGCACATGAACAAGGGGGTTCCTATAGCAAAAGAACAAATGCAAATGAGGTTCATAAGCACAAGATCTAGAGCAAAAGAGGTTGTTAAGCACACGAACAACGCCAATTGAGGTAGTGAAGCACACAAACATGGGCAAATGAGGTTCATAAGCAAAAGATCAAGCGCAAAAGAGGTTAAGAAGCATATGAAAAACGACAATTGAGGTTGTTAAGTACATGAACAAGGGCAAATGAGGTTCCTAAGTACAAGAACAAATACAAATGAGACTCATAAGCACAAGATCAAGGGCAAAAGAGGTTGTTAAAGCACATAAACAATAGCAAATGAGGTTCCTAAGCACAAGAACAAATGCAAATGATTTTCATAAGCACAAGATCAAGGGCAAATTACGTTGCAAAACGCAAGAACAACAACAAATGAGGTTGTCAAGCACAAGAACAAGTGTAAATGATGTTGCTAAGCATAAGAACAAGGGTGAAAGAGGTTAAGAAGCATATGAATAACGACAATTGAGGTTGTTAAGCACACGAACAAGGGCAAATAAGGTTCCTACGCACAAGAAGAAATGCAAATTATGTTCATAAGCACAATATAAAGGGCAAAAGAGGTTGTTAAGCACATGAACAACGCCAATTGACGTGGTTAAGTAAACAAACAGGGGCAAATGCCTAAGCACAAGAACAAATGCAAATGAGGTTCATAAGCACCAGATAAAAAGTGCAAATTATGTTGCAAAGAGCAAAAACAATGCCAATTGAGGTTGTTAAGCACACGAACAAAGGCAAATGAGGTTCCTGAGCACAAGAACAAATGCAAATGAGGTTCATATGCACAAGATCAAGGGCAAATTATGTTGTAAACTTTAAGAACAATGACAAATGAGGTTGTTAAGCACAAGAACAAGTGCAAATGATGTTGCTAACCATAAGAACAAGGGCAAAAGAAGTTGTTAAGCTCACGAACAACGTCAATTGAGATTGTTAAGCACACAAACAAGGGCAAATGAGGTTCCAAAGCACAAGAACAAATACAAATGAGGTTCACAAGCACAAGATCAAGGGCAAATTATGTTGCAAAGCGCAAGAACAACGCCAATTGAGGTTGATAAGCACACAAACAAGGGCAAATGGGGTTCTTAAGCCAAACAACACATGCAAATTATGTTCATAAGCACAAGATCAATGGCAAATTATGTTGCAAAGTGCAAGAACAACGACAAATGAGGTTGTCATGAAGAAGAACAAGTGTAAATGATGTTGGTATGCAAAAGAAAAGGGCAAAAGAGGTTAAGAAGCATATCAATAACGACAATTGAGGTTGCTAAGCACACAAACAAGAACAAATGAGGTTCCTAAACACAAAAATAAATGCAAATGAGGTTCATAAGCAATAGATCAATGGCAAAAGAGGTTAAGAAGCATATGAACAACGACAATTAAGGTTGTTAAGCATATGAACGTGCACAAATGAGGTTCCTAAGCACAAGAACAAATGAAAATGAGATTCATAAGCACAAGATCAATGGCATAAGAGGTTGTTAAGCACACGAACAACACCAATTGAGGTTGTTAAGCACATAAACAAGGGCAAACGAGGTTCCTAAGGACAAGAACAAATGCAAATGAGCTTAATAAGCACAAGATCAAGCGCAAATTATGTTGCAAAACGCAAGAATACCGACAAATGAGGTTGTCAAGCACGAGAACAAATGTAAATGATGTTGCAAAGCACAAGAACAAGGGTAAAAGATGTTAAGATGTATATGAACAACGACAATTGGGGTTGTTAAGCACACGAACAAGGGCAAATAAGGTTCCTACGCACAAGAAGAAATGCAAATGAGATTCATAAGCACAATATCAAGAGCAAAAGAGGTTGTTAAGCACACGAACAATGCCAATTGAGGTTGTTAAGCACACAAACAAGGGAAAATGAGGTTCATTAGCACGAGAACAAATACAAATGAGGTTCATAAGCACAAGAACAAATGCAAATGTGGTTTATAAGCACAATATCAAGGGCAAAAGAGATTGTTAAGCACACGAACAACGCAAATTGAGGACAAGCACACAAAAAGGGCAAATGAGGTTCCTAAGCACAAGAACAAATGCAAATGGGGTTCATAAGCCAAAGATCAAGGACAAATTATGTTGCAAAGTGTAAGAACAACGACAAAAGAGGTTGTTAAGCACAAGAACAAGTGTAAATGATGTTGTTAAGTACAAAATCAAGGGCAAAAGAAGTTAAGAAGCATATCAATAACGACAATTGAGGTTACTAAGCACACGAACAAGGACAAATGAGGTTCCTATGCACAAGAACAAATGCAAAAGAGGTTCAGAAGCACATGATCAAAAGCAAAAGAGTTTGTTAAGCACACGAACAACGCCAATTGAGGTTGTTAAGCACACAAACAAGGGCAAATGAGGCTCCTAAGCACAAGAGCAAATGCAAATGAGGTTCATATGCACAAGATCATGGGTAAATTATGTTGCAAAGAGCAAGAACAACGCCAATTGAGGTTGTTAAGCACACGAACAAGGGAAAATGGGGTTTCGAAGCACAAGAACAAATGTAAATGAGGTTCATATGCACAAGATCAAGGGTAAATTATATTGGAAAGCGCAATAACAACAACAAAAGAGATTGTTAAGCACAAGAACAAGTGTAAATGATTTCGCTAAGTACAAAAATAAGGGCAAAAGATGTTATGAAGCATATCAATAATGATAATTGAGGTTGCTCAGCACACGAACAAGGCCAAATGGGGTTCCTAAGCACAATAACAAATGCAAATGAGGTTCATAAGTACAAGATCAAGGGCAAAAGAGGTTGTTAAGCACACAAACAAGAGCAAATGAGGTTCCTAAGCACATGAACAAATACAAATAAAATTGATAAGCACAAAATCAAGGGCAAATTATGTTGCAAAGCGCAAGAACAACGACAAAAGAGATTGTTAAGCACAAGAATAAGTGTAAATGATGTTGGTAGGTACAAAAACAAGGGCAAAAGTGGTTAACAAGCATATGAATAATGACAATTGAGGTTGCTAAGCACACGAACAAGGCCAGATGAGGTTCCCAAGCACAATAACAAATGCAAATGAGGTTCATAAGCACAAGATCAAGGACAAAAGAGGTTGTTAAGCACACAAACAACGCCAATTGAGGTTGTTAAGCACACAAACAACGCCAATTGAGGTTGTTAAGCACACAAACAAGGGCAAATGAGGTTCCTAAGCACAAGAACAAATCCAAATGAGGATCATAAGCACAAGATCAAGGGCAAATTATGTTGCAAAGCGCAGGAAAATATGCAAATGAGGTTTATAAGCAAAAGATCAAGGTTAAAAGAGGTCAAGAAGCATATGAACAACGACAATTGAGGTTGTTAAGCACACGGACAAGGGCAAATGAGGTTTCCTAAGTACAAGAACAAAAGCAAATGAGGTTGAAGCACAAGATCATGAGCAAAAGAGATTGTTAAGCACACGAACAACGCTAATTGAGGTTGTTAAGCACACAAACAGGAGTAAATGAGGTTCCTAAGTACAATAACAAATGCAAATGAGCTTCATAAGCACAAAATCAAGGGTATTTTAGTAAGTAATTATTTGTAGAGTATCATTTTTACAAATTAATGAAGTTTAGAGTGTCATTTTGACAATTTCAAAATTTGTTGTGGCATTTTCACAATTTCAAGATTTTAGAGTAGCATTTTCACAATTTCCCCTTTTTTTTTCCTAAACAACCCCATTGGACATTGTTGTTGTGCTGGACAAATCATTTGTCATTGTTTTTTTACTTAACAACCTCATTGGTCATTATTCTTTTGGTGAACAATGTCATTGTTCTGGTGATTAGTATTCTCATTTGTATTGTTCCGTATCTAGCAACCTCATTTGCAATATTCTTTTACTTTAACAACCTCATTTGTCATTTTTTATGCTTAGCAACTCATTTGTCATTATTCTTTTGCTTAACTGCTACTAGCTTGCTTAACAACCTCATTGGCCATTGTTCTTTCACTTAGCATTCTCAATTGCATTGTTCTCGTTCTTAGCAACCTCATTTTGCATTGTTTTTGTGATTAACAATCCCATTAGCCATTGTTATTTTGCTTTACAACCTCATTGGTCATTGTTCTTGTGTATAAGAGCCTCATTTCTATTCTCCTTGTGCTTAGCTCCCTCATTTGCATTTTTCATCTGCGCTATTTTTGGAGTGCTAATTTCAGTCCTAAAATCTAGGGATCATGTTTTCCACTACTCTATCTTCCTTTAGGAAACCCTATATAAACCCCTCTTGTAATGAAATTCGGTGTGCGTGTTTGCATGTGATTAAGTCTAGAACTATAGCCATGAATTCCTCACCGATTAGGATAGATAGGCTAGGTTAGAGCGCTAAGGAGATTGGCGAAACCCTTGGAAGTCAAGGCAAGAAGACGTCATCTAAGGAGTCAAGGTTCTTCTTCTTCAATAGAGTTGTAATCTATGTTCTTTTTATTTTTCTTCTCTTTTGTCATGGCTCCAAGAGGCTAAACCTCTCATTTCTAGGGTGAGCGATTGAACTATGAGTTGTTTAATAATATTTTAATTTTGTTTATATTTTGTTATGTGAATTTCTATTGCATTTTTATTTCTTTTTAATCTATTTGAGCATACATAGTTCCGTCTACTATAAGTCAATAACTTCTACATGCCAATAGGGGAGATCTGTTAGGTCCTTGTGTGAGAAGGACAGTGCGTAAGTGGTTAAACCTCGACTAATGAGAATTGGCAGCGGTTCAAAGACTAGGGTTAGAACCCAGGGGACTCCCTTGGAGGGATAAGTTAGAAAGCATTTTAGGTTAGATTTACTTAGGCAGATTAACAATAGAAATTGGATAGGGATTTGAGATATTTCAACTACGGGGTAGTATAAGGAAAGAATATAATTCCGTACTTCAAATATTTTAGTTTTGGTAGCCCAAAATCCAATCAAAAGATTGGAAAACCTAAATACAACACATAACAAAATACCATGGCGACCTGCGGGTAGTGACAGTACCGCATATGGAGTAGCCTACGGATAAGGTTTTAGGCCACATATGGTAGTGACAGTGCCGTATGCGTGTTGGACCAGTGCCTGAATAAATCATTATATTAGACTCATAGGTCGTCATAATCCCTAGAGAATCTATGTACTCTGCCAATCACCTGTAGCGCCACCGCATTAAAACCTTGCTACGACTCCGGTCGTATTTTAATTTACCTTTTTAATTAACAACTTAGAAGATAACATACAAGCAAAATCCCTAATCAACAACAAATTCGACCTAGACTAAGAAAAATTATTAGAATTTAATACACTATCCCTATGAATCGATACCTGATAATACTATGCGATAGGATTGTATACTTGCAATCTAAGTCGAAAGTGTAATCAAGGTTAAAAGATATAGTCTACTATACTGAAATTTCTTGTAGTTCATTTTGAACGTCATCAATCACGCGAGTCACGTGTAATTAGGATCGTTAAGTCTTGATCAAATAGTGAATCTTGAATAAACTAATCTAAATTATGAAAAAATAGTTAAATGTGAGAAATGTGACTAGTTACGTTTGGACACAGAATGCGAACGGTCACGGCACGTGAGTCACAGTGTGACTTGCATGCCGTGACCACCCATCCACATTTTAGTCACGACAAGGCACAGTACGTGTAGCCGTTCACTTGGTCACGGTACGGCACGAGACCAAAGTCACGCAAAGTCACGGCACGATACGTCACAGCACGTTTTTTCCACTCTACTGAGTACCATTCCTCTTTAATAGTTGTACCGGATGGAATAAGATTTGGTCCAAATGGCTTTGGAGTGGACACCTTCCAAAGCCTCTAAAAATCGTACGATTAAAGTCCGAACAGTCAATCCGAACCGCTCAACATGATTTCTAGATTAAAATGTGCTCAGAGATCAATTTTTTTTTTTTTGAAATTGTTTACTATTTTTTAGATACGTACAACATCACTGTTTCTGAACGGACCAAAAACAGTGATTTTGTACGTATCTAAAAAAAAAAATTTTTTTCAAAATGTAAAATTTGGTCTCTTAGCACATTTTAATATGAAAATCATTTTGAGCTATTTGGATCGACTATTCGGACTTTAATCGTACGATTTTTAGAAGCTTTGAATGGTATCTGGTCCAATGTCATTTGCACCAAACCTTATCCTGTACCGGATCATAATGATTTGGAACAAACTGACTCTAATTATCATGAAGGGGATCTGGACAAGGAAATTAGGGAAATACAAATTGAATTGGATGAAGAAGGGTATGTTGGTCATTTTAACTTCATAAAAACAAATAATAATATTTTATATGTTATATTTTCAGATAAATAAAAAAAATGGGATTAAGAAAAATAAAATTTCAATTTTAATGGATAAATAAGATATTTTGATAAATATATTTGAAATTTTGAAGAACTTTGATAAATGTACCATAAATTAGCTCAAGATAAATAAAAAAAAAATATCTTTAAAGTCTTTCATTCACACCTATTTACCTTCTGAAAATAAATCTGAAAAGTATGATGAATCATGAATGTGCTTCTTTCTCTACTTTCCTTACCTCCCTAACCAAGGGAAGACTGTGTTAGGACCATAGTTAGATTAGTAACTGATGTAAATATTACATATTAGTTAGCATATTGCATTGGTTAGCCAGTATATAGACCATTGTATTTTTTTTTAAATGCTTGTTAGAAGCAGTATATAGACATTGTAAACGCTTATAAATAAAGGTCAATGATTTTTTTCTAGCTTCTTATTGTTTTTACAGTTTTAACTCCACCCTTTCCATCGTTTCAGAACCACACCCCCCCCCCCGGCTATTTATAAGGCTCAATTAGATCGATTGGCAGAATTAAAGGCGACAGAGAAATAAAATAATTCAATCGGAAGCCTCTCTACCCCTTTATCCATACAAAGGAAAAGAGAAGAATTAAACAAGAAATGGAGAAAGAAAGCAATGGAGCAGCAGAGAATGGGATAAAGATGCCAGAGATCAAGTTCACACAGCTCTTCATCAATGGCTCCTTTGTTGATTCTGTCTCTGGTAACCACACTCTTTTCTCTAAGATTTGAATTTTTTCCCTTTGGAAACAGCGCTAAAACTGTTATAACTTATACATAGCATACAGTCCTGAATACTTGTTGAATCTAATTAAATGGCTTGAGTGCTCTAGTTTCCTTTTTTGTCTACTAGAGATTCAGATTCTACTCGAGTTGTTGTTGTCATTCAAAACTAAAATCAAATCATGTTCTTAGTTTTTTATTAATAAAAAAACAGGGGAAGATGCTTAATCACTTGGCCTTGAGACATGTACTAAACGCTAAAAAACTACAGCTATAACATGATTATTATTATAATAACATGTGAAGATTTCGCATAAAAGAATGGTTCCTTTTTGGTTCTAGTGCGCAAGTGTTCTTTGGACGCTTCGCCTTCACCTCCAATGGAACCAATATTTTTTTTTTTCATGGTTAGTGGTTAAAATACCACCGATAAATATATTAATAAAAAAAATTATTTATAAAATTTTAAGTTTTATTTTCTCATATAACATAAAAGTAAATATTTATATTCATATTCAATTTTAGAATTTATTTTCAATCTTGCTTCACTACCGGATCCACTTCTTCGATCGTCATCGGACTCCGATAACGATTAGATCTACTCACCGCAGCGTTCCAATTGAGATGAAAAACTTTACATTTCGAGCTCCGACATATCGCACACTCGGCTCCAATCGGTTCTGCTCGGACTAATTTATTCCCTCTCACTCCCCCATCGGATCTGCTTCTTCAATTGCTACCGTACTCTGACAACAACTAGATCTATTCACCACCGCGCTCTGATTGAAATGTGAGATGGGACTTTATGCTCTAAGTTCCAGTGGAACCAATATTGTCGGAAGAAATTAATAATTAATGAAGAATTGGCAATTTCCCACAATGGGGGTTCATGTCTTTCTTGAATTAGGACGTCACCTAATATAATTCCCAGTAAAAACCCAATTTCTGGGAATTGGCAATAAAGTGGTAACCACCCATTGGGGGTACAAACTTAGTGTCCTACAGTCGGGCCGGGCAGGGGTCCCACGGGCGCGGGCGGTGCGCGGGCACGGGCGGATGCGGGCACGGGCGTCATGGGCACACGGGCATGCGGGCACGGGCATCACGGGCAAAAATTTCAAAAATCACGCTCTGTCCGTGTAATGCCCGTGCCCACCACGGGTGTGCGGGCAGGACGGACCGGGCACCGCAGGCTGGGCGGGCAAGGCCGGGCACTTTTTTTTTTCTGTTTTTTTTTCGGTTTTTTTTTTTTCTGTTTTTTTTTTCTGTTTTTTTTTGTTTTTTTTTTTTGTATTTTTTTTCTTTGAAAACCAATAAATTATAAATCCAAATTCATGCCAATTTAAATTCATTTGACATGGTTGTAACTCGATAATTTTTGTTATAATAAAATATAAATTAAAAATTTCTTAAATCAATTAATTTAAAAATAATTAAGCTCTTATTTTAAAACAATAGATTAAAAAATAAACGACATTTTTTGGCACTAAACGACATTTTTTGACACTAAACGACGTTTTTTGGCACTAAAAATCTTAAACTTAATTTTTGAGGCACTAAACGACGTTTTTTGGCGATTCTGATTTTTCTAGTTCCCTAGGGTAAACCTCTTTTCCAATCACCACCGTCTCCTCCTCCCCTTTCCGAATTGACGTCATACGCGTCAATCCGACTTTCCTAGCAAAAGTTATGGACCGTTTAAAGTTTTAAAAAAAAATATTTCTTATTTTTGAATTTGAATTCAATTTTCGGAAAAAAAAAAAAAAAAAAAAAGGACACGGCACGGGCACCGGCGCGCGGGCATGGCGGGCCGGGCACTCGCGGGCAGGGAAAAAAAAAAACGGGTCCGGCCCGTTTAACGCCCGTGCCTTCGCGTGCCGCGAGTGGCCGCGGCACGGGCACGGACCGGACGGGCGCGGGCGCGGGCGGGGGCACGGGCAGAGCACGCCCGCGCGGGCATTATTAGAACACTAGGTACAACTAAACTTCAAAAGCTTATCTGTCAATTCCTCTAGTTTAGATTCTTTACAATTCTATGCAAAAGGATTCTAGAATACTTCAATACTATGAAATAACTCTCAAGCCTCGCCACAAAAAGATTCCATAAGAAAAAGCCAGATCAATCACAAGTTTACAAAAAACAAGTAACGAAACTAAGAAGAAGACACATTGAACATATCTGGACAGACAGACTATGAGGATTCTGATTCTCCGACATATATATGCTGTCACCGGTAAAAAAAAAATATTAAATTGGTAAATTCTTGGTTTTTCATCTCAAACAAAAGTCATACATCATTCAGTCTTGAGTTTCTAAGATATTTCAAATATAAAGACAAAACTGATTTTGTGGGTTTGCTTTACTTGCATAGTATTCAAAGTAATTTGTGTTCCCAATAAATATCTGATAATGATGACAACTGAACTGACTAAACGTTTATTAAAATAAATTATAAATATAAATATTTATTATATATATATATTTTGTTTTAAAATTAATAAAAATTTTTATATTATAAAAAAAAAATTAAATTTTTTTTTTTTTTTTTTTTTTTTATATAAATTAATTATCGATATATTCATTTTCCTTGATGTATATATTAATATGTAACATTGTTGTTTAGACTAAATTTCACCCTCGTTTCATGTATATATTAATATGTGACATTTGCAATGATTTTATGAAATTTCACCCTCGTTTCATGTTCAATTAAAAGAAAGGGCACAGTGTGGCCCAACAAGTCAGGTCTTTAATTTGACAAAATTGTCAGATCCAAGTCTGGATTTAAGAAAGAAAGGGCCAATAGCCATTTAATATTATAATGAACAGAGAAAAGGACTCGTCTAATTTCCTTCTTGGGTTAAGATGTGCAATTATGTACGTCTCCATTGCTGTACAAGTGACATTTTTTTTTGAGGAAAATGTACAAGTGACATGACATGACTTTCAAAACTCGAGTTGAATATATGGTGATAATATATACAGTTTATTTGCGAATTAAACTCGTTTTATTTATTTATTTTTATCGTTTTTGAAATGAACTCCGAATAAAACACAAAAAACGTATAATACGTTTTATTCGCGAATAAACGCGAATTACGAATTATTCACCATAAAAATACGAAAAAATTAGGTTTTTTTTTTTTTGATTTCTTGTTGTACTGAATCATTCTAAAATCTTATCCGAATCATGAATTTTTGCTACCGCCGAACCGAACCCGAACTATTCATTTGTCACTATGGTTGAATATGCCAAGGATTTTGATTCTAAAATATCCTATTGGTGGTCCAACCAGTTCAAAATTCATATTAAGAAAATTTTAGAATAGTCGTGAAATCAATTTTACTAGATTGATTGATTAGGAAATTTCTAGAAAAATTATGCATATTCATAAATTAACGTTAGTTAAATTGGTTAGAAAACTTCTAAAGTGTATTTTAATAGAATCTTGAGGATTCCATTACAAGTATAGGTCTTAGTTCTCATCTTGAACCATTCAAACAAAATTTAACTCCCTCCTCTTCTAAGTATGTGTAGTAGTAGTTTGAAGGTGTAATAAATAAACAGTAGGGGTGTAATTTTGGAAGCTAGATAATTGAGTAGTAGAGTTATAATATTAAAATGAGTATTGTAAGAGTATTTTGAGTGATAAATAAGTGATAATTTTATATAATGTCACAACATAAGCTATTAAACAAGCAGTGAAAAATATGGTATATGAAATTTGGAATAAGAGGAGGGGTCTACTTACACCATGTTTTAGTGACACCGGATTACATCCTACATTTTCAAAGTTTTCAAAGTTTAAACAGTCGATCCAAACCGTTCAACATGATGGAGATAATAAAATGTTCTTGCAGATCAAATTTTAAATTTTTTAATTTTTTTTTTACTATTTATTAAGTATTTTATAAAATTGTTGTTTTCAAACCATTGAATTTTTGTATCCATCTTAATAAATAGCAAAAAAAAAAAAAAAATTGTAAAATTTGATCTGGCAACAAGTATCTATCATGTTGAACAGTTTGGTTCGACTATTTGGATCTTGAAAATATAGGATGTAATCCGGTGCCAAAAAAAAAGAGTATAAGTGTATAAATTAATTAATTATATAAATATTCTTATTATTTTGAAAAAAAAAATCTTTATATAATTAATATTTAATATAAAGATTCAAGGTAGATACTGTTGTTCTACAGTACGGGTCGGTAGTACCACAGTGTGTAATATGGATCCGCTGTGGTCTTTCTCATAGTTATGAAATTTGAAATGCATAGGGTAATCCCACAATAATTACAACTAATCTATCAATAAATGTATGTACACAGTGATTCCATATGCACTAAGTAACTACTACTCAATATTATCAATGCTAACTGGGGCCTAACCACCTGATGACCTCCAGAGCAGTGTCATTGATTAAATGATTTGATAGAAATCGGCTGATTTCGGAAATAATCCAGTATGCGGATGACACATTGATCATTAGTGAGGCTCATCCCACTACTCTAAGGCTAATTTCTCGGGTACTCAAAGTCTACTCCAAATTATCAGGACTCAGACTCAATCCGACCAAATCAACTTTCGTGCCAATAGCCATCCCGTTGGCATCGGTCAACGTGGTGAGGGAAATTCTTAATGCAACTCAATCGAACTCCCCTAAGATATTTGGGGTTGCCGCGGGGGGTGAGAAAGCCGAGAAAAATAGACTTCCAAATTCCCCCATGTTGGAGACGGGACGGAGAGGGGGGGACATCCAACTTCTTATCGTATGGGGGAAGAGTCACGCCGGTAAAATCGGTCCCTCCACAGCAATGCTACTACATTATATGCGGGCTTTGAAAGTACCACTGAGTGTTATTAAACATATTGATAGAATGAGGCGAGGAACTTCCTTTGGAAAGGAGCGGATCCATGTAAGGGAATTAACCGCCTTGTCAAGCGGGAGAAGGTGTGTACTCTAAAAGAAAATGGTGGCCTCGGCATTATTGACCTCCTTGGAATGATGTGTTATTGGCGAAGTGGTTATGGGAATTTGAACATAGAGCCGCTAGGACTATGGGCGATGACGCTAAGGAGGCTAAGCGGGATTACGTTAACACACATCTCAATCTCACGGATGGAACGGGCTCCCCACAGGCGTTATCCGATCTCGCCTGCCTTTCTATTCCTTTATGCTATGAGAATGGGATGCAATGGAAATGGTCACAATCGGGTTTATTCACTTGTGCTTCCACGTATAGAACCTTGCATCAGGGGGAGTCATATCTTGTATCCATAGTCGTGGAAACCGAAGGCCCCGATAAAGGTTAATATTTTTACATGGGCGATGTTGCGTAACAAGGTCCTAACACAACAGTCTTGTCAAGCGAGAGGGTGTATGGTGCAACCGGGATGCCATCCATCGTGTAATACGACGAGGATGGAGACTCGGGACCACATCATGTGGAGTTGTATGTATGCCGTTGGATTACGGAGAGGTCTATTCGCGCACTACAACATGGACATCCCAATGGGAGGGTCGATTAAGCAAAGATGGAATATTAACAATAGAACGGGGGGTTGGGGGAGAAATCCCTTTAAAGAATTAGGGAAGGGGGGAGGGGTATGGCATCGTCACGGAAGGAAAGAAACTCACGAGAATCACGTTTTTTCTCGGCAAGCGAAAACCGATGCATGTTTTGCTAAATGATACAACTATACAGGTGTCATTATGGGATCAGGGTGGGTAGCAACAGGGGGGCACATGGGGCACTGTACTGTGCCCTTTTAGCGGCCATTTTTGGGAATTGATGTAATTATTTTCTTTTCGCGGTGAAAAAGACAAATTACTGGCTTCGGTAATTTGCCTGTGTACATAAACTTTTCTTATCAATATATTGTTGGCAGGTCGCTGCCAACCTTCAAAAAAAAGAAATCGGCTGATTCGATTAAAAAGTCTTTTTTTTTTTTTTCTAATTGGGCTTAAAAAGGACAAATTATGAAAAATATTTTATAGAAAATTATATTGAGACAAAAAAATACTCATATATGATCATCTACTATAATAAAATACATATATATGGAAATAAACGAAAAGGCTGATAAATTAATTGTTAGCAACATAGACAGACAAAAAAATAAAATACTACAACATCAATAAAAAAAAGATAATTAATGTTCTTTCATATGATATGAGAGATGAGAGGTAACAACAATATTCTCTAATTTGAAGTTGTAGGCTCTCCCGCTAATAGTGTGGCGCTGTGTTACTAATTATTATTCAACATGAATCTCTAACATTATTAATATTATTGATTCACATTTTACAACATTGTTAGTGATTTAGTGAGAGGGCCATATATTAAAGGCCTCATAAAATTTAACTTGAATTGAGTACTAATGTCCAGATGACAAGTTCAGAAGAAAGAATAATCCGGTTGAGTACTAAAGTCTCTATTTAAGACTTGAACCAACTTATTAGCTCGAAGGAATAATCCGGTCGAGTTCCTATTCAGAATCCAAACCGACTTATCAGCTTGTGGGAGTGATTCGGACAAATCTCTATTCGGGATCCAAACTGAAATAAATATCAGAAGTTCACTGAGCAAGAGCCATGGACCCAACAATACCATATAAAAAAGAAGATAGAATTACGTACCTACCAAATCCGCAATCAGTTTAATTCAGACACACAATAAATACACTTCCACAACACACGGACTAATCTCCCTAGAGTTAGGACGTGCTTTGAATCGCCTTGACTTAATTTCGTTTGAGAGGGGTCGTATCAGTTAGCAATTCATTAATTTATTTTTTTATACATAAATTCACATTTTGACAACATATAGTTAATCATAGTAACTTTTAAAAATAACAAACCATCAGCAATTACGAAATTTTGCTCACCAGTCACCACAATCGCTCAGTTTGGCTTCAGCCGAAAATGAGGCTTCACACGCGACTATGCGACAACTCTCTTGCACCCTCAAGAGAGCTTTGAGCAACGCGGTGTAGCCAACTGAAGAGGTTACATACAGCATAAATGCATAATTGCATAATTACATCTCGGGCTGTTTGGTGTTGGACAGCCCGGCACAGGTGGTGCTTAACGTCTTGGAGGGTGCGAAAATGGGAATGATTTGGAGAACCCTCTGCACATGCAGTGCAGTGTACTAATAAATTGGTAATCTTGTCAACATTTGGAGAACCCTCTACACATGCACCCAAGATGTTCGATGAAATGTCTGAGTAACACTTTTTGTTGGTTTATAAGGTTTTGGAATGCATAATATGGTGAAATCCATCCTGCTTGCATCTGGTTTCTTATGTGGACTCCTTTTTAATTCAGGGAAATGTTTTGAGACTAGGGACCCCCGCACAGGAGAGGTGTTAACATTAGTGGCAGAGGGTGATAAGGCTGACGTTGATTTGGCTGTTGCTGCAGCGCGCCAAGCCTTTGACCATGGAAAGTGGCCTCGCATGTCTGGTTATGTATGTCTATCTCAACTTTACTTAGATGTTCCCTTAAGTTGTTTGGAAAGTGTTCTTCATCATTAATTTGTAAGCCAATGACTTAGAAGTTGCTTTATAGTAGGTGTACATACTTTAGTTTTCATTAATTAAAACCTCCAAGTTCACCTAGAATACAATTATAAAGAAATTAGTGAAATAAAAAATGGAATAATTTTATTTCTGGTAAGAGATATGAACTGGCAATGCAGGAGTATGCTGAGATCTGCTTGCTACTCAATTTACTGTTGCAAATTTGCAACCCTGCATCTATCTAAGCTCAGAATTTGAGGTCCACCAGTTAATACCCCAAAAGGCTGCAATTTCTTATACAAGGATATTTAATTACACAACATATACATGTCTGCTCCCATCATCTACATGCTGCTTTGCACACACTGGTACAATATAACAAAGTCATAATTAAAAAAAATTCACAGGAACGAGCGAAAATTATGAGAATATTTGCAGACTTGATTCAGCAACACCGGGATGAACTGGCAGCGCTTGAGTGCCTAGATGCAGGGAAGCTTTTTTTCTTGACAAATATTATCGATCTTGAGACTTCAATCAAAACTCTCCAATACTACGCTGGTGCAGCAGACAAGATTCATGGAGAAACTCTTAAGATGTCAAGTGAGCTGCATGGCTACACGCTAAAAGAACCAATTGGGGTTGTTGGTCACATTATTCCATGGAATTTTCCATCTATTATGTTTTTTACCAAAGTGGCACCAGCACTGGCAGCTGGTTGTACTATGGTTGTCAAGCCGGCTGAACTGACACCTTTGACTGCTCTTTACTATGCGTATTTGGGTCATAAGGTAAGACTTTCTAAAGGAGACTTCTCTCTCATACCTTGATTTGAATTATGCTGTAGAAAAATGTGGTTTCTTCTTATCTTCTTTTGTTTGACAAATTCATTGCATACTTCAGGCAGGCATCCCTGAGGGAGTTATAAATGTAGTAACTGGATTTGGTCCCACAGCTGGAGCTGCCATTGCTTCACATATGGACATAGACATGGTAATTTTTTTTTTCGCTTTCCTTTTTCTTAAAAAGAAATTGGTAAAAGAACAGTGCCATACAGGGGTGTTAATTGGTCAGGTTGGGGAAACATTATTTTATTATTTTTCTTAAACAGGTCTGACCTGACTTAACCCGACACTAGTCGAGAATACTCTGACCCGTCTAAAGAAGCACAATTTACCATGACCTCCCTAGAATGTCATTTCTATCTTGACTCAGTACAATCCTTAAATATCTGGAAAGTTCTGTACCGTTTTTTACCACTGGAAGCCTCACATTGTTTGTCTAGATTATTCTTGTATTTATTTTAATATGACTTGTATTTCAGGTCAGTTTTACGGGGTCAACTCGAGTTGGTCAATTAGTAATGGAGGCAGCGGCAAAAAGCAATCTAAAACCTGTGTCTCTTGAACTTGGTGGAAAGTCACCTCTCATTATATTTGATGATGCTGACATAGATAAGGCAGTTGATCTCGCCCGTGATGCTACCTTCTTTAACAAGGCACGTGCTTCTTTTATATTATTTGGTGAAACTGTGATTGTATAGATGAAAGAAAGAAATAATTAAATGGTTAGGTGCTATGCCAGTAACAATTTCCCAACATGGCAGTTCTTGGTGGATTGGTTCAAACATTTGATTTCATGACTATTTGTTAGGGGTGTAAATGGAGCCGGATTATCCGGGTGGATATCTGCTCCGAATGCACTTTAATCCAAATCCGGATATAAACGGATTCGGATAATCCGGATACGGATCCGGATAATTTATCCAATATCATTAAAAGCTTCGGAGTCGGATACGGATAATGATCTGATAGTGTAAACGGAGCGGATATCCGAAAGTCTCCGGAACCCGTCTTCAGAACACGGACCCGCATCCTCCCGCTATTTCCTTACTAGTATTGCTGCTTTTGACGATTTATCAAGCTGAGTTTATATATAAAGTCGCGGATACTGGCAGACTCTTCCTAGTGGGACTAACAAATTCATCCAAAATGCCAGACATCGGGACATGACATACTTTTCATTAGTTTTTTTTTTCTCATTTTCTTCTTTCGCTCTAATTTCTCCATTTCCTGGGCACTGGCGACCTCCATTATTCTTTTATTTCCTACAATAACTTTGAATTTGTATCCGTTTTAGTAACGACATTAAAACTATAACAAAATCCGCTATATTATATATTATTTGTAGGAACTGTTATTATTATATTACAAATCCAGTTTAAATAAAGTTAATTATATTTGTACCGTAAATGGATTTAATATGGACTTGACACATTGAACTTAACCATACTGTATTGTAAAGTTCATACGACTCAATTATCCGACAATTATCCGTTATGTATCCGTATTCGAATCCGTATTCGTAAATTATCCGCTCCGTATCCGTATCCGTTTAACGTGGATTTGGTTTTGAATTTTGATATCCGTTTACTATCCGTATCCGTATTCGTATCCGCTCATCGAAAAGTGGATATGGATATGGTATCACTATTATCCGCACAAAATCCGCTCCGTTTACACCCCTAGTATTTGTACATGTCCTTAAAAAAATATGAAAATAATAAAAGACGCAACATTGAATTGGATAACTAAAGCAGAATTTGGCAGGTATCAATGACTATCTATGTAAAGGCTCTTGCTAACTATTGTTTCAGGGTGAAGCATGTGTAGCGGCATCCCGTATCTTTGTGCAAGAAGGAATTTATGACCAATTTGTAGAGAGATTAGCAGAACGTATGAAGAGTTGGGTCGTAGGAGACCCATTTGATCCACGCGTGCAACAAGGCCCTCAGGTGGTCCAACTTTTTGCAATAATTTGTGCTTTAATATAATAATTTAAAACCAGATCGGGTACTTTTTTCTCATTGTTTTATTCATGTTGGGAGTATAGTTGAGTATAAAATTAGGCAAGGAAATTGTGTTAAAATTTGCAATTAGGTGAGGTAAAATGGGATGAATTGGTCCTTCAGTTATAGAACAAAAGATCATTTCAAAACTCAGAGAGTTTTAATCGTCTAATATTTGAAAAATTGCAAGATTGAGGGCACTACTTGTTAAGAGTATTAATCTTGGGTTAAAAATATGTTTTATTCGACTATAAATGCTTACTTATTTGGTTAATTTTATGGGGGTTGCTTACAGGTTGATAAGGTACAATATGAGAAGATACTGCAGTACATTGAGCATGGCAAGAGAGAAGGGGCTACTCTACTGACAGGAGGAAAACCATGTGGCAAGAGAGGATATTATATCGAGCCAGCAGTTTTTACTGATGTTAAGGTAAATAACTCGAAATTTCTTTTGCCACCGTATGGCATTTTACAATTATTATAGTAGATGCTTATTTTTGTATACAGGATGACATGCTGATAGCTAAGGATGAGATCTTTGGGCCTGTGATGTCCGTTATGAAATTCAAGTAATTACTTCCCTATAAATTTTCAATTGTTTTTGATACAAATATCCTAGCATGAAAACATTGCGGATTTGAGGAAAAAAATTAGTTGATCACAAATAAAAAAGGTCTAAGCAGCAGTGACTGTCACCCAGTCATGGACATTTAAGCACTTAAACTCACTGACAAATTAATATAAGTTTCTCTCAAACCAGACCCAATTAGTGCAATGTCACTAAAAAAACATTCTTTCCTTGGTTTTTTAGAACAATAGAGGAGGCAATAGAAAGAGCTAACAATACAAAATATGGTCTAGCAGCTGGGGTTATCACCAAAGATATAGACACTGTGAACAGGTTGACTCGGTCGATTCGTGCCGGCCTGATATGGGTCAATTGCTACTTTGAAATGGATGTTGATTGCTCCTTCGGCGGGTTCAAGATGAGCGGGTTCGGCAAGGACTCGGGTCTCGATGCGCTTAACAAGTACATGCATGTCAAGTCTGTTGTCATGCCGATTTATAACACCCCTTGGTTGTGATAAATTGAAAAAGGACAAGAAATGGGTGTCAGTGACACCGTAAAAACAGTTATTTGAATAATACAACCAGAAAAAAAAATCAATGTTTTGGCTGGCAATTTATTATACTTAGCTGTTTTTTTGTCAATTTGTTAGGCAATAACCTTAACTTTACCATTTTCTTCCATTTCTATTTCCTTTTTTCTTTGCCTGTTTTGTCTGAAATTTTATCCTATTCATTTCTTGTCTGAAAAGTATCTCTACCTAGATGAACAAAAATGGGTTTATAAAGAAGAGAAATAATTTTTTTACTTGTGTTTGATTGTGGTGAAATTATACATGATTTTATAACATGGCATTACAAATCAATTGGAAATAATTCATGCCCGCAGCCCACAGAATTAAAATGAAACTGTCCAAAAGTTGTCGTTCGTTTGTATGGGGAAAATATTGTGAGAAATTGGATTTTTCTTTTTTAAATTCTGAATACTAAAACTAATTTTTTATTAATAGTTATTAATATTTTTTACATGAAATAATTATTTTTTTGTGAAACCATAATAAACATTAAACAAAATAGTGAAAAATAGTTAAAAAAATATTTAAGAAAAAGAATATTATATTAGTGTTGTTTGAATAAAATCACTCATAGAGTGATTTTTAACAAAAATTGATTTTTACGGTGAACTTTTACATGAGACAAACTTGTTTATAATTAATTTTATAAAATCATTTAAGTGTAATAAATTAAATTTTTCTCTGTTTATGTTTTTAACCGTGGAAAAGTTCTTCAGTAAATCTAAAATTCCATACCTTGTTATTGTTATATATAGATACCATCAGACAAGACCTACCTCCAACTGGAGAGGTTTGGAAGTTGTAAATAGTGTTAGGACTTAGGTGTGGTCTGAATTAGGAGTGATTAATGAGCGAATTTGAGAGAGTTGGAGTATGTTTATGCTTAGCTCATTAGCTTAATGAATGAGCTGACGAGTTGAGAAGACAATATCTAGTTGACAGTTGTGCTCATGCTTGGCTCGTTAAATACTCGAGTTGACTCGTGCTCATTAAGCAGCTCATTAAGAAATCAAGGTTATTTGAATTTTGTTTTGAGTAAGAAATCAGTCTTATTTTGATAAAATTTAATTTATTTGGCTAAGGATTCTGCTCTAAGAAAAATAGTACACGCCAGTGCTTTTTTGAAGTACATAATCAAATGTTGTTGTCACGCATAAAGAAGATAAATCGACTATTAAGTAGTGTCACAATAAAGAACTTTAACGTTTTGCTTCTCGAGCCATTTTTAATTTTGATTCAAGGGATTGGACGTGGCAAGATTCATATAACTCAGTTCTTAATGAGTAGTTATGAGTGAGTTGGGGTATACTCATACTCAGCTCATTAAGTTAACGAGCGAGTTATTAATGAGTATTTTACAAACAAGTTATCAACAAGTTACGAGTTATGAACAATTTACTCAACTCATAGTCTGAATCATATAATCGACTCTACCATTGTGTACTTACATAGTTCCAGTTCAATTGTGAAAGATACCTCTCGATAAAAAAAAATAAAAAAAAGTTAACTATTTTACCTTTTTTGTTTTTCTAGTTGCATTCAACAGAAGAAATTGTATATTTTAGAAAAGAATTATTGACTCGCCAAGCATTTCTGAGACGATTTCACTGGTCAAACATATGTGGCGCAGAAATTTTAACGTGTCTACTCTGTCATAGACTCATATAACCTGATTGGCTAATGAAAATAAAATCAACCATATATTTTATTTTATTCATTTTATGGGACTTTTTTTACTGTTTTATTTTTAGTGCTCCAAAAACGAAAAAAATTAAAAATCTCACGAAAAAGATAAATTAAATTACATATGTTTTTTTTAAGTAAACATTTTTTTATTTTTAGTATAATTAGACTTTAATAAAAATTTACGTGCAAGTTATGGTACTACAATATCTATACTTGCTTCGCTTTTGACTCTAAAACCAGTCACATAAATTATTTTATTTGTAGTCAATTTGCAGCAACCATGTAAAAATCAACCGAGTTGCCAAAACAAGAAATATATAAAACAAAAGCCGTACAAAAAGACCAACTTGAAGAGGGAAAACTAAGAAGAAGAGTCCTATAAATAGTCCCTTTGAAGCCTTTCTTTTTTCATAAATCAGCAAGTTATCAACCAAAGTAACACTGAACAGCTAACCAAACCAATTCTGTTAAACATCTATATATTTTATTACCAAGTTCACAATGAGAGCATACGGTGCAGCGTTGTTTGCCATCTTCTTCTTTTCGTGGTTCATGCAGATAGCGTATGGCGAGAAAACAGCAGCACTGGCACGCAAGATTGATGCGAAGGCGATCGACCAAGGCGTTGCCTACGTGTTATTACTCCTCGGTCTCCTTGTCACTTATGTGCTTCACTGATGCCAAAAGTGTGTGAAGAAGAGAATTTATATTCTAGCTTAAGACTTAACAAGTGCTCTTATCTCTTGCTTGCTTTGTGATCATTTTTATGTGATTGTTAATTTTTTTGTGTTAATTATATATGATCATGTATTAAATTCAATACATGTTAATTATGTACTATTTAATGGCATTGAAATTATAGATTTATTATGTAATGCATATTAATATATTATGGAGAACATTTGTGTTAAATATTGTTTGAAGGAGAGGCAATTGTTATGAAACCACTTCTAATCGCAACTTCTAGTGTTTTAAGAAAAAAAAAAAAAATTATATTTTTTTAAAAAAAAAAAATTTTTAAAATTTTTTTTTTTTTTTTTTAAAAAAAAAAAAAAAAAAAAAAAAAAATTTTTTTTTTTTTTTTATTTTAAAAATTTTTTTTTTTTTAAAAATTTTTTTTTTTTTTTTTTTTTTTTTGGAATTTATATGGCAAATTTATGTAATGTATATTAATATATTATGGGTTAAATATTTGGGTAGTTATGAAACCACTCAAGCTTATATATCTTTTGTCAACTTCTGTACGTATAGAAAATTGAATTTATGATTTATCAATATGGTTGTTCTAATCGCACCTTCTAGTGTTGTAGGTCAGAACAAATAAATTCCAAATCAAATTTATGGGTTGAGTCCCAAATTGACACGTTATAAGACAATAGAGAGCAGCTGGGTTGATTTTGGAAATACTGCTGCAGTCTGCTGTTTGTATCTGAGGTTGCCACAGAGAACCCGGAGCCCACGCGGGTCCCATATTCCAGTGTAATGGTCTGTAATGGACGCCTTCCATCGAATCTTCTTCCACTTTTCTCAAAAGAAAGAAAGAAAATCTTCTCCCAAATCGTGACTCGTGGCTCGTCTCGCGACACGATTCATCATCTGCAAAAGCAGCTTTCCGGATTTTCTATGGCGTTTCTTTTATTATTTAGGTATTGAAGCTTCAAAAGAGTATAGTGAAATTTGTGAAAATTTGAGAAAATCTTCTGGATTAGTGTGAACTAAATGTAAAATTTGAGAATAGTAAATGAGAATAGAAAAAATATTAATTTTTAAATTAGTGTGAAATATAGTGCTATTCGGAATAGAGTGGGGTTAAAATGCACCGTTGATTTTGTGCCCCAACCATACCTCATGTCTTTATCTTTGTTCTCGAAGTTCAAACAGTCGATCCGAACCGTTCAACATGATATCCATATTAAAATGCGTGTTAGATACCAAATTTCATATTTTTTTGAAATTTTTTTATTATTTTTTTAGATAGTTACAAAATCACTTATTCTGGACCATCCAAAAACAGTGATTTTGTACTTATCTAAAAAAATAGTAAAAAAATTTCCATAAAATATGAAATTTGGTCTATAAACACATTTTAATATGGATATCATGTTGAGCGGTTCGAATCGACTGTTTGAACTTCGAGAACAAAGATAAAGACATGGGGTATGGTTGGGGCACAAAACCAATGGTGCATTTTAACCCCACTCTTCGGAATAATAAAAATATTGTTTGGATTGCACATTTGCACATTTAGAATAGTGAGTAGGTGTAACCGATAAATAATAGTGTTAACAAGATGCTAATTTAAAAAAAGATAAGCAAATGAGGTCTTAAATGAATTGTCATGACGTGGAGATAACAAAAGTGGTGTCAATTTTATTATTTCGGAACTGTGTTGGCGGTAATAAATATTTTTTTTCTCTCCTCACACTTTCAAATAATGGTTATTCTAACATTTACAATGAATAAAGAATAGTAGCTATTCAAACTATTTCGAATAACAAAAATATTGTTTTGATGAACATTGCTATTCCAAATAGTCTCTATTCTTGACTAGCCTCTTATTCTAACTATTCTCACTTCATCCAAACATATCTATTTTGTCCACTGCACATAGTCTTGCACAGTCAATTTCATATGACAAAATAATTGAATAAGAGACCCCATTAAGTTAGATAATTACAAACTTATTAATTTGCACATTAAAATATGAAACATTATAATAAATGTGAATAATTTTTTGCTTAATGTTATTACATCTTGTATATTTTTGTAAATTTAAGAAATAAACTGTACTTCGATTTGATGTGTAATACTAATACTAATATCCGTGTCGTTTTCTGTTAGTTTTTGTATTTTTTGTTGATTTATGTTTTTGGACTTGCTGAGAATAGTTTGAAAATTTTGGATGGTCATTTATCAATTTATTATGAAATACTTAAAACAGCCTCAAGTGCAAACAAAATTTTCGGCTTGCCCACTGGTTCAAGCTGGGTTGGTTTCTCAATTCCTCTGACCCATTTTGACGATTCCATTTTGACAACATCTTCTTCCTATAAAACAATATCCACTATTTTTTTTTTTTAAAATGTGGCTGCCGTCTATTATATTTTCAATTTAAATTAATAAATTTCTAGAAGATGAGGGCATCATCATATTTTATATTTTATATTTTATATCTTTGTTTCTAAAGTTCAAATTGTGGATCCAAACCGTTCAACATGATATTCAAACTAAAATATACTTGGGATGAAATTTTATAATTTTCGGAATTTTTTTACTATTTTTTCAAATGAGTAGAAAATCACTGTTTTTTAACGGTCCATAAATAGTGATTTTATATTAAAAAGATAGTAATTTTTTTAAAAAAATTATAAAATTTCATTCCAAGCATATTTTAGTATGGATATCACGTTGAGCAGTTTGAATTAGCAATTTAGATTTTGAAAATAAAGATATAAAATATGAGGTATGATTAGGTATTTTGAAACTCTCCTTTTTCTGAAATTAAAAACCCAATTTTTTTTTTAGTTACCACTTTAATATTTCAAAATTTTGATTTTATTATTAGTTTCTAAAAATTCAAACTTTACCACACATGCACTTAGAGAGCTGCACATGATGGTTCTCCGCATACCGCATTGTATTATAAAAACAAATATTTTAGACAGGTTTTGATCTTAAAAATTTGTGTCCCATTATAATTGATGATTGGAATGGAGAAATCATTATAAAAACATGGATGTCCTTTTGATATAGAGCAATCTCACCCACTGACTCACCGACCCGCTAACCTGCATTTCGAATCAGAAGACTAAGGGCCTATTCGGCTGCACCTTGGGAACGGGTGAATAGTAAACAGCGGGTTACTGTTCACGTGGAAAAAAAATTCAGTTGATTCCCGCGTGAACAGTAACACGCAGGATGGCAGCCAAACAAGCCCTAATGCTTAATAATGAACGGCACATACCTTTTTTTAACTAATAGAAACTAAACCGACCGGATTGACATTCCTTCAATTATTCGCACCTTTTTGCTTAATGAAAGGAAAGTTCCATTATTTCTACAAATATATCACAAAAGAGAATCTTTTGAGTTAATGTATTTCGGCTGTCTGATTTTAAACATAATCAATCTGATTGTCTATTTTTAATACATAGTTCTTTAATATTAGTGCGGATCTAATTTGTACAAATTTAATGCGGATCGAATAGTGGTGAGTTGCATTAACACAAAGATTCCCTCTTGAGTTAACGCAGAGGATACGAATTCATATCACAGCCGTTCAATTGACTTAATCACCCACCGATCTGATGTAAGTACAACAAAATCAGGGTAAAGATTTTAACAGAGTAATTTTAACTCCATACAGCGCATGTACTATAAAAATAAAAAGCACTACATATATTATATATAGAGCGTGCGCTGCATTAATCCAAAGCTACTCTGTTAAAATATTTACCCCAAAATCACCCGTCAAACGATGGTCAACATTAAACCGGCTCGCATCATATCCCGACATCCGAGCCGTTAGTTACTCCAGCTGGCGCCTCCGAGTAAATCTTTAAAGTTTAAACGAAAGACGAGAGAGAGAGAGATATTTAGAGAGAGGGAAAGAAAATCCACGAAGGTTTTAGCCGGCCCTGGTAGAATAATCGCCGCTGACCTCTTTTTCTAAGATCTGAATCGCTTCTTGCATCGATCTGAGAAAACGGTACGGAGGTTTTCTCTTTACTGTTTGTATTACTTTTGATCTGTCCATTTCTGTGAAAAATATTTTGCTTCCCTTTCAGTGGATCCTGATGAATCATTTACTTGTTCGTCATACTTTTTATATGTTTAAGACCTTATAATGCAGGCATTGTGTAATTACGAGTCAAACCCTGATTTGGTAATTATTTACATTAGACTGTGTAAATTTGATGCAATTATTTTGATCTCTTTGGTAAATATCTAAGCTTAAGCAATACTGATTTGGTAAGGGCAGAACCAGTATTATGTTAATTTAAGGATTATTGGGACAAACTAAATCAATTGAAAAACTTTTAGGAACTAGAAGAACTATTGCAAGCAAATACTGATTTGGGAAAGGGCACCTAGGGCAGAATGAAAATTTTCTTTAAATGACTTGAAAGCTGTTAAAATTTCTCATTCTTAGAGCAAGAATCAATCTTTCCACAAGTTAATAACCTGTTCCAGAAACTTTTCAGGCATAACTTTCAACAATGAGTGTGGTGGGATTTGATGTGGGCAATGACACATGCACAGTTGCAGTTGCACGGCAGCGTGGTATTGATGTGATCTTGAATGACGAATCAAAGCGCGAGACACCTGCTGTGGTTTCTTTCATGGAGAAGCAGCGGTATGTTGGTGCTGCCTCATCGACTAATCCCAGAAACTCAGTCTCCCAACTAAAGCGGCTTTTGGGCCGTAAGTTTGCAGATCCCCAGCTCCAGGCAGACCTCCAGACCCTCCCTTTTAACGTCACTGAGGGGGCTGATGGTTTCCCCTTGGTGCATGTTAATTACCTAGGGGAAGAGAGGATGTTCACGCCTACACAACTGTTTGCCATGGTTTTGTCAAACGTGAAGGGCCTTGCAGAGAAGAATATGAAGACAGCTGTGGTCGACTGCTGCATTGGGATACCGGTACAGTGTGAAATTAATTTGTGTAGTGGTTTTATGCAATTTATCATGATGACTTCATGTCCTGGAAATCAATGTTGCCTGTGCCCATATTATAATCAACTCTCCCCTCTGCAAGGGCCATTTTTTGTGGCACCTCCAACTGCAACTGAGCTTCCTGTGCAAAACACAGTTTTGGATCAGTATATGTTGGCCTGAACTGTAATTATAATGCACCTACTGTTGGCAGGTTTAATGATGCCAAAGCACCATTATTAATATAAGATTCTCTTTGGGCATCACAGGTATATTTCACGGATCTACAAAGAAGAGCAGTCTTGGATGCAGCTGCAATAGTAGGTGTGCGCCCGCTTCGCCTCTTCCATGAGACAACTGCTACAGCCTTGGCATATGGCATCTACAAAACTCATTTATCTGAGACCGACCCTACCAATGTTGCCTTTGTTGATATTGGTCACACCAGCATGCAGGTTATTTAATAGTCGGTTCATTTAAGTGTTTGAGCTGATAAAAAAAGAATTCCTGTATTTTTTTTTTTTTTCACTTTTGACACTGTTATCTTCTTGAGATTTGACTGTTCATGTATGAACACATCATGTAGTACAAGTTTAATAGGAGGAAGATAACCAGCCTGCTGAAATAGCATGCTGTTGTCCCAAGTATTGCATGATCATTGGCTGATTGGTATAGCTGATTTATTATATTTTTAACTCTTCACACAGGTCTGCATTGCGGCCTTTAAAAAGGGTCAGTTAAAAATCTTGTCTCACTCCTATGATGCATCACTTGGCGGGAGAGACTTCGATGAAGTTCTTTTCAGGTAAGTTTCAATATATCTGGCTGGATTCACGCTATAAATCTTTCACCAGACCCACTAGATAGTGAAGAAACTCTCCATGAGTCTACCCTCTACCTACCAGGTCCATAAAACCTGGTTAATTCATGCTGTAGACCAATAAAGATGTGAAATAAATTGATTGCGACTGTTATTATATGTTGTAAGTTATTCCCTTTATTCACCATAATTAAATAATAGCAACAACTATTCATTTCAGGCCTTGCCTTGAGCCCCTGAACTGAACTTGACTTGCTAATCAAACGCATCTGTAAAATATTTGCTACACCAATTTTCAGGCATTTTGCATCCAAGTTCAAGTCGGAATACAAAATTGATGTGCTGCAAAATGCACGTGCCTCTGTCAGGCTGCGCACAGCCTGTGAGAAATTGAAGAAGATGCTGAGTGCAAACTCTGAGGCACCGATCGGCATTGAGTGCCTCATGGATGACAAGGATGTAAAAGGGTTCATGAAGAGAGATGAGTTCGAGAGCCTTAGTGCACCGATCTTGGATAGGGTCTTAGAACCACTGAAAAGAGCAGTTGCTGAGGCTGGTTTGACACAGGAAGAGATTCACTTTCTGGAGGTGGTGGGGTCTGGGTCACGGATCCCTGCAATCATAAAAATTTTGACAGAATTTTTTGGGAAGGAAGCCAGACGTACCATGAATGCTAGTGAGTGTGTTGCTAGGGGTTGTGCTCTGCAGTGTGCCATGCTTAGCCCCACATTTAAAGTTCGCGACTTTCAGGTAGTAATTGGATCACATAACTATGCCTTTCTATTTGTTTCATTTTTAAATTATATTTTTTTATCAAATACTTTTCTGTAGTCTCAAAGTCAGCAACCTTTTAATGGTTTATGCCCCACTAAAACCAGAGTCATGTCAAGCAGATGTTGACAGCACTAAATTGGGTTTTCTTCACTATTTTAGTCTAAAAGTGATATCAGGACAAAAACAATCAGTAGAGGTAGGGATATTATTGTCAAGGTTAATGAAGTGCACCATTTTTAATGGTAAATATCTCTGTTGGGTGCTGCTATTTGCTACACCTCAAAGCATGTTTGGTGTTAGTTGCAAATAGTAGAAATGTGCGGGTATAATTTACAAAATGATAATAACTAAGTGTCTTCTGCAAGGTGCTTGTTAATTATTTATTTATAAATCTAGGTTTTATTTCAAAATCTTTCTTTTTTATTGTGTATGTGTTCATGCAATTGTTACTTGCATGGCAGTAGAGAATATATATAAGATTTGCATCATTTGGATGTTTCAAATGCCATTTGAAGTCTATTTTTTTTGTTGGGAAAAAAGACATGTTACTGCCCGTTTCATCAGTGGTTATTGGCACACATATTTGTTTGGTAGACTACCACAAGAGAAGTAACAATAAACTACCAAACACATCCTTGGAACATTTCTGCATGCTCCTCTTTGTTTATCTTTAATTGTTGTGTATGTGTATGTGTTCATGCAATTGTTACTTGCATGACAGTAGAGAATATATATAAGATTTGCATCATTTGGATGTTTCAAATGCCATTTGAAGTCTATTTTTTTTGTTGGGAAAAAAGACATGTTACTGCCCGTTTCATCAGTTGTTATTGGCACACATATTTGTTTGGTAAACTACCACAAGAGAAGTAACAATAAACCACCAAACACATCCTTGGAACATTTCTGCATGCTCCTCTTTGTTTATCTTTAATTGTTGTGTATGTGTATGTGTTCATGCAATTGTTACTTGCATGACAGTAGAGAATATATATAAGATTTGCATCATTTGGATGTTTCAAATGCCATTTGAAGTCTATTTTTTTTGTTTGGAAGAAAGACATGTTACTGCCCGTTTCATCAGTGGTTATTGGCACACATATTTGTTTGGTAGACTACCACAAGAGAAGTAACAATAAACCACCAAACACATCCTTGGAACATTTCTGCATGCTCCTCTTTGTTTATCTTTAATTGTTGTGTCTTCTACCTTTTTAGGTTAATGAAAGCTTTCCTTTCTCAATCAATTTGACGTGGAAGGGGCCAGTCCCTGATTCTGAAAATGGTGGAACTGAAAGCCAACAATCTGCTATCCTATTTCCAAAAGGAAATGTGATTCCATGCACCAAGGTTCTGACACTGTTCAGATCTGGCACTTTTGCCGTGGATGCTGTATATGCTGAAGAGTCTACTAAGATCTGCACTTACACGGTAAATATTACCAGTTTTATGTAGTCAGTAAATTTATTAGATTCTGTTAGTTCCTATAAAGTTCACCCTTTTGAAATTCGTTATTTTAATTCTTGGTATATTATTAGGTTGTTCTTGAACTCTTTAAAATGTTGAAAAGCCAATCCCAATCATTTGAAGAGTTAGATTTTCTTATCAAGCAGTAAAATAATCAAAAGATGAGCTAAATTTACTTCTCTTTTGTTGAAGAATAGAGGGAATAAAGGTGAATTTGGGTTTTAAATCTGCTAATTATTCAGCAGTGGGCATAATAATGTCAAACTTGGAAAATTATAGTTTTGTTTTGTAATTCTTAGGAGGTAGTGAGAGCTGGCAGCGCCCTTTTTCAATTTCATGAAATTGCTGTTTTCCTTTTTTGATGGAACTTTTTGAAATTTGTGTATATTGTCGACAGTTTTTTTTTCTTTAATGTCACACCCAACTTCTGCACTTAAAATTAACACATGTAACAACAAGAAATTAACACATGCATTACTTTATTACTTAACAATCTTTTTTCATATTTTAATACTTTGATAGATTGGCCCATTCCAAACCAGCAATGGTGAAAAGGCTAAACTGCAAATCAGGGCCCACTTGAATCTCCATGGAATTGTTTCTATCGAGTCAGCAACTGTAAGCAGCTGCACCTACATCAGCCGATACCAAAACATGAGGTTACTGAACTCGACTAGTTTGGCATCTTCATGGTTTGGTGTTGTCTATTAATTAGAAATTTTGTTTACTTTAATGTACCTACATCAGCTGATACCAAAACATGAGGTTACTGAACTCGACTAGTTTGGCATCTTTATGGTTTGGTGCTGTCTATTAATTAGAAATTTTGTTTACTTTAATGTACCTACATGAGCTTATACCAAAACATGAGGTTATTGAACTCGACTAATTTGGCATCTTTATGGTTTGGTGCTGTCTATTAATTAGAAAATTGTTTACTTTAACGTGAAACCCCAATTTAATTATTAATCCAACAGGTCAGTAAGGCCTCAACACAAACAATTTGATACCTTTATTTACCACTAATTGACCTAACTTGTACGGTATAAATATTGTCTTTGTTATCCGCTCTCAATAAAACGGTAGTACCTACTGTTCAATTTCCCTTTGATTTGTCTCTTTGCAGCTCATAGAAGAAATTGTAGCTGAACTCTCAGCCGAGCAGGAGGTAACAGCAAATATGGATACTGATGAGGTACCAAACAATTCAAGTGCAATGGATACTGATGAGGAACAAAACAATTTGAGCTCTTCTGGCTCTGAAAGTGGGGCACCTAAAGAGCCGATGGAAACTGATAAGGTAAATTGGTTTTTTGGTAATTCCTAGATATGTGTCTTCTAGATTCTGTGTGCTGTATCTGCTGGTTCCTTATTTCAATATGACATCTCTACCAAAGTATAATGACTGGATAAAAAGACATATATACAGAAAAGGGTTGAAAATGCCTCATGCCTTTCATGCCTCATGTCTCCGTTTATAAAGTTCAAACTGTCGACCCGAACCTCTCAACATGATCTCCATATTAAAATTTGCTTGGAGACCAAATTTTATATTTTTTGGAATTTTTTTTACTATTTTTAAGATAGGTACAAAATCATTGTTTCTGGACCATTCCAAAACAGTGATTTTGTACCTACCTAATTTTTTTTCCAAAAAATATGAAATTTGGTCTCCAAACATATTTTAATATGGATAGAATGGTGAGGTTCAGATCAACAGTTCGAACTTTGAAAACAAAGATAGAGAATGATGAGGCACAGTGAGGCATTTGAACGCTCCTAGTTTACAAAACTAAGTTATAGTTGGAAACTACATAAATATAAAAAAATGGTCACAGGTTTATCAACTGGTATACTATAATATGTTGGTATATACTATGTACTATTTCAATAGCAGGATCATTGGTTGATAATTCTTTACGGGGACCCAATTTTCTAATATAATCTTTAAATTTGATGTCATCCATGTTTTGAATTTGCAAATTTCAATGCAGGTTGTGACTTCCAAGACAGGAGTGAAGAAGACCACAGTACCAGTCTCTGAACTGGTTCATGGGGGAATGACTATCGGGGATCTACAAAAGGCAACAGAACAGGAGCTTGAAATGGCGCTGCAAGACAGAATAGTAGAAGAAACAAAAGAGAAAAAGAATACTGTTGAAGCGTACATTTATGACATTCGCAACAAGGCATGTGTTATAATTTTGATTTCTTTTTGTTTAATTAAATTGTGCTTTGGACACAATTTTTTGACAAAAGTTTTTTGGTAGCATGGATTTCCAAAATTGCAAAAAGTGTGTTGCGGCATTAGTAGAATTTGATCTATAAATCAATTGATAAAGCCACAAAAGGAAATAAGAAAGACCAAGATGATAGTTTTCATAAGCTCAATAAAATTGGGCCTTGTTTTAACAAATATTGCAATGATTGACCTCAGAGTACTATTATGCTTCAATTCGGCCTTATTCAAACAAATTTGAAATCTCATTAAAATTTGACCTTGTTATAGCTCTCTGACAAGTACCGAGAATTTGTGGTGGACAAAGAAAGAGAGGAAATTGTGGCAAAGCTCCAAGAAACAGAGGATTGGTTGTATGAAGATGGAGAGGATGAAACCAAAGGGGTTTATATCTCCAAGCTAGATGAACTCAAGAAGGTAGTTTGCTTATTTCTTACTATGTATTGCTTGCTATTAATTTGTCCTATTCCTAACATTCGATACATGGCAATTGTCTTAGCCAGTACAGATGTTTACGCAATAGGCTTGACAGTTTGAAGTTTTAAACCATTGTTTATACATGTAAAAATATTAAATATTCTCTTTTTTCAGTTAAGCCAGTGAGTTTATCTTTACTTTGGTTTCAAATGTAGAGAGGTGACCCAATAGAGGAGCGGCACAGAGAGTGGTTAGGGAGAGGGCCCGCAGTCCAGCAGCTGGTTTACTGCATCAGTAGTTTCAGAAATGCTGCAATGTCTACTGATCCTCGGTTTGACCACATTGACGAGGCAGAGAAACAAAAGGTACTACTCTGTTTGGGTTATGCTACCACAATAAAGTTGTGAGCATATTGTTGGGTCAAGAAAGTTGTGAACGTCATCTAAATTGGATAAAGCTTGGGAACTTGAGCGTATTTCTATCAAAATCATTTTGGGTTGATCTGAATGGGTTGGTTCAATCATGCCATCCGTGTCAGGCCTAAATTTGCACTCTTACTTGGTGAATGGCCCCCATTTTTGTTCAGTGCAAAAGCACCAAAAAATAGCAAACAAGAAATAAGAGATGATACACTTAAAGAAAATGTTCAACTCTGTTCTGGACTAATATTCTGTCCGACTCAACCTGACTACACTTTGACTGTTTCACCCTCACAATCATGAACCAATCTTATGCACTTCATTTTTACTACTGATCTTAAATATGAAGTATTTGTGAACATTAAAAGGTTACGAAAGAATGCACTGAGGCAGAGCACTGGCTAAGAGAGATGATGCATCACCAGGATTCACTTCCAAAGCATGCCACTCCAATTCTCTTCACCGCTGATGTCAGAAAGAAGGCTGAGGCTCTTGACAGGTCACATAAATAATAATAATACATGAATGCCTATATAACATTTGATAAGACCAGTAACTGATAGTTGTAAATTTGGTATAGGTGAAGTTTACCAATCTATGATTCTGCAATAGTGTAATATATCACATGTTAGCATTGAAAAAATATCAGAACAATTCGAAAGAAAATGAACATAAAATTTACAAGAAGAAATTTATCGAGTTTATTATGTTTGGTAGGTCTTTTTTCTAAAGCATAAAATCAGTGCCTTAAATCTTTCAAACTGCAATCCAAAGAACCATACACTGAAACAGGAAGATCCCATCAAAACGCAAAAGTTGTTTACCCTAAATTCTTGAAAATAAATGTATATTATTTAAATATTTGGGTAAACCCTGTCATTTTCTTTATTTATTAGCACATGTCAAGTCCTAATGATAACAACTGTTTGTGTGATTTTGGTTACTAATTTAATTCAACAGGTTTTGTAAACCAATAATGACAAAGCCAAAACCTACACCAAAGGAACAAACACCACCACCTACAGAGAAACAACCTGAACAGGCTGAGCACAAAGAGCCCATGGCCACAGACAATCCTGAGGAATCAGCAACCCCGACATCTTAATTTCTGTTAGAAGATGGGTTTCTCATTTTACAATCTTCAAAAACTTGTTATAGTATGTTTGGATGAAATTTTGTGGTACATTCCGTGAATGCTATCCTTTTGTTTTTTTCATTCTGGAAGACTGCACATCAGATATTTTGTTTCTGCAGTTTACCAAGTACCTTCTATCTTTTTCTTTTTGGGAGAGAATGAGAGCCTCACGGTTTATTGTAATGTTTTGTAATCAGTGTGGGTGCATGTAAATTTCTGATTTTGATTATTGATAATTCAGGTACATGCCCAATTCAGTGAGGAAAGTAAGGTTAGTAGTGATTGAAACTTGATTTTTCTGTTATAGTTTTCAAATGTGTCAGTTAAATACAATATCCAGGCTTGCGGATGGAGTCAGGATCCTCAAGAGCCAAATTTTGAGTTTGAATCCGGATGGTTCAATCATCTGATCAATCTAGCCCGAGATGGAATGCACATAACCCTTGAATTCATGTTAAAACAGATCGGACAGGACAGTAACATTTATGTCAAAATAGACCGGACAGTCCGAGTCTAAACTCAAAATTTGAATTACCACAGTGCTATGAATTCATCATGAAATGTGGGTGCATGGTTTGCAATGTCTCAGTTGTCCAGTGGCAGATTAATTGAATTCACATCTCCAATATTGCACAAGGGAAACTATTCCAATTAGTGAATCAGGATCATTCTTTTTAACGTACACGAATCACACAGTCCAATAATACTGCCCCTGCACTAGCCCGAATCCCAAGGCAGTGACATTTTAATCTCAAACCGTAAAGCGAGGCCCATCCTCTATGAATCCAGATTCATTGCTGTGTAGACTTCCGTCAGGGAAGGAATTTTTGTCTGAACTGCAACCGTTGGCTTGTCGCTTCGATTCTTAACTGTCAGTAAGTCATAGCAAGCAAAGCTATTTGCCATTTTATTACCAAAAAAATTCACAATTAAACACCAGGAAACACAAATTCAAAATTTGTCGAAGTTGCCTCCCATTAAGCCCTGATAATCCAGCTACTAATATTTACTCACGCTTTGTTCCATGCAATGCCATTCTTAGTTTACTGAAACTAAATGGAAAGCCTCAATTTACATCTTAAAAATCACACCACGAATAACAAAAAAGACACCCACGCGGGCAAAGACATTCTTTCTCTTTAGGCTTTAAATGACATCCAACATGAGATGTGTCCATAACAAGAGACATCCACAATTTCTATGTTTCATGATTCCATATCAAAAGTTCAAGAAAATATTGAATGCAAAAAAAAAAAACCATTTCAGATCAGAAAATATTCATTAAATTTTAACAAAAGCAAGCAACTTACAGTAACATATTAACAAACACCATTTTTGAAAAAAACCCATAAGCAAACACAACCAAGAAAGCAGCATACACCTCTCCAAAAATCCGTCACTTGTTCTTGCCTCTGAGCTTAACAGCAAGCACTCTTTCCATTTTGGCAAGCACGGCCTGGTTCGGCACTGCCTTGCCACTTTCATACTCCTGCACCACCTGAACCCTCTCGTTTATCTGTTTCGCCAGTTCAGCCTGGCTCATCTTCTTAGCAAGCCTCGCCTTCTGGATCGCAATTCGCACCTCTGTTCCAACCCGCTCAAATCCAGCTGGTTCAGTTGTTCCATCCAGCTTGCGTGCATCCACCACTGGACCTGCAGTTGAATGGATTTTCTTATTTGTGCCAGCTTCAGCCTTCTTCACAATCTCGACCGGTGCTCCGGTACGCAATGCTTTGTTCACAACTTTGGAGCTTTTGAGGTCGCTTGATTTAGGCTTAGTTTGCTTGCGCAACACCACCGGCTCCCAGTCTTGGGTTATAGAACCACCCATACCCCCGCTTGGCATTTTCAGAGATAGAGAAAGAAACAGAGTTAGATATTTACTTGATGAATTAAAATGGTAGTGATTCTACGATATAAATAGTGGATTGGATAGAGATGTCTGGAAGGTTCTTGGGGATTCGTTTGGTGATTGAATTCGATTTTTCTTTTTCACTTCTCAGGCTCAGCAGAGAAATTGGTTCTGGAAAGTTCGAAGACAGCCGCTGGTTTTTAGATTGGTAAAAATCGGAGGGTCTATATTTATTGTGGATGAAGCGTGGTAGCCACCGTTTTTTATTTTTTATTTTTTTATTGTGGGAGAATCTAGGCTTTTTCTTAGTGCTTACGTTTTGAACTTGCTTGAGCAAATAAATGTTATAGCGATATTTAGAACAACAATAAATGACATAATGCGCATGTCTGGCTTGGCGGTCACGTTTATCAGATCTCAGGTCGACCGACTTTTTTTTTTTTTTTTTTTTTTGACAATTCATTAATGTTCTTTTTATTGAATACAACTTATTAATGTTAATGATAATGGGTATATTATACAACTTGGGCCCAAAATGATTGGTTCATTATCCATAAGCCCAAAATCCACGAGTCTGCTGCGCAGGCCCAGTGTCAAGCCTGAACTGTGAGCAGGGATCTGACGGATTTCTCTTTGATTATACAAACAGTTCAGGCTTCACTGGAAAGATACTAACCTACATGACAACAATATAAATAGACATTAATCATACCATTCTGTAGTTGTTATATACATGCAACACATATATGATAAAATCATTGATAATAAGCATTAATCTTACCCAACGATCCAGAGACTTGCTTATATTATATATAAGAGCAAAGAGCCATTTCTGATTATTACACATAAGAGGAAAGAAGCTAACCTACATGAATAGACATTAATCATACCATCCTGATCCTGTAGTGATTATATGCAACATATATGATAAAATTATTGATAATAATAATTTATCTTACCCAACGATACAGAGACTTGCTTATATCAGTACCCCTAAGAAAATTTCAGCGATGTAGAGGCTATCTTTTCAGAAAAGATCTCAACCATATGTAAGAAGTATTTTGCATGTAAGAGAGTAGGAGAATATTAATAATAAAAGTTAAATTTCTATTATCGAGAATTCTCTCTTCCACTATTAACTATATTAAGTTTTTATCAAATACTAACATATTCATCTAATTCAAAAGATGAACAATAGGTTACAAGGTTGGGCAGCTTCACTATTATCAATTGTAGGCAGGGTAATCTTGATTAATGTTGTATTATCATCAATTCCAACTTATTTCATGTATGTCTTTAAAATCCCCCAATGGGTAATTCAAGAGATAGACAAAACAAGAAGGAATTTTCTGTGGAGGAGAAGTTCTATACAAGAGAAAGGAATTCCATTAGCAAACTAGAACTTAGTGTGCAGACTAAAGAAATTAGGTGGTCTGGGCAACATTGATCTCCAAGCTTTTAATGATGCCCTTCTAGCTAAATGGTATTGGTATTGGAATAAGCCAGAGATAAGATTGTGGAAATCGTTGCTAATGACAATATATGAGATGGACAGGCCAAGTGCAATCCCAGATTGCAAGTTTTTCAAACAGTCTTTGAAAAAGCTCAATCATTTAGTGATTGTTTCATGACAAGAATTATTGGAGATGGAGCAACAATTCAATTTTGGAATCATAATTGGGACATGGTCTATTGTATTTTTCCTTTAATGACTTATACAAAGAAGCAAAGGATCAGCACATTTCGTATTTACAGGCTATTGAAATTCAAAACATTAGGGATCTGTTTAATAGTGGTTAATTTATCTGATGATTTACAAAGGGAAATGGATCAGCTACAACTTCTGATGGCAAGACAATCCACTAACAATGGTGAAAAATATGATGTAAGTTGGAATTTAACTGCCTCAAGGATTTTCTCAGTCAAATTAACATATCATAGGATAAAAGATGGGCCATTGATTAAATCTTTTGTACACAAAATTTGGAAGTTGAAGGTACCCCCAAGAATACAGATATTTGGTTGGCTTGTATTTTACAAGAAAATTCATACAGCATAAAATTTAAAAAGAAGAGGTTGGAATTTGCCTAGTATGTGTGTGATGTGTAGGTCGAATAGTGAATCAGTATTACACTTGTTTTCACAATGCTATTTTGCCTTAGAACTATACAATGCAACTTTGCATAATTTTGGTCTGCCAATTAGAAACTGGGAAGCTGTTCTAAAGAAAGAGGGGGCGCATAAATGGATTGTGAAAAGCAAAGAGGATAAGAGGATTAGAGATAATTCTTTTATCTATGTTCATATGTTGGAGAGAAAGATGTGCATGAATTTTTCGGGATCAAGCCAAAATAATTCAGCAACTGGTACAAGAGGTTCAAGATCAATGGAGTTATCTGCACTAAGAGAAGAGTTTTAATTTTAATTTTCTTTTTTTCTTTCTGTCTTTCTTTCTTTCTTTTTTTTACCTTTATTCTAAAACAACAAAATTCAACCATGTTGAATTGTTTCTTTTAACCATGTAATGAGGTTTCCTTTAGAAACCAGTAATCAATAAATCAAATTAATAAGGACTAGATCCTTATTTTTTCTCAAAAAAAAAAAAAAAAAGAACAAAGGAATTACCATCCAACACCAATGGAGTTCATGAAGAGAACACGTAGCTGCATCAACACAAATTGGTAGTTGAACCATGCAACAAATGGCCAAAACAGGAATAAAACTTTTTTGAGTCAGCAAAATTCATATATTACATGTATGCATTATATTAGTTATACATCAAGCTACCACTTAAATTTGATAAAAAATGCACAATTAACCTTTTTGAAAAGCTATGTTTTAAACGATAACAAACACTGTACTTTGCGCAAACTGCACAATATATTTGCAATGGCCAAATTGTACAATATATAGTTATAAGAAAAGGCACAATAATGTTATAAATTTTATAATTTGAATCTCAATAACTCAAAATATTGAAGATCAGGTTATAAGGTTAAATCAATTTTGAATGATAAGTAAATAAAATTGAGAATATAATTGAGGATACCCTCCAAGAGGCGAATTGAATGGATGGAAGATCCCTTTTGACCTTATCTTCCATCAACTGCACTCAATGATTTCCCTGTAATAATTAATGAACAGTCAATAATAGCAATTGTTATTAGTTATTGATAAATGATTTCTATCTGTAAAAAGAAAACAATTTCATACTTTTTTTCTGGTACTTTTTGAACAATTTTATCTTGCCGAATACACTGGCGACTTATTGCAGAAAAATGGAATCTCACAACATCCTCATCAACAATAATACATCAAGACCAACTCCTGCCAGAGATAGCTGCTTTTCGAATTTCGACAAAGGTATTGATATATAATAAGCAAACCATATAATTTTCACTTCTACAATAAGTAGACAATAAGCTGATCAATATTTTGATAACTATATACAGAATAACAAATAACAACAAACAACTCATAATACATGAAACCACACCATTAGAAGAACAACATGGTGAACAACTTCTTCTCTTAGTTTCCATTAAGGAGCTTCACGAAATGAGTATACCAGAAAATCAGGTAAATAACCAAACTATAGAAAACAACATTTTCATCGACAAATATAACTGTTGCTACAAAGCAATAAACAAAGTATAAACAATGCAGGACAAATCATTCAATGTGGTTGCAAAAATTTCTGATATGCCAGAAGAACTTGGATGATACTACGAAGCGTGTCCGATACATAGGACAAAAGTTAGAAAACCATCCTACTTCTGTTAAAAATGTAAAGCTAATGTTTGAAAACCTATGCCATGGGGAGTTTATTACATTAACAAACCAATAATAAAATTATTCAAAACTCATCAATCTCTCTCACAATAATTATTAATATCTTTTTCTTAAATTCCTTTACAGGCTTAATTTCAGTTTGATAGTTACAGACATTACAAGCGAGGCTCAATTCAGTTTTATTGGTAAACTAGCCAAGGACTTGGTCAGCTCTTCAGCACAAGAACTTTTGAACTGGTCCGAAAACAAAGGAAATGAATACTTGCCACTCAAATTTAGCAAACTAACGAACAAAGAATTGTTGTTTACAGTACAACCGGAAAGAAACAAGTTCCCACAAGGTACGTAGCATCTACTACCATGTTACTAACATACAGGATGTACCACCACCAATTGCACAACAACTACCGATAACACCAGCGACGCTATATCAAAAAAGTAGGTACTAAAAATAAAACAATATTTTTCTCAGTTTTCAAATAATTCTATACAATTACTACAAAGTCATTGCGAACTTATAATATATACAACTAAAAAAACTATGCCCGCACTTATGCCACAACTTCTCAACACTCATTGAAAACTACAGTACTTTATTTTTTTACTTTATTATGCAACACATACAATCTTATCCTTTAATATGCTTTACTCTTAATAATATCTAGACCGCTTCTTACAATTATTTTACTTTATTGTGACCAGCTAGAGTGTTATTTAATTCATTTCTACTTAATGCCTTTTTTTTCAATTCATTATTTAACCTATTTCTACAACTAATTTGCTCCCCTACAGCTCTGAATCACAACCAAAGCTTCCAGCAACTTCTGAGACAAATAAAGTAAGGAGACCACTGTTTATACAAGAACCATCCAAAAAGCCACAAACTAGGTAATGAAATCTTATATTCATATAATATTTAACAATGCACAAAACTTTATAGAGGACAACCGACAAGACTGTTACATAATGTTGACCACTATTTTACATAATGTATCCCATAACATTAGTTTCACCATTCTTCCATAGCCCATCAATACAAATATGTAGTCCATAACAATAGGCTTATTCCTTTTTTAAATCATGTTATTGAGATTATCAGCTGCCTCATCAATTTTACCTTTATTACACATCCCATTAATCAGTGTGTTATAGGTCACAATATCAGATTGATTGATGCTCTTTAGAAATAATGTTTTTTTGGAATATCCACTGCCTTCTCAATTCCACCTTTATTACACAGCCCATAAATAAAAGTATTATAGGTTACAACAATAGTATGATATCCTTTAGAAATCAAATCATCTGCAACATCCATTGTTTTCACTATTTCACCTTTTTTTACACAACTCATAAGGCCTAAAGCCTAAACCACAAATCAGAAACCAACAATTATGAACTTAAACAGCCTATCTAAAAAATCCATGAACTCCAAACCCTAAACCTTTAATCAATTTATATTTACTATGCCTTACAATAACAAACCACCTATTAAGAGTTTGGATGAAAACTATCTGTTCTGTGTTACCACTTAATTACAAGGTCTATAAAAAAAAATACCGCACTTAATTTTTTTACTAAAGCCATTTAATAAAGTAAAGTAGTCAAATCATTTCAAAATTACAAGACAAACTAACACACATCCTCATTTTAACTGGCAGTGAAAGCAACAGGAAAGGAAAAGAGAAGAAGGAATAACTGTGCTTCGGTTTTGAAGAAATATTGACATATTTTGTTAGTTGTAAATACTATTTTGTGTTGATATAGACATCAAAAATACAGATAACTTATACTGTCATGACAAAATAAAATATGTTTGGAAGATTTACCGTAAAGGGATGGCACGCATACACAAAGGACGTCATCTCTCTTCCAAACATAATTTGTAGTTTAGCCTTACCTGCTGTAAAGTTTTTGTTGTATAAAGATGAAAACATAATCTGTCACCTACGCAATTTTTGTAATGTGTCTATGCAACTCACCACCTTATATATATAACATCTCTATATATGGAGTAAATCTAGGGTGTGACGTGCTCACCAAGAGGGTTTGGTGAGCACAACTTCAAAAATACATCGGATCGGCTTCAAATAACAAATCCAAACAGTTGAAATCCATGTACTTCGTGAGTGATGCATGTACATGCAAAATTTTGAAAGTTTAGAATTCATTTGCTACGAGATCAAGTGGTCAAAGAAATGACGGAAAATGAATATATAAAACAACTTATAAAATAACTTATTAAAAGATTGATTACTTTGACCGCTTGACCTTGTAGAAATGAATTCGAAACTTCCAAAATTTTGCATGTACATGCATCACTCATGAAGTACATGGATTTCAACGGTTTGGATTCGTCATTTGAAGCCGATCCGATGTATTTTTGGAGTTGTGCTCACCAAACTCTCTTGATGAGCACGTCACACCCTAGATTTACTCCTATATATGTTCTTTCATGCCTTAAAAACAATTGCAGAACAATTGCCAAAGCAACGTGAGGCTTTCGCCCAGTATTACCCAACTTGGGCCCAAAATGATTGGTTCATTATCCATAAACCCATAATCCACGTGTCTGCTGCGCAGGCCCAATGTAAAGCCTGAACTGTGAGCTGGGATCTAACGGATTTCCCTTTGATTATACAAACAGTTGGATTGTTACTGAACATTTTCTGAAAAGAGAAGTCCTAGTGTACAGTAAGTACAGTTGGATTGTTAAAGACAAGAGAAGATTATTATACCACCTTCTAATTATTGATTTGTTAAACATAATATTATACAACTTTTCTATAGCAGTATATATATAGTAATACCATTTTGGATTGATTAATGTTTTGTCCACAATTCCATTGTTCTTTCCAATAAAACAGTACCTCTGGAGATGATAATTTAATTATACTCCCAATATTTTTTATCAGCTATATCAACATGCTCAATTTAAACCATCTAGGCATTTTTTAACCTTCAGATTTTATCTTATTTCACAAATTATCGCTATTTATCCTTGGGAAAAAATGCGAATACTTAATTTCCTAAACACGAACAGAGTCTCACTGTACGTACTGAAAGGCAGCTAACTGTTGCATTTCTCTTTTTTGAAAATACTGACAGTGGCTGTCAGGTGGTACAAGTGTCCGAAGCTAACTGTTGCATTTCAAGGACATTAATTTGAAATTGCTCAATAGAAAACGTAAGTATGTAGGCTTCACTGGAAAGAAGCTAACCTACATGACAACAACATAAATAGACATATATCATACCATCCTGATCCTGTAGTTGTTATATGCAACACATATATGATAAAATTATTGATAATAATCGTTTATCTTACCCAACGATACAGAGACATGCTTATATTGTATATAAGAGCAAAGAGCCATTTCTGATTATTACACATAAGAGGAATCAATCTGATTTTCATTTACAGACATATAATGAAATTAGAATTGAAAATTGAAAAATTCTCAATTCATAATTCAGATAGAACTTTGATCATGACTTGGCGTGGGCGATACAGAGCTTCCAGTGGAACAGCCATATGAAGAGACAAGCTGGCACTTTCTGTCATATCAAGAAGCTTATCTCCGACTCTTTCCCAGTCAAAGCACTGGATCAGGGTACCTAATACAAGAAACATTTTGCGCATTGCAAGTGCTTCTCCTGGGCACCTTCTCCTGCCCATGCCAAATGGTATCATCCATTTCTCATCCGCGTTACCTTTCTCAAACCTCTCAGGCTTGAACTTTGTGGGTTCGTCCCAGATTTCAGGGCTCCGTTGAATATGGTAAACGTTTACTAGAAGCATTGTTCCTGGTGGAATTTCGTAACCGCCGATAGTAACTTCTTTTCTTGATTCATGGGGCACAAGAATTGGTAATGTTGGGTACATCCGCAAGGTCTCGTTGAGAATGTGCTGGAGGTAAGGAAGGTTGGTCATGTCAGATTCTTCTATGAGTCTCTCATTCCCGATATGTGCATCAATTTCTGATACGGCCTTCTTGAGTATGTCTGGATTGTTAAGTAGATTTGCCATTGCCCATGCTAAGGTAGTGGTTGAAGTTTCAGTTCCACCGAGCAACATGCTCTGTTTGAAGATGGATAATGGACAAAATAGAGTACCAATTAAGCACAAAAATGAGTAATTTCCAACAGGAGATAATCTATTGTATCATTGTATACTAAGTGAGTGACTGGGTACTTTCAGCACTTTAATTAAATATGGAAGCATCTGATTCAATGCATTTTATAATTAGAGGATGCATTTCGATTTTGGTCAACTTTACTATTTGCATTTTCTTGATAGGTAAATTTCAATGGTCAGCACTTTAACTGAAGTTTCTCGTCTAGTGTAATGGTTTTGTTGTTTGTGTTGACTTTCCATTGTGGGTCCAATCATAGCAACTTCTCTATACTTCTCTTGAATGTTTTATTTATTTTTCCTTTTTTTATAGGTATCTTTTTCTTTTCCTAATGAATGTGAATGAACTAAAGTATTTTTTCACGTGTTTTCATGCTTATGAGGACCTGCTCCCTCCGAGTGTTCATATGTACAGGAAACAATTTTCAGAATAACAGAAAAATTAAAGATTTGGCACTTACTATGCAAACATTTAGGATAACTGAATTACTGTATTTCTCAGGATCATCTTTCTGCAGTTCTAGCATTCGTGCAATCATGGTCTCCCTATTCTCAGCTCCTTCTTGCTTATGCTTGTCAATCAACTTCTGTGCCATCATCTCATTCATATCTGTCACATCTCTCATCCTCTTCATGACCCCTTTCAAATCAAGCATTCTAAAAATGGGCACGAAATCCTCTATATTGGCACCTCCGCCCAGCTCAAACCAACCTTCCACGGCTTCTTTGTACCGTGTCATTTCCTCTAAGTTTTCTACGTTGTCACCACAGAACCGCCTTCCGGCTATCATCATCATGGTCACATTCAGCATTAACTCAAAAAGGAAATTCTTCAATTGGAGTTTTCGAAAGCCGCTCGTTGTTTCAGTTTGATTGTAAGACTGAAAGAGCTGGCGGGCCATGTCTCTAACCTCCCGGGCTCGGATATCTGAGGAGGCTTGGAGTCTTTGGTTTGAGAGAAGCTCAACTGCTGCAATCTGGCGAATGCTGCGCCAGTATGAACCATAGTTGGTCAGGGCAATTATGGGATACATGACAGATGGCAACTGGGGTCGATTTGCAAACATCATGTCGTGTGTCGTAAAGCACTGCTCTGCCAAGGCGTGAGAGGAGATGATGACAGCTTGACGGGTGCCGAAGCGAAGCAAAGTGGCTGGGCCATAACGGTTTGATATGTCGACGAGTGCTTGGTGTAGAGGCGGCTTCTTTAGGAGATGTAGGTGGCCGAGGACCGGCAGTGCAGGTGGGCTTGGTGGGAGTTTCTTCTTGCTGTTTTTATTGATAATAGAAAAGAGGGTTTTGATGACAAAAAGAATGGCAACAGTGAGAAGGATAGTCTGGAAGGACAAGATATTATCCATGGAAAAAGATGTAGCTAGACACTTTTTATTACTCTTTATTAGGGGATTAGGGGGGATATATAATACACCTTTTATAGGCAGCCAAAAAAAGGCCAGTTGGATTTGTATTCATATCACATAGATTAGAAAAAACAAAAACTTCCTAATCTGGAAGGAAAAGGTTGGATTTGGTAAGGTACGTTGTTATAACACATTTAGTCTCACCTTTTTAATAATCATAATTTTCAAACACAATTATAATAATAGACAAGATTTTATTTTTGTCCACTTGTCAACTATGTTATATTAGCTTGTTCTTAATCTTTAATGAGACTATACAAGGAGGCAAGTCAATTAGAAAATATCGAACAAAAAAAAAAAACTAATTAACAGCTCTTTTCAGTTTAAACATCAGTACAATTATTTTAAGAATCACTCGTAACTTTAAATAAGTATAAATTTATTGTTTTAAGTTAAAAGATTTATTAACATGTGTTGGGTAAATTTGTATACACTATGAATCATTTACATATCAATTAATTTGATTGATTCGCTTGTCTAATATATGAGGCATGTAAAAAGTAATGTTCAAAATATAATGAGATGTAAATTGATGGATGTAAATTAAGCTGTTTCTATCTCACTAATTAAGTTTCTAAACGACTCAACATTATGGATCACAATAACAAACTTCTTTTTATTTTTTTTATTGAACCCAATCTTTTTGTTGAACGTGTTACATGTGATTTTTTTTTTAATTCATTTTATTTGACTTTCCTGTTTTCCATCTTGTATAGTTCTCTTGACTTTCCTGTTCTCTTGACTTTCCTATTTACTATAGCTTTTTCATTTGACTAGCTTTCCTGTTTTACATGAGATTGTTTTAGTTCATCTTGGGTAGTTTTCCATCTTGGGTGGTTCATCTTGTTTTGCTCATTTCATTTGACTTTTCTGTTTTCCATCTGAATCGGTTTTAGTTCATCTTGGGTGTTTTCCTCTTGTGTTCTCTTGTTTTCTCTTTCTTTGACTTTTCTGTTTTCCATCTGAATCGGTTGCCTATTAAAGCTATGGGGAGTCTACTTTGAGATTCGTGTCAAGTTGAAGAAATGATCCGGATTTATCTCACATATCTGAGATTAGATGTGTTCATCGGTTCGGTTCGATTTCAACTGAACCGAACTAGGCAAACTAAAGTTATAATTCGGTTTCAAAAATAGAACCGAACTGAACCGATTTAGCATTGCAATTGAACCGAACCAAACCAAAGTTTTATTTTGGTTAGTTCAGGTCAAACTGAAATATATTAATTTTTTATTTAAAGCAATTGTTTTGTAATAAACCGAAGTATATTAAGAAATAAATCAGAGTATTTAGAAATAAACTGGAATATTAAGAAATAAACTGAATTATTTAAAGCAATTGATTAAGAAATAAACAGGAGTATTAAGAAATAAACCAGAGCGGTTCGGACCAAATTCATAATATATAAAAGTTCGGTCGGTTTGGTTATTTCGGTTTTGAAAATTTCCAAACTGAATCGAACCGAAGTTATAATTTGGTTTTAAAAAGCAAACCAAACCGAACTGTTTGAACCAATCTAATTTGGTTCGGTCCAAAACCGATTAAAGCAGACCCAATAAACGCCCCTATCTGAGATGATACGGATTCGTTCTCCGAATGTGCACCTGTGTTCTGTTGGGTTGTTTATTTTGAAAAATATAAAAAAAAAAAAATAGAAGTATACCTGGCTCCATCCTTACTTTTAGATAGCATATAAAAAATTATAAATTCATGAATAATTTAGGTAGAAAATGAAAATGACACTGGTATTGTTTACAAATTTAGTAAAATTTATTTGTTTGAACAGTTGAACTTATTCACAAATATATATGTAAATAAGAAAATAATACATATATGATATGGATATTATTCCAAAGGCTTATTAATATATCAACTTGGGTTAAGATTTATGACTGATAAATAATGGTTGAGAGTTGCCAGCTTGTCATTTATGTTGTCAAATAGATATATCACAACTTGAGAACTGCATTCTACCAAAAAAAAAGAAAAAACATCCTCTATGCTTGATCTTTAAAACAATGTATAAGCAGCAAACAAGGCAAATCCAGCAAGAAACAATTCTCCCTAGTCTATCCAAATCGAAGACATAAAGCTTGGATAATGATCACCTGAGGATGAAACCAAATATATAATAGTTTAATAAGTGCCAATTATCAACTGCAAGCAAGAAAATTCGAAATTTTTATTTATACCATGAAAAAAAAGCCAAATAACACTGATCCCGTGGAATTAAATTTCTACCACATCCGCCATTTCATTTGGCGGACACAAATGAATGTCCACCATTCTATTTGACAGACCATATATATATATATATATATATATGGTTTTGGCTAATATGCTACGCGTAGCATAGAGACCTCCGTGCAACGGCTCAAAATTTGAATTTTTAAAATTCTAATGGTCGATCCGAACGTTAGATGTGTTCTCCATATTGAAATGTGCTTGGAGACCAAATTTTACATTTTTTGAAATTTTTTTACTATTTATTAAGCCACTTTGAAAATCATTGATCCAGTAGTCCAGAAATGTTTACTGTTCATCCGAATTTTCAGATTTTCAAAGTGGTTTAATAAATAGTAAAAAAATTCCAAAAAAATATAAAATTTGGTCTCCAAGCACATTTCAATATGTAGAACATATCTAACGGTTTGAATCGACCGTTAGGATTTTGAAAATTCAAATTTTGAGCTGTTGCACGGAGGTCTCTATGCTACGCGTAGCATATTAGCCAAAACCATATATATATATCTTTAGCCCGTTAAAAAAACAAACCTTCAACCCATTAAGCTCCGTATTGAAACCGCTCTACTGAGTTTAATGTCCTCAACGACACTTATTATTACCGTCAATAAAAGAAATTGATCCCTGGACTTGCTCCTTGAGCGGTATATCATGGCCAAATCACTATTGACTTAATGATCGATGCTGACAACAACTGTAGCGGTGATTATCCGTGTTTGACTATCTTTAATCATAAACAAATGTAGACTGAACGGAATAGCACACACATGATTGATCTCGCTACCGTTGATCTAACAAATGTTGGAATAACGGAATAGCTGTTATCACAAGGGAGAGAGAGAGAGTACTTTCCGATTATTGCTAACCCAAGTCCATGAAAACACATTCACTTCTTTATCATGGTTTTTAAGTAGACACATAATTGTTTAAGTCTTTCTTTGTTTCTTAGCGTTTCGTTTTTAAGTAATAATATATATACCAACACCCTTTGTTTTTTTTTTTTTTTTTTCTAAACAACATATGTGGAGTTGTGGACAGTTTAATCGAATAGGAACTATAAAGGGATTAATCTTCTTAAAAATGGATCATGAGCTTCTGCCAAATATTTATGTCACATTTCAGACTCACTTTGATAATCAATCAACCTTTCCACGATGCTCTGAATAACAGAAAGTGAATATAAAGAATATGGAAATCGGTGCATATGATTTTATCCACATGATTGATCTCGCTACAGTTGTTACATCTATCGATCTAACAAAATGTTGGAATAACGGAATAGCTGTTATCTCAAGGGAGAGAGAGAGAGAGAGTACTTCCTGATTATTGCTAACCCAAGTCCATCTAAACAAATTCACTTCTTTATCATGGTTTTTAAGTAGACACATAATTGTTTAAGTCCATCTTTGTTTCTTAGCGTTTCATTTTTAAGTAATAATATACACCAACACCCTTTGTTTTTTTTTTTTTAAACATCATATGTGTAGTTGTGGACAGTTTAATCGAATACGAACTATAAAGGGAATAAAGAGGCAGAGATAAAGATAAATGTGGGAAAATGAGAGGAGGCAGAGATTAATTGGGGGAATTGCCCTTGGCAGCATCTGCCAAATTTCTCAAAAAGGGAGGTGGCGTAGCTACAAGTGAGAGGTCAGACACTAATAGTTGCGTATGTGATTCCATAGTAGAATAGTCATTAACTGGAAATAAAATTGAATCAAATTTATGAAAAAAATTCAAAGTGTAATTTGAGTCCCACAAGATTTTATTTTGTTCACTTGTCAACTATGTTAGCTTGTTCCTAATCTCTAATGAGACTATCCATGGAAAAAGATGTAGCTAGACAATTTTTATGACTCTCTATTAGGGGATTAGGGGGGAAATCTGAATCGGTTGAGCGTGTTTACATGTGATTGTTTTGTTCATTTCATTTGGCTTTTCCGTTTTCCATCTTGGATAGTTCTCTTGGAGATATTTGAATCGTTTGCCTATTAAAGCTATGGGCAGTCTACTTTGAGATTCCTGTCAAGTTGAAGAAATGATCCGGATTTATCATTTGCACCTCACATATCTTGGATGATACGGATTCGTTCTCTCAACGTGCACCTGTGTTTTGTTGGGTTGTTTATTGTATTAAGAGAGATGCATACAGGGAATATAAAAACAAATTTAGAGAAATTATTTTTGTATACCATCTTTTATAATTTCTATCTACACTTTAATTGTGTTTTATTATACTTAACGTGTAAATTATTTAAGTTTAAATTTAATATTTTGTTGAATGAGTAAAAGTATAAAATTTATAAATTGAAATTCAAACATGTATATTATTCTAATTAAATTGTTCATGACTTGTTTCCTCTGCAAAAACTCGCTCATGTGAACTCAAAACATTAAAAGTTTAAAATTCAAACAATTCCAAAAGAACGTGAATTATTAGCAAAAATCATTTAATTCACGAATTATTTGTTGGATTCACAAAATACAGAATCACAAATTTTTACAATTAAGAATTTCATTGGCAATTTTTGTCAACCTGCAATTAATATAGAGCAGATAAGAACTGCAGAGTGCTCTTGTCTCTTTTTTTAAAAGAATGCATGTTCAATTAAAAAAAGAAAGTATTTAAAAAATGTTGAAGTGTATCGAGAGTCTTTAGAAATATATTTATAGGAACAGATAAATTTGCAAGACATTTGTTTGTGAATAAAAAATGGATAATACATGCATAAATGTTTGCAAATAAAAAACGGGGAATACAAGCATTTGATGCATTTTTTTCATGATTAAAATGTTAATTTCGAGTCCATTTCGCTATTTGAGAACAAAATATCAACACTTTATTACTTTTAGATGGAGACGTAGATAAGTAGGATGGGTAAATTTTTTTGAAACGAATATATATGTAAGCAAAATATTCTGGTATTTAGATGAACTTATTCACAAACACTTTCGTCTATTGATTTGTTTGAAGATGGACAATTATAAAAATATTATAGATATGATATAGATATTATTCCAGAGGCTTATTAATATATAAATATGGTAATTCAGGTTTAGATCGATACCTCTAGATCTTCTCACTTTTGGACTAGTGTCCTTAGGTATCATCAGATTTTTGATTTAATTAGGATTAAATAGACAGGTTAATGATGGTCAAGATACTGCCTTTTGGTTAGACAGATGACAGAGGGAATGTGCTCTTTATTGTCTTCAAAATTGCTGTTAATCCTACTATATCTGTTGTTGAAGCTTTTTCTAACTCTCAATTATCTCTAGGGTTTCGTAGACAATTAACCGGTATCTTGCTCTCTGAATGGAATTATGACATGCTTCTTTCTATTTATTTTAATTGTATCCCTGATAATCCTAATACATACTATCACTTCGAGATGGACCTCATCGGGAATCTTTATTGTCTTCAAAATTGCCGCTAATCCTACTATATCTGTTGCTGAAGCTTTTTCTAACTCTCAATTATCTCTTGGGTTTAATATACAATTAACCGCTATCTTGCTCTCTGAATGGAATGACACGCTTCTTTCTATTTATTTTAATTGTATCCTTGATAATCCTGTTACTATCACTTCGAGATGGACCTCATCAAGAATCTTTACTGTTCGTTCTCTCTATTTGTGGTTAGAATATGGAGGGTTCTCCAATACCCAGTTTACAACTATTTGGAAGTCCAAAATACCCCTAAAAATTAAAGTTTTTCTATTGTTACTTAGGAATGATGGCATCCTCACCAAATCTAAATTAGGTAAATTAGGTTGGCAAGGGAATTTGGATTGCCTCTTTTGTGGTTCTTTGGAGACAATTAATCAGCTTTTTGTTACCTGGCCGTTTATTGTTGCTATTTGGACATGGATAGCACAACATAATGACTTTATTTATGATATCTTTGGTATTTGAATTTCTACAGTCCTTTAAAGAGTACTCTCTTAGTTGAATTAATTAGAGCTACAACTCTCTGGATTGTTTGGTTAGCAGTTAATAAATTATGTTTTTTTAATAATGCAACACTTCCAACTCACTTCAATAATTTCACTTCTTATTGGTGTAAAGTTTGACAAGATGATACTTTTTTAAAACTAACCTTGAGTATGTCTATGGATGTCTCTTCTTTGACCCAGGTAAGCGGTTTGATAATACTATCCGATTCTGATACCCCGGAGGGGGAAGCTCCCTAGATCCATACGACAGTCCAAAACTTGCTCTAAATATGGTAATTGATGTTTAGATACCTCTAAATCTTCTCACTTTTTGACTGGTGTCCTTAGCTATCATAAGATTTTGTATTTAGGATTAAATAGGCAGGTTAATGATGGTTAAGATACTGCCTTCTGGTTAGACAGATGGCATGAGGAATGTGCTCTTTATTGTCTTTATCCTAATTTATTCAAAATTGCTGATAATCCTACTTTATCTACTATATGTGTTGCTGAAGCTTTTTCTAACTCTCAATTATCTCTAGGGTTTAATAGACAATTAACTGCTATCTTGCTCTCTGAATGGAATGACATGCTTCTTTCTATTTATTTTAATTGTATCCCTTGGAGATGGACCTCGTTGGAAATCTTTACTGTTCATTATCTATATTTGTCGTTAGAATATGGAGGGTTCTCCAATACCCAGTTTACAACTATTTGGAAGTCCAAAATACCCCTAAAAATTAAAGTTTTTCTATGGTTACTTAAGAATGATGGCATCCTCACTAAATCTAACTTAGCTAAACGAGGTTGGCAAGGGAATTTGGATTGCCCCTTTTATGGTTCTTTGGAAACAATTAATCACCTTTTTGTTAATTACTTGTTTGTTTATTGCTGCATTTGGACATGGATAGCACAACATAACGGTTTATTTATTATTGTACTATTTTAGAGGATCTTTGGTATTTCGTTTCTTGCATTCCTTTAAATAATACTCTTTTAGTTGAATTAATTAGAACTGCAACTCTCAGGGTTGTTTGGTTAGCACGTAACAAATTATGTTTTAATAATGTAGCACTTCCAACTCTTACTAGCATTGGCACTTCAATAATTTTACTTACTTCTTATTGGTGTAAGGTTAGGCAAGATGATACTTTTTTTAATCTGACCTTGATTATGCCTATGGATGTCTCTCCTTTGACTCAGGTAGGCAGTTTGATAATACTGTCTGATTCTGATACCCCAGGAGGGGGAAGCTCCCAGGATTTAGAGGATAGTCCAGAACTTGGATTAGAGGAGGAGGATCTGTCAACCTACCTGAGAGACAGAGCCGAGCTTGATGAGTTACATGATGCCCTTATGGTTGATGCAGACCCTTCCTCTTTTGATTATAGATCGTCTTTGTCTCCTTGCTCATGTTCTACCTAGTTATTGTAGCTGCATTTTGGAAACTCTAGCAATTTCTACTTTGGCTAGACAGCTTATGTTTCTTTAGATGTCTTTTCTGTTGATGGTCTTATGATTTTGATGTATGTTTTGCTTATCTACAATGGAGCTATCCATTGATTATTGTATGAACTTGTTTAGTTTCTATATGAAACTGGTGGGAGTTATCCACTTTTGTCAAAAAAAATATATATATCAACTTGGTTAAGATTTATGAGTATAGGGCTGCAAATGAATTGAACTTATCCTAGTTTGAATTTGAGTTTGAATATGATTCGAACCGAACTGGTTTTATTTGTTTTAGAACGAACTAATTTCTAATTGAATTAATTACAAACTTTTTCCGAATCGAATCATGAACTACTAAATTTTTGACAACCACCGCCGGTAGTTCATACATTAGTTTTCTTCACGTGATTTCCTTTTACCTTTTAGCTTTTACCTTCTACAAATTAACACTGATAGATTATGGGCAGTCCAAAATTTCCTTACCTTGTACGCTGCGGGATTGATTAAAATCATAGCATGGACATGGTCAAATGAAACTTATTCTATTATTAATTTGTACGCTGTTGATACATTTTTTGTACTATAAGTTATCATTATTTTAATAATTTTGAGCTCTGATATAAGTTTGGTTCCTGCATTATTAAAGATTGATGGTTGAAGCTATTAGTTGCATTATTTGAGATTCGAACTTAAATAGTTCGCGAACCAATTTCGAAAATACTATACCCAGTTTGATTTTGAATTTGAATAAGATTTGTACCGAATTGGTTTTGTTTCAGAATGAACTAATTTCGAATTGAATTAATTACAAACTTTTTTCCTAATCGAACTCAAATCGAATCACGAACTACGAACTTTTTGTGCAGATCTATTTATGATTGATAAATGATGGTTGAGAGCTGCCAGCCTGTCATTTATGTTGTCAAATATATATATCACAACTTGAGGGAACTGCATTCTGCCAAAAAGAAAGAAAGAAAATCCTCTATGCTTGATCTTTAAAACAATGTATAAGCAACAAACAAGGCAAATCCAGCAAGAAACCTAGCTAGCATCAAGCAATTCTCCCTTGTAATAGTCTATCCAAATCGACGAAATTAAGCTTGGATTACCTAAGGATGAAACCAAATAATAGTCTAATAAGGAGTGCCAATTTTCAACTACATGCAAGAAAAATGAACACAACACCTTCAGCTTTTAAAATAAAAAATCCGCATATATAACAGACAGAGAAGTCATATCAACAATTGAGCTTTTCAAGGTGATATAGAGAAGAGCTTTGCTCCCCTTCTTTATATTGACTGGTTACTCTTTCAGAAATAAGACAGTGATTGATAAGTCCGCGTTTTATTGTTACTCTAATCAGCAAACATTACAGCACGATACTTGGTCTTTATACTCTAGTTTTTGTTGCTGTGCATTTTCACAAAAGATGTTCTGATAACATGACTTGGCCGTGCTTATTTATTAATTAAGAGCACTTGTCTACATTTTAGGTTAAACTTACTTGATCTTTCCGGTGACCTTTTTGGTTAGTCTGGAATGAACATCAATGGATTCTTCGTTAATCAAAACCTCAAATCTCAATTGTTCTAATATTAATCATTTATCTTACCGTCTGATTTTGTTATGATCTATTTGTACCCGAAGTATATGATCTATTTGTACAACTAAATATAAAATAGTAAAAGAATTCTAAAAAATTATTGATAATATTAATCATTTATCTTACCGTCTGATTTTGTTATGCACTTGTGCCCATTACTTTGAACCCTCCTCATGATAAAATTATTGATAATAATCATTTATCTTACCCGATGATACAGAGGCTTGCTTATATTATATATAAGAGCAAAGAGCCATTTCTGATTATTACACATAAGAGGAATCAATCTGATTTTCATTTACAGACATATAATGAAATTAGAATTGAAAACTGAAAAATTCTCAATTCATAATTCAGATAGAACTTTGATCATGACTTGGCGCGGGCGATACAGAGCTTCCAGTGGAACGGCCATATGAAGCGACAAGCCGGCACCTTCCGTCATATCAACAAGCTTATCTCCAACTCTTTCCCAGTCAAAGCACTGGATCAGGGTACCTAATATCAGAAACATTTCGCGCATTGCAAGTGCTTCCCCTGGGCACCTTCTCCTGCCCATGCCAAATGGTATCATCCATTTCTCTTCTGCATTGCCTTTCTCTTCTTCATTACCTTTCTCAAACCTCTCAGGCTTGAACTTTGTGGGTTCGTCCCAGATTTCAGGGCTCCGTTGAATATGGTAGACATTTACCAGAAGCATTGTTCCTGGTGGAATTTCGTAACCACCAATAGTAACTTCTTTGCTTGATTCATGGGGTACAAGAAGCGGTCCTATTGGGTAGATCCGCAAGGTCTCGTTGATAATGTGCTGGAGGTAAGGAAGGTTGGTCATGTCAGATTCTTCTATGAGTCTCTCATTCCCGACATGTGTATCAATTTCTGATATTGCCTTCTTGAGTATGTCTGGATTGTTAAGTAGATTTGCCAATGCCCATACCAAGGTAGTCGTTGAAGTTTCAGATCCACCGAGCAACAAGCTCTGTTTGAGGATGGATAATGAACAAAATTGAGTATCAATTAAGCACAAAAATGAGTAATTTCGAAAAGGAGAGTGAGTGGGTACTTTCGGCACTTTAATTAAATGGAAGCATCTCATTCAATGCATTTCATAATTAGAGGATGCATTTCGATTTTGGTCAACTATACTATTTGCATTTTCTTGAAAGGTAAATTTCTGTCCAAGCAATTGGTCAACTTTGTCAGATTATTGGTCAATTCTGTGTCGCGTAGGGCTGGCTTTCCATTGTGGGTCTAATCAATAGCAATTTCTCTATGCTTCTCTTGTATGCTATATTTATTTTTCCTTATTTTATAGGTATCTTTTCCTAATGAATGTGTTTCACGTGTTTTCATGCTTATGGAGGACATGCTCCGAGTGTTCATATGTACAGGAAATTAAGTGTGGATTATATTGACAATTTTCAGAAATTAAAGAAAAATTAAAGATTTGGCACTTACAATGCAAACATTTCGAATAACTGAATCACTGTATTTCTCAGGATCATTTTTCTGCAGCTCTAGCATTCTGACAATCATGGTCTCCCTATTCTCAGCCCCTTCATGCTTATGCTCGTCGATCAACTTCTGTGCCATCATCTCATTTACATCTGTCGCATCCCTCATCCTCTTCATGACCCCTTTCAAATCAAGCATTCTAAAAATGGGCACGAAATCCTCTATATTGGCACCTCCGCTCAGTTCAAACCCAACTTCCACGGCTTCTTTGTACCGTGTCATTTCCTCTAAGTTTTCTACATTGTCACCACAGAACCGCCTTCCAGCTATCATCATCATGGTCAAATTCAGCATTAACTCAAAAAGGAAATTCTGCAATTGGAGTTTTCTAAAGCCGCTTGATCTTTCAGTTTGATTGTAAGACTGAAAGAGTTGGCGGGCCATGTCTCTGACCTCCTGGGCTCGGATATCTGAGGAGGCTTGGAGTCTTTGGCTTGAGAGAAGCTCAACTGCTGCAATCTGGCGAATGCTGCGCCAGTATGAACCATAGTTGGCCAGGCCAATTATGTTGGGCAACATGACAGATGGCAACTGGGGTCGATTTGCAAACACCACATCATGTGTCGTGAAGCATTGCTCTGCCAAGGTGTGAGAGGAGATGATGAGAGCTGGACGGGTGCCGAAACGAAGCAAGGTGGCTGGGCCATAACGGTTTGATATGTCGACAAGTGCTTGGTGTAGAGGCAGCTTTAGGAGATGTAGGTGACCGAGGAGGGGCAGTGCAGGCGGGCTTGGTGGGAGTTTCTTCTTGCTGTTTTTATTGATAATAGAAAAGAGGGTTCTGATGACAAAAATAATGGCAAGAGTGAGAAGGACAGTCCGGAAGGAAAAGACATTATCCATGGAAATAGATGTAGCTAGCTTTTATGACTCTCTGTTGGGGCCAGGGGGGATATATATAGTAGACCTTTTATAGGCAGCAAAAAGAAGGTTGGATTTGTATTCACATCACATAGACTAGAAAAAACAAATACTTCCTGGGTAAAGTTGTTGAAATAATAACAGCGTTCAGTCTCACTTTTTTAATATTCATAATTGTCAAACACAATTATAATAATACGAACAAGATTTTATTTTTGTCCACTTGTCAACTATATATGTAATAATAATCTGTTCCTAATCTTTAATGAGACTATACAAGGAGGCAACTCAATTAGAAAATATCGAAGAAAATAAAAAAAAATAAAAAATTGACAACTCTTTTCAGTTTAAACATCAGTACAATTATTTTAAGAATCACTCGTAACTTTCAATAAGTATAAATTTACACAACAACAGATCGGACCATCAGCGACTGGTAAACCCAGTCGCTAATACGCCGGTCCTTGAAGGCATCGTCGCTGATGCTAGCCCAGTGACATCACCAGTTTTGCTGACGTCATGTAAAGGAATTAGCGACCAATTTTTTTTTTGTCACTGTTAGGTTTTGCTGGCGTCATGTAAAGGAATCAGCGACAAAATAATTGGTCGGTGATGCCCTGAGTATCAGAGACCAAAATAATCAGTTGCTGATACTCAAAATTGGTTGCTGATACTCTTTTGTCAGTTTTTGGGTTTCTTTTTGTTATTTACATTTCCCCAATTTAATAATTTGTATCACACATACCAGCATAAACATGCATAAACATAAACATCGATATTCAACATGCAATCAACATAAACATCGCATACAACATAAACATAAACATCGATACATACAATATAAACATACAAATAAATATAAATATAAATATCGAGAAACTGTATGCCATCTCATCAAACATAAATATCGATAAACTGTAAATAACAAAAACGAGAATAATTTATTAAATAATACTGGTAGGAATAATTAATTAAATAATGAGATTTTTGTACACACGGTTTATCCGGTGACCCCAAAAGTAAAAAAAGCTTGTACCAGTAACAGTATGCACCGGTTATGCACTAATATAAAGAATTTCAAATCATGAGGTTAGCTAGGTAGGTTGTTAACTTATTATCCAGACTGGCACATATTTAATTTGGTCCGATTTAAGATTTTATTTATTATAATGCAACAAGTAATGGCAGTGTTGAAATTTTAGAAACATGTGACTGTTATAATTAATATGCAATTCAATTTGATCAGAGCCAATTAATTGATTCGCTGACGTTATCCAATAAACCGATCGAATCAGAATTAAGTACTTGCATGCAAATAGGATACACAGGAAATAAGACTATAATCAACCTGCATAAATTCGAATAAACACACATGCAGCACAGAAGAGGAAATTATGAAACAAATTAAACTCAGCTATATATTTTAATGCATTAATTAATTAACCCAAATCATAAATATTTGCAATAAGGTCCATCTCAATTAAAAGTTCCCTGTCAATTCAAAGTTCGGTACTAGTGGTATTACTGGGCTGGTACCGACTGGTACTGGCCATATACAAAAAAATTCACAGCACCAAGAAGTAGAAAGATCAGAAAGAATAAGGGCACAGCATCAGCAACCCAAATGCACCAGCAACAAAAAAAATAAAAAAAAACAGAGAGAGAGAAAATCAGATTGAGAAACCGAGAGAGAGAGTCAAAGAGATGGGTGGCATGGTCAATTTAGTCGGGCGGCAGCGTTGATTTCGTCGGGTGGAGGTCTTTCTGCACAGATCGGCGGAGGGGTCGACTAAACCTAAAAAATTAAACGCGTGCCATTGGGACAAAGAAAGGGTTTCACCGAGGTTTTTTAGGGGATACCCTCCAGCGACCGGCCGGTCCCAAGCTATCGCAGATGTGTTGGGAGTCGGTCACTGAAGTTTTTTTTTAAAAAAAATTGATCTTCAGCGACCGGCGACCCAACCGGTTGCTAAATGGTGTCCAGAATTTTTTTTTTTTTGGAGGAACAAGGGCATCAATGACCGGCGATAGCATCGATCGCTGATACTGGTCGTTGATGCTCAGTTTTGCTGTAGTGTTATTGCTTTAAGTTAAAGATTTATTAACATGTGTTGGGTATATTTGTATACAGTATGAATCATTTACATATCAATTAATTTTATTGATTCGCTTGTCTAATATATGAGGCATGTAAAAAATAATGTTCAAAATATAATCAGATCTTTTACGGTATTTATATAAAATTGAAGGATGTAAATTAAGCTGTTTCTATCTCACTAAGTTTCTAAACGACTCAACATTATGGATCACAATAACAAACTTCTTTTTATTTTTTTTATTGAGCCTAATCTTTTTGTTGAGCGTGTTTCCATGTGATTGTTTTGTTCATTTCATTTGACTTTCCTGTTTTACATGTGATTGTTTTAGTTCTCTTGGGTAGGTTTTCTCTGGTTTTTTCTTTTTTGCTTTCCTGTTTTTCTTTTCCTGTTTTACAAGTGATTGTTTTACTTCTCTTGGGTACGTAGTTCATCTTGTTTTTTTCATTTCATTTGACTTTTCTATTTTCCATCTGAATCGTTTGCATATTAAAGCTATGGGGAGTCTACTTTGAGATTCGTATCAAGTTCAAGAAATGATCCAGATTTAACACTTGCACCTCACATATCTTAGATTATACGGATTCGTTCTCTGAACGTGCACCTGTACGTGTTTTGTTGGGTTGTTTATTGTATTAAGAGAGATGCATACTAGAAATGTAGAAAATTTAGAAAAATTATTTTTGTATACCATCTTTTATAATTTTTATCTACTAATACTTTAATTGTTTTTATACTTAACGTATAAATTATTTATGTTTAAATTTAATATTTTGTTGAATGAGAAAAAGTATAAAATTTTAAAATTGAAATTCAAACATGCATATTATTCTAATTAAAATGTTCATGACTTAAATTCAAAGTCATGTGAACTAACAACATTGATTCACAAAACTTCCTCTCCAAAAACTTGCTCATGTGAACTAACAACATTGAAAGTTTAAAATTCAAACAATTCCAAAAGAATACGAATTATTAGCAAAAATCTTTTAATTCACGAATTATTCATTTGATTCACAAAATACAAAATTGCGAATTTTAACAATTAAGAATTTCATTGGCAATTTTTGTCAACCTGCGATTAGTATCTCTTTTAAAAGAACGCATGTTTCATTTAAAAAGAATGTATCTAAAAAATGATGAAGCGTAGCAAGACTCTTTAATAATATATTTATAGGGACAGATAAATTTGCAAAATATTTGTTTGCGAATAAAAAATGGAAATACAAGCATAAATGCTTGCAAATAAAAAAACGGGGAATACAAGCATTTGATGCAATTTTGTCATTTATTAAAAAGTTAATTTCGAGTCCATTTCTCTATTAAATATATTTTTATAATTCTTTTTGGAGAAAAACATATAACCAGAAGCATATTATGAAAAAAAATTAAAAGGTAGGCAAAATTCTATAATGTTTAAAAGATTTTATATATTTTTATAATTTATTTTAAAAATGTAAAAAAATATAATTATATTTCTGAATTTTTTTTGAGTCACGAGTAGGTGTACCTGGCCCCGTCCTTACTTTTAGATAGCATATAAAAAATTATACATTCATGAATAATTTAGGCGTAGAAAATGAAAATGAGACTGGTATTGTTTACAAATTTGGTAAAATTTATTTGTTTGAACAATTGAACTTACTCACAAATATACATGTGAGTAAATCCAGCAAGAAACCTAGCTAGCATCAAGCAATTCTCCCTAGTCTATCCAAATCGAAGAAATTAAGCTTGGATAATGATCACCTGAGGATGAAACCAAATAATAGTCTAATACAAATGTAGACTGAACGGAATAGCACATGATGATTGATCTCGCTACCGTTGCTACATTGGTCGATCTAACAAAATGTTGGAATAACGGAATAGCTGTTATCTGAAGGGAGAGAGAGAGAGAGAGAGAGAGTACTTACGGATTAGTGCTAACCCCAAGTCCATCTAAACACATTCAATTCTTTATCATGGTTTTTAAGTAGACACATAATTGTTTAAGTCTTTCTTTGTTTCTTAGCGTTTCGTTTTTAAGTAATAATATATACCAACACCCTTTGTTTTTTTTCTAAACAGCATATGTGGAGTTGTGGACAGTTTAATCGAATATGAACTATATATAAAGGGATTAAAGAGGCAGAGATAAAGATAAATGGGGGAAATGAGAGGAGGCAGAGATTAATTGGGGGAATTGCCCTTGGCAGCATCTGCCAAATTTCTCAAAAAGAGAGGCGGCGTAGCTACAAGTGAGAGGTCAAACATTAATAGTTGCGTGTGTGATTCCATAGTAGAATAGCCATTAACTGGAAATAAAATTGAATGAAATTTCTGAAAAATTTCAAAGTGTAATTTGAGTCACACAAGATTTTATTTTTGTCCACTTGTCAACTATGTTAGCTTGTTCCTAATCTTTAATGAGACTATACAAGTATAGCAACAGTCAGAAGGATAATCTGGAAGAAGGTTGGATTTGTATCCGCATCACATAGATTAGTAAAAAAAAAAAAAAAACTTCTCGGGTAAGGTACGTTGTTGAAATAATATCACGTTCAGTCTCACTTTTTTAATAATCATAATTGTCAAACAATTTTATCCAAAAAAAAATTGTCAAACACAATTATAATAATACTAACATGATTTTATTTTTGTCCACTTGGCAACTATGTTATATTAGCTTGTTCCTAATCTTTAATTAATGAGACTATACAAGGAGGCAACTCAATTAGAAAATATCGAATAAAAAAAAAAAAAGAACTGACAACTCTTTTATGTTTAAACATGATCAGTACAATTAATTTAAGCATCACTCGTAACTTTAAATAAGTATAAATTTATTGCTTTAAGTTAAAGTATTATTAACAATTTTGTATTTGCATCTGTTGGGTAAATTTTTATACAATATGAATCATTTACATATCAATTAATTTTATTGATTCGTTTGTCTAATATATGAGTCATGTGAATAGTAACGTTCAAAATATAATTAATGAGACATTTTACGGCAATGATATAAAATTGATGGATGTAAATTAAGTTGTTTCTATCTCACTAAGTTTCTAAACGACTCAACATTATGGATCACAATAACAAACTTCTATTTTTTTTTTTATTGAGCCCAATCTTTTTGTTGAACGTGTTACATGTGATTGTTTTGTTTATTTTATTTGACTTTTCTGTTTTCCATCTTGGATAGTTCTCTTGACTTTCCTGTTTATCATCTTGGATAGTTATCTTGACTTTCCTGTTTTCCATAGTTCTCTTGACTTTCTTGTTTTTCATCTTGGATAGTTCTCTTGACTTTCCTGTTTTTCATCTTGGGTAGTTCTCTTGATTTTTATGTTTTCCATATTGAATAGTTCTCTTGACTTTCATGTTTACCATCTTGAATAGTTCTCTTGACTTTCCTGTTTACCATCTTGAATAGTTCTTTTGACTTTCCTGTTTACTATCTTGGATAATTCTCTTGACTTTCCTATTTTTCATCTTGGGTAGTTCTCTTGACTTTTCTATTTTTCATCTTGGATAGTTCTTTTGATTTTCATATTTTTCATCTTGGGTAGTTAATTATCTTGACTTTCCTATTTTTCATCTTGGGATAGTTCTCTTGACTTTCATGTTTTTCATCTTGGGTAGTTCTCTTGACTTTCATATTTTTCATCTTGAGTAGTTCCCTTAACTTTCATGTTTATCATTTTGGATAGTTCTCTTGACTTTCTTGTTTTTCATCTTGAGTAGTTCTCTTGAATTTTCTGTTTACCAAAGTTGTTTCATTTGACTAGCTTTCCTGTTTTACATGAGATTGTTTTAGTTCTCTTGGGTAGTTCATATTGTTTTGTTCATTTCATTTGACTTTCCTGTTTTCCATCTGAATTGGTTGTCTACTAAAGCTATAGGGAGTCTACTTTGATATTCGTGTAAAGTTGAAGAAATGATCCGGATTATCACTTGCACCTCACGAATCTGAGATGATACGGATTCGTTCTCTGAACATGCACCTGTGTTTTGCTGAGTTGTTTATAGTATTCAGAGAGATGCATACAGGAAATATAAAAATATTTAGAGAAATTATTTTTGTATATCATCTTTTATAATTTTAATTTTATCTGCACTTTAATTGTTTTTTATACTTAACGTATAAATTATTTATGTTTAAATTTAATATTTTGTTGAATGAGAAAAAGTATAAAATTTTAAAATTGAAATTCAAACATGCATATTATTCTAATTAAAATGTTCATGACTCGTTTCCTCTGCAATAACTCACTCATGTGAACTCAGAACATTGAAAGTTTAAAATTCAAACAATTTTAAAAGAATGTGAATTATTTGCAAAAATTATTTAATTAACGAATTATTCATTTGATTCACAAAATACAGAATTGTGAATTTCATTGGCAATTTTTGTCAAACTGCAATTAATATATATAGGGCAGATAAGAACTGCGGACTGCCCTCGTCTCTCTTTTAAAAGAACACATGTTTAATTTTAAAAGAAAGTATCAAAAAAATATTGTTTAAATTTACCGAGACTCTTTAATAATATATTATAGGACAGATAAATTTGCAAAATATTTGTTTGCGACTATAAAATGGAGAATACAAGCATAAATGTTTGTAAATAAAAAACGGGGAATACAAGAATTTGATGCAATTTTGTCATTTATTAAAAAGTTAATTCCGAGTCCATTTCTCTATTAAGTATATTTTTATAATTATTTTTGGAGAAAAACATAGAACCATAAGCATATTATGAAAAAAAGTTAAAAGGTAGGCAAAATTTTATAATGTTTAAAAGTTTTTAAGTATATTTTTACAATTTATTTTGAAAAATGTTAAAAAAAATATAAGTATATTTCAGAATTCTTTATAGTCAGAAGTAGGTGAACCTGGCTCCGTCCTTAGTTTTAGAGAGCATGCATATAAAATATTATAAATTCATGAATAATTTAGGTATAAAATGAAAATGACACTAGTATTGTTTACAAATTTGGTAAAATTTATTTGTTTGAACCGTTGAACTTATTCAAAAATATACTTCTAAGCTAGAAAATAATACAGATATGATATGTATATTATTCCAGAGGCTTATTAATTTATCAACTCGGTTAAGATTTATGACTGATAAATGATGGTTGAGAGCTGCTAGTCTGTCGTTTATGTTGTCAAATAGATATATCACAACTTGAGAACTGCATTATTCTACCAAAACAAAGAAAAAACAAATCCTCTATGCTTGATCTTTAAAACAATGCATAAGCAGCAAACTAGGCAAATCCAGCAAGAAACCTAGCTAGTATCAAGCAATTCTCCTTAGTCTTATCCAAATCGAAGAAATTAAGCTTGGATAATGACCTAAGGATGAAACCAAATAATAGTCTATTAAGTGTTCATTTTGAATTGCATGCAAGAAAAACTGAAATTTTTATTTATACCATTAAAAAAAATAAACCAAATATCCACTCATCCCGTGAAATTAAATTTTTTCCACATCAGCCAAATGAAATAGCGGGTCCGCCATTTCATTTGGCAGACACAAATGAATGTCCACCATTCTATTTGGCGGACATTATATATATAAATTACAAAAACCCAAATTTCTGTTAAAATATATTTATATATTTTTTTAACTGAAATTTAGGTTTTTGTAATTTATATATATTATGTTTTTATGTTATTTATTTTCATTAGTGTTTATATTTGTAATATTGTTTATATATTATGTTTTAAATGTTTGGTTGTTTAGAATGTCGATTATATTAGAAAAATGTTCGTTTGTTGGATCTAAATTTTGAAATGTTTTTCCAATCCTAAAAAATAATGATGTAATGATCAAAATAAAAAAATAACAAAGCAACAAATACAATAAATAACAAAATAAATGTATCAAAGTACTATAGTATCACAGTTTCTAAAAAATATAACAAACACTGGACAAATATAACTCTAAGGATCTGGGCTAAACACCGTCCTTGGCTTCTTCTTCCTAAATAAAAAAAGAAAAAAAAATATGTGCGACCGATGATTACATACAAAAAATAAATCACCTCTCAACCCGCTCTGATTTACCGATTTTTTTAATAATCGAAAATAAATAAATAAAATATGGAAAAAGGAGATTGAACTGAGTTTATTTTCAAAAGTAAGAAGACCGGGTTAAATTTTTCCGTCCCTAGGGACGAGCAAAATTTTCACGTCCTTTATAATCTTAATCCTAACGTAATTAAATTACTAATTAAGAAAATGGTAAGGGATGGAAAAATCTTGTCCGTCCTTCAGGGACGCGAAAATATTATCCGTCCGTCAGGGACGTGAAATTTCTATCCATCCGAGAAACATTCATCTTCATGCGGATCATCATTTCTCCGCTTTCTGTCTGCTCGTCCGCTAGCCTCGTCCCTCAGCGACGAATCCTGCTTCCTCAGCGACAACGACTCCGACCCCACTTCACGCACGCGAGCACCCTGACGTCCCTGTCCGCATCGGCCTCGTCCCCTCCCACCAATCTGTCGCCCTTTTCACTGTTAAATCAGGTAAGTTTTTTTTTTAATCCGAAAAAAATTAGTATAAAATTCAGTAAATTAACAATAAATTTAGATTTAATTTGTTATCAAATAATTAATTGTATTTAATTTTAGGGTTTAGAAAAATTGATTAGGGTTTAGAAAATGAATTGTATTTAATTTAATTCAGTAAATCAGGTAATTTAGGGTTTAGAAAAATTGATTATTTTTAGGCTCATTTGATATGTGGTATAATCAATTTCGTTTAGTCAATTTTGTTTTATCAAGTAATCATAACATTATATTGACTTATGTTAAATCAACCTTTTTAGTCCATTCATTTCGTACTTTAGGTAATATAAGTAATTTAATAATTTAGAATAAATTATGAAATTGAATCAATTAGAGTTAATAGGTAATATTGATTTATTTTAAATCAACCTTTTTAGTCCATTCATTTTGTACTTTAGTAATATAAGTAATTTAGTTAAGTAATATAAGTAATTTAGAATAAATTATGAAATTTGAATCGATTAGTTTGCAAAAATTAATAAATTAGATAATTTATACCTCTTAATGTATTTATTCATGTGATTTTTAGAATTAATAGGTAGTTATTTTATTTAGTAATTTATTTAATCATGTGATTGTTGAGTAAATTTAGATTGTTATTAATTCTAGAGTTATATAAAATTATTTCAAAATGCTATGCATGCAGAATGTCAAGCAGTCATGGTCCGTGTGACCCTACAGATGCTACAACTGCGAGTGAGAATTTTTTGGATCCCTCGTTGTCAACAAATAATTATAGCGATTTATTATGGATGCCGCACAACCAACATAAGGTTTCACGGATAAATGATGATGTAAGTTACTGAATAAATCATATAATATATTTTTTGTAGAATGATGTAAGTGTTTAAATTACAGTCTTTTATTTAAATCAATTTGTATAACATTGACAGGATTACAGAGATATAGGAGTGAATGTTTGACATACCCGGACTGGGATTGCTTACCATGATCTGTGCAAACCATTCTTGCTAAGACTCGGCTTGTATCAAGTGTCTCGAATGAAAAACATAATTATCGATCGGTCACTTCTCCTGGTCTCGTGGAGCGATGGAGACCAGAGACTCACAGTTTTCATCTTCCATTGGGAGAGATGACGATTACTCTTCAGGATGTTTCTTGTCTCTGGGCGCTGCCGATCACAGGGTCACTGGTGACGGGCTGTTCCGACGGTAATTGGTATACCTTAGCGGATGAACTTCTTGGAGCTGGGACCGCAAGTGCGGTGTTTAAAAGAAAGAAGAGGTCGGGCCCGAATGACCTTTAAGAAGTTTGCATGACTTCAGGATATGCCATAAATTTGAAGTTATTGCATAATCGGTTTGCTGCAATGCCAAACATAGAGCCGGGTGAGCCTACAGATGAGCAGGTACGCCAGTACACCAAGGCTTATGTACTCTAATTGTTCGGGTCTATGTTTTTTGCTGATTCGTCGGGGGATTCGGTTCCGGCAATGTATTTACAATTTCTACAAAATCTTGATGCACCGAATCAATATAACTGGGGTGCGGCTGTTCTCGCATATCTCTATAGGAGCCTTTGTGCTGCGGTATAGCGTAAAACAAAGATTATGTCGGGGCCGACTGTGCTTCTACAACATTGGTGTTGGTCCCGCTTACCGACCGGCCATCCTCGTTCCTTGCATAATTGGACTCCAGATTGGTGCAAGCCGAATGATCACAGTTGCCCTGTATTCGGAGAAAAATGTTGTTGTCTCCATGATTACCATGTAGGTCACAATCGGAGTGGTGTTAGTTATTTCCGCAATGAACTGCAGAAGCTAGAGGATTACATGGTAATTTGGGAGCCTTACAGAGGGATGCTATTTGAGAACCCGAATGCACTCTCATTGTGAGTTAATCAAGAAAGCGGCGTATGGCTAGTCCGTGTGCCACTTGTACACTTCTGGATAATTCAGCATCATTATCCAGATCGTGTGATGAGGCAGTTCGGATAATCCACCTTTCTAATCTCAGCTGGAAGAGCCCAAATTCAGATATTTGCCTACTCTCTCCGAGATAGGACGTATCACTTAATTTTCTAAACATGAACAGAGTGTCACTGTACGTACTGAAAGGCAGCTAACTGTTGCATTTCAAGGACATAAATTTGAAATTGCTCAATAGAAAATTTAAGTTTGTATGCTTCATGGAAAGATGCTAACCTTCAAGACAACAACATAAATAGACATTAATCATACCATCCTGTAATTGTTATATGCAACACATATATGATAAAATTATTGATAATAATCATTTATCTTAGCCAACGATCCAGATACTTGCTTATATATAAGAGCAAAGAGCCACTTCTAATTATTACACATAAGAGGCATCAATCTGATTTTCATTTACAGACAGAAAATGAAACTAGAATTGAAAATTGAAAAAACCTTAATTCATAATTCTGATAGAACTTTGATCATGACATGGCGAGGGCGATACAGAGCTTCCGGTGGAACGGCCATAGGAAGTGTCAAGCCGACACCTTCTGTCATATCAACAAGCTTATCTCCGACTCTTTCCCAGTCAAAGCACTGGATCAGGGTACCTAATACCAGAAACATTTGGCGCATTGCAAGTGCTTCTCCTGCGCACCTTCTCCTACCCATACCAAATGGTATCATCCATTTCTCATCTGCATTACCTTTCTCAAACCTCTCAGGCTTGAACTTTGTGGGTTCGTCCCAGATTTCAGGGCTCCGTTGTATATGGTAGATATTTACCAGAAGCGTTGTTTCTGGTGGAATTTCATAACCTCCAATAGTAACTTCTTTGCTTGATTCATGGGGCAAGAGAAGCGGTCCTGTTGGATAGATCCGGAAGGTCTCATTGAGAATGTGCTGGAGGTAAGGAAGGTTGGTCATGTCAGATTCTTCTATGAGTCTCTCATTCCCAACTTGTGTATCAATTTCTGATACTGCCTTGTTGAGTATGTCTGGATTGTTAAGTAGATTTGCCATGGTCCATACTAAGGTAGTTGCTGTAGTTTCAGATCCACCGAGCAACAAGGTCTGTTTGAAGATGGATAATGAACAAAATTTAAGTACCAATTAAGCACAAAAATTAGTAATTTCCAATAGGAGAATCTATTGCATCATTGTATACTAGGTGAGTGAGTGAGTAAGTACTTTCAGCACTTTAACTAAATGGAAGCATATGATTCAATGCATTTCATAATTAGAGGATGCATTTCGATTTTGGTCAACTTTACTATTTGCATTTTCTTGATTGGTAAATTTCAATGGTCAGCAAGTGTAATGGTTTTGTGGTTTGCATTGGGGTTTTGGTTATTAACTTATTATCTTTTACACTCTTGAATTAACAACCACTATACTCAAATTATTTTTGTCTTTGATACCAGGTCTGGAATTTCGACTTTTGGATATTGGCCTTTTTTTCTTTCTTTTCTTACTGGTAGGGCTGTAATTTTTGGGTTGTACATGTGGCCTGTAGTATAATGCAACAAGATATGTTTGAAGATGGTTCAGTTGTCTAGATTATTATAATTCGAATGACTTGAATCCTGTCCAAGCAATTTGCCAAGTTTGTCTTATTGACTAGTGGTTCAGTTCCTCTTAGGGTTGGCTTTCCATTGTGGGTCCAATCATAGAAATTTCTTTTTGCTTCTCTTGTACAGGAAATTTTCAGAAATTACAAAAAAAAAAATTAAGATTTGGCACTTACTATGGAAACATTTCGGATAACTGAATTATTGTATTTCTCAGGATCATCTTTCTGCAGCTCTAGCATTCTAGCCATCATGGTCTCCCTATTCTCAGCCCCTTGTTGCCTATGCTCGTCGATCAACTTTTGTGCCATCATCTCAATCACATCTGTCACATCCCTCATCCTCTTCATGATCCCTTTCAAATCAAGCATTCTAAAAATGGGCACGAAATCCTCTATATTGCCTGTTCCGCTCAGCTCAAACCAACCTTCCACGGCTTCTTTGTACCGTGTCATTTCCTCTATGTTCTCTACATTGTCACCACAGAACTGCCTTCCGGCTATCATCATCATGGTTTCATTCAACGTTAACTCAAAAAGGAAATTCTTCAATTCGAGTTTTCTAAAGCCACTCGAATTGTAAGACTGAAAGAGCTAGCAGGCCATGTTTCTGACCTCCTGGGCTCGGATATCTGAGGAGGCTTGGAGTCTTTAGTTTGAGAGAAGCTCAACTGCTGCAATCTGGCGCCCGCTGCGCCAGTATGAACCATAGTTGGTCAGGCCAATTAAGTTGGGCAGCATGATAGATGGAAACTGGGGTCGATTTGCAAACACCATGTCATGTGTGGTGAAGCGAAGGTGTGAGAGGAGATAATGAGAACTGGACGGGTGCCGAAGCGAAGCAAGGTGGCTGGGCCATAACGGTTTGATATGCCGACGAGTGCTTGGTGTAGAGGCGGCCTTAGGAGATGTAGGTGGCCAAGGACGGGCAGTGCAGGCGGGCTTGGTGGGAGTTTCTTCTTGCTGTTTTTATTAAACTGAATACCAGAAACATTTGGCGCATTGCAAGTGGTTCTCCTGGGCACCTTCTCCTGCCTATACCAAATGGTATCATCCATTTCTCATCCGCAATACCTTTCTCAAACCTCTCAGGCTTGAACTTTGTGGGTTCAGCCCATATTTCTGGACTCCGTTGAATATGGTAGAGATTTACCAGAAGCATTGTTCCTGGTGGAATTTTGTAACCGCCGATATTAACTTCTTTGCTTGATTCATGAGGCACGAGAAGCGGTAATGTTGGGTAGATCCTCAAGGTCTCGTTGAGAATGTGTTGTATGTAAGGAAGGTTGGTCATGTCAGATTCTTCTATGAGTCTCTCATTCCCGACATGTGCATCAATTTCTGATACTGCCTTTTTTAGTATGTCTGGATTGTTAAGTAGATTTGCCATTGCCCATACTAAGGTAGTGGTTGAAGTTTCAGATCCACCGAGCAACAAGCTCTGTTTGAAAATGGATAATGAACAAAAATGAGTATTTTCCAACAGGAGACAATCTATTGCATCATTGTATACTATGAGTGAGTGGATACTTTCGGAACTTTAATTAATTATGGAAGCATCTGATTCAATGCATTTCATAATTAGAGGATGCACTTCTATTTTGGTCAACTTTACTATTTGCATTTTCTTGATAGGTAAATTTCAATGGTCAGCAAAGCAAACTGAAGTTTCTCGTCTAGTGTTATGGTTTTGTGGTTTGTGTTGGGGTCTTGGTTATTGTGTTTTACATTCTTGAATTGACAAGCTCTGTACTCAAATTATTTTGGTATTTGATGCCTGTTCTGGAATTTCGGCTTTTGGATAGATATTGGCCTTTTGTTTTTTTCTTACTGGTAGGGTCTTACAATTTTTGGCTTGTACATGTGGCCTGTAGTACGATGGTTCAGTTCAGTCTAGATTATTATAATTAAAATGACTTTATATCCTTTCCAAGCAATTGCTCAAGTTTGTCAGCTTATTGACTAGTGGTTCAGTTCCTCCATAAGTCTATGTCACATAGGGATGGTTTTCCATTGTGGGTCCAATCATAGCAATTTCTCTATGCTTATCTTCTTTGTTCTTTTCATTTTTCCTTATTTTATAGGTATCTTTTCCGGATTCACATCTGCTGTGATCCTAAAAAGATGAACAGTCACCCTAAAATCTCTACTTTTTCAAATCTAGCTGTCCACTAATTTCATGCACGTATCTCAAAGCAGCTGATTTTTCCTTACACGAATCTCGAAACAATTCAACAGTTGGATTTGGAAAAGCAGAGATCGCATGTTACTGTTTATGAGTGAAAAATCGCAGCAGATTCCGATCCATCTTTTCCTAATGAATGTGAATCATGCTTATGGAGGACCTGCTCCGAGTGTTGATATGTACAGGAAATTAAGTGTGGATTATATTGACAATTTTCAGAAATTACAGAAAATTTAAAGATTTGTCACTTACCATACAAATATTTCGGATAACTGAATTACTGTATTTCTCAGGATCATCTTTCTGCAGCTCTAGCATTCTAGCAATCATGGTGTCCCTATTCTCAACCCCTTGTTGCTTGTGCTCGTCGATCATCTTCTGTGCCATCTTCTCATTCACATCTGTCACATCCCTCATCCTCTTCATGACCCCTTTCAAATCAAGCATTCTAAAAATAGGCACGAAATCCTCTATATTGGCACTTCCGCTCAGCTCAAACCAACCTTCCATGGCTTCTTTGTACTGTGTCATTTCCTCTAAGTTATCTACGTTGTCACCACAGAAGCGCTTTCCGGCTATCATCATCATGGTCACATTCAGCGTTAACTCAAAAAGGAAATTCTTCAATTGGAGTTTTCTAAAGCCGCTTGATCTTTCAGTTTGATTGTAAGACTGAAAGAGCTGGCGGACCATGTCTCTCACCTCCTGGGCTCGGATATCTGAGGAGGCTTGGATTCTTTGGTTTGAGAGAAGCTCAACTGCTGAAATCTGGCGCACGCTGCGCCAGTATGAACCATAGTTGGTCAGGCCAATTATGGGCAACATGACAGATGGCAACTGGGATCGATTTGCAAACGCCACATCGTGTGTCGTGAAGCACTGCTCTGCCAAGGTGTGAGAGGAGATGATGAGAGCTGGACGGGTTCCAAAGCGAAGCAAGGTGGCTGGGCCATAACGGTTTGATATGCTGACGAGTGCTTGGTGTAGAGGCTGCTTTAGAAGATGTAGGTGGCCGAGGACTGGCAGTGCGATCGGGCTTGGTGGGAGTTTCTTCTTGGTGTTTTTATTGATAATAATAGAAAATAGGGTTTTGATGACAAAAAGAATGGCAACAGTGAGAAGGATAGTCTTGAAGGAAAAGATATTATCCATGGAAAAAGATGTATCTAGGCTAGACACTTCTATTGACTCTCTGTTAGGACCGGGGGTATATATTTAGGAGACCTTTTATAGGCTGCCAAAAGAAGGTTGGATTTGTATTCACAATGATTAGAAAAAAACAAAAATTTTCCAGGTAAGATTAGTGCTAACCCACGTCCATCTAAACATAATGAAGGTTTTTAAGTAGACACATAATTGTTTAAGTCTTTCTTTGTTTCCTATCATTTCATTCGTTAATTTTAAGTAATAATATATACCAGCACCCCTTGTTTTTCTCTAAACAACATATGTGGAGTTGTGGAGAGTTTAATAGAATAGGAACTATAAAGGGACTAAAGAGGCAGAGATAACTTGGGGAATTGCCCTTGACAACTCTAAGCATCACTCGTAAGTCGTAACTTTAAATAAGTATAAATTTATTGCTTTAGGTTCAAGATTTATTAACAATTTTTGTATTGGGTAAATTTGTATACAGTATGAATCATTTACATATCAATTAATTTTATTGATTCGCTTGTCTAGAATGAGTCATGTAAAAAGTAATGTTCAAGATATAGTGAGATCTTTTACGGCATGCATTTATATAAAATTGATGGATGTAAATTAAGCTGTTTCTATCTCACTGAGATGCAATTAAAAAAACGGACAGCCCAGATTAATTTCAATTGTAACAAACTGAATCGGTTACCTAGCTATAAGAACTATAGGGAGTCTACTTTCAGATTCGTGTCAAGTTGGAGAAATGGTCCGAATTTATCACTTGCATCTCATGTATCCAAGATGATATGGATTCGTTCTCTGAACTTGCAACTGTATATCATCTTTTAGTGTATTCAGTTGGGTGGTTTATTGTATTCCGAGAGATGCATACAGGGAATATAAAAAAATTAGCGAAATTATTTCTGTATATCATCTTTTATCATTTTTCTCTGCACTTTAATTGTGTTTATACTTAACGTATAATTTTTTTTTTTTTGGATAAAAGACTTTTTACCCGTTTCATTAAAGAAACCAAACCAGTACAACCATATCAACGCAAAATAGCTTGTGTGTCTAGTCTATAAAATCCACCAGATAACAGAATAAAAAAACGCATGTAAAAACTATATATCCCTATTACCAGTATAGTAAAAGTCTAATATAGCGTCTACTAAAGTTTGTCAGTACTACAAAATAAGCTGATCCAGAATAATGAAAAGCATCTTCTTCTACTGGTAGTAGCAGAGAAGTCAGGGGGAGCCTGATAAACAACCATCTGTAGATCTTCCTCAGTTGGGTTCCACACCTGTAAAGGAATCTCATCCAGTTCATTTGGCATCCAGAGAGCAAGTAATCTCTGTGCTGGCCTCTTGATATTTCCTTCCCAGTAAGTAAGAAGACAAAATAATTAGTAATATAATGGTTTTGAATGATTTTTTTGTGTATTTTGAAAACATAACTCATTTCTAATTTTCCAAATTGTCCAACAAAGTACACTAAGCATAATGAGAAAAGCAAGCTGTTTTTCTCCTCTTAAGGTGAATGCAAAATTAATGATATCTCTAAAACTATTTCAGTGTGTATATATTTCCCTACTTTGTCCCAACTTAACGTATAAATTATTTCAGTTTAAGTTAAATATCTTGTTGAATGAGTAAAAGTATAAAATTGAAAAATTGAAATTCAAACATTCATATTTTATTCTAATTAAAATGTTCAAGACTTGTTCCCTCTGCAAAAACTCTCTAAAACCACAGAATTATATGTAATTGAGTAAGAGAGAAAGGAAATAAAGCATTGTTTCTATTCAGAAAAATATTCTTCTCTTCAATCTTTAGCATACTGGCACAAAGCACTGCAGTATTGCTAAATTTATCCCAACATGAAGATGGACAATTATAATTACAAAAAGGCAAAGACTTCTATGGACATAAGGACCTATTTGTAAAATGAACATATTTTTATTTTCAAAGTTGAAACAGTCGATCCGAACCGTTCATCTTGTTCTCCATATTAATATGTACTTGGAGATCAAATTTTACATTTTTCTGAATTTGTTTACTATTTATTAAGATGGGTACAAAAAATATCAAATTCAGACCATTGAATTTTGTACCCATCTTAATAAATAGTAAAAAAATTCAGAAAAATGTAAAATTTGGTCTCCAAGCACATATTAATATGGAGAACAAGATAAACGGTTCGGATCGACTGTTTCAACTTTGAAAATAAAAATATGTTCATTTCACAAATAGGTCCTTATGTCCATAGAAGACACTTTCGAGAAAGGAAATAATACATACATATTATATGATATAGATATTATTCCTGAGGCTTATTAATATATATATCAACTTGGTTAATGACTGTTAAATGATGGTTGAGATGAGAGCTGCCAGTCTGTCATTTATGTTGCTAAAAAAAATCCTCTATGCTTGATCTTTGAAACAATGCATCAGCAGCAAACAAGGCAAATCCAGCAAGAAACCTAGATAGCATCAAGCAACTCTCCCTAGTCTATTCAAATCGACGAAATTATGCTTGAATAATGACCTGAGGATGAAACCAAATAATAGTTTAATAAGTGCCAATTTTTCCACTGCATGCTAGAAAAATGAACACAATACCTTCAGCTTTTAAAATAAAAGATCCGCATAACAGACAGAGAAGTCATATCAATAATTGAGCTTTTCAAGGTGATATATATAGACTGGTTACTCTTATTACTGTACAGTACAGTTGGATTGTTAAACACAAGAGGAGAGATTGATTGGATAAGCATACTATTATACCACCTTCTAACTATTGATTTGTTAAACATAATATTATACTACTTTTCTATAGCAGTATATATATAGTAATACCATTTTGGATTGATTAATTTTTTGTCCACAATTCCATTGTTCTGGAGGCTGGAGTCCCAATAATTTTTATCAGTTATATTTACATGCTCAATTTAATCCATCTTGGCTTAACCCTCAGATATTACCTAATTTCACAAATAACCGCTATTTACCCTTGCCAAATGTGAATACTTAATTCCTTAATCCTAAACACGAACAGCGTGTCACGGTATGTACTGAAAGGCAGCTAACTGTTGCATTTGAAGGACATTAATTTTAAATTGCTAAATAGAAAACGTAAATATGCAGGCTTCACTGGAAAGAAGCTAACCTACATGACAACAACATAAATATGATAAAATTATTGATAATAATCATTTATCTTACCCAACGATACAGAGACTTTCTTAAATATATATATAAGAGCAAAGAGCCATTTCTGATTATTACACATAAGAGGAATCCATCTGATTTTCATTTAGAGACAGATAATGAAACCAGAATTGAAAATTGAAAAATCCTTTATTCATAATTCGGATAGAACTTTGATCATGACTTGGCGCGGGCGATTCAGAGCTTCCGGTAGAATGGCCATAGGAAGCGTCAAGCCGGCACCTTCCGTCATATCAACAAACTTATCTCCAACTCTTTCCCAGTCAAAGCACTGGATCAGGGTACCTAATACCAGAAACATTTCACGCATTGCAAATGCTTCTCCTGGGCACCTTCTCCTGCCCATGCCAAATGGTTTCATCCATTTCTCATCCGCATTTCCTTTCTCAAACCTCTCAGGCTTGAACTTTGTGGGTTCGTCCCAAATTTCAGAGCTCCGTTGAATATGGTAGACATTTATCAGAAGCATTGTTCCTGGTGGAATTTCATAACCGCCGATAGTAACTTCTTTGGTTGATTCATGGGGCACGAGAAGCGGTGCTGTTGGGTACATCCGCAAGGTCTCGTTGAGAATGTGTTGGAGGTAAGGAAGGTTGGTCATGTCAGATTCTTCTATGAGTCTCTCATTCCCGACATGTGCATCAATTTCTGTTACTGCCTTCTTGAGTATATCTGGATTGTTAAGTAGATTTGCCATTGTCCATACTAAGGTAGTGGTTGAAGTTTCAGATCCACCAAGCAACAAGCTCTGTTTGAAGATGGATAATGAACAAAATTGAGTACCAAGCACAAAAATGAGTTTGAGTAAATTCCAAGAGGAGAATCTATTGCATCATTGTATACTAAATGAGTGGGTGGGTACTTTTGGCACTTTAATTAAATGGAAGCATCTCATTGAATGCATTTCGATTTTTGTCAACTTTACTTTTTGCATTTTTTCGATAGGTAAATTTAAATGGTCAGCAAAGCAAACTGAAGTTTCTCTAGTGTAATGGCTTTAAAGTTTGTGTTGGGGTTTTGGTTATTATCTTTTACACTCTTGAATTGACAACCACTATACTCAATTTTTTTTTTTGGTCTTTGATGCCTGTTCTGGAATTTTGGCTTTTGGATATTGGCTTTTTTTTTTTTATCTTACTGGTAGAGTCCTGCATTTTTTGGGTTGTACATGTGGCCTATACTATGATGCAACAAGATGTGTTTGAAGATTATTATAATTGGAATGACTTGAATCCTGTACAAAAAGTTGGTCAAGTTTGTCAGCTTATTGACTATTGGTTCAATTTCTCCATAAGTCTGTGTCGTTTAATTAGGGCTGGTTTTCCATTGTGGGTCCAATCATATAAATTTCTCTATGCTTCCCTTGTACAGGAAATTTTCAGAAATTATAGAAAAAAATTAAGATTTGGCACTTACTATGCAAACATTTCGAATAACTGAATTACTGTATTTCTCAGGATCATCTTTCTGCAGCTGTAACATTCTGGTAATCATGGTCTCCCTATTCTCAGCCCCTTGTTGCTTATGCTCGTCGATCAACTTCTGGGCCATCATCTCATTCACATCTGTCACATCCCTCATCCTCTTCATGATCCCTTTCAAATCAAGCATTCTAAAAATGGGCACGAAATCCTCTATATTGCCTGTTCCACTCAGCTCAAACCAACCTTCCACGGCTTCTTTGTACCGTGTCATTTCCTCTAAGTTCTCTACGTTGTCACCACAGAACCGCCTTCCAGCTATCATCATCATGGTGGCATTCAGCATTAACTCAAAAAGGAAATTCTTCAATTGGAGTTTTCTAAAGCTGCTCGATCTTTCAGTTTGATTGTAAGACTGAAAAAGTTGGCAGGCCATGTCTCTGATCTCCTGGGCTCGGATATCTGAGGAGGCTTGGATTCTTTGGTTTGAGAGAAGCTCAACTGCTGCAATCTGTCGCACACTGCGCCAGTAGGAACCATAGTTGGTCATGCCAATTAAGTTGGGCAACATGACAGATGGCAACTGGGGTCGATTTGCAAACACCACGTCGTGTGTGGTGAAGCACTGCTCTGCCAAGGTGTGAGAGGAGATGATGAGAGCTAGACGGGAGCCGAAGCGAAGCAAGGTGGCTGGGCCATAACGGTTTGATATGCCAACGAGTGCTTGGTGTAGAGGCGGCCTTAGGAGATGTAGGTGGCCAAGGACGGGTAGTGCGGGCGGGCTTGGTGGGAGTTTCTTCTTGCTGTTTTTATTGATAATAGAAAAGAGAGTTTTGATGAAAAAAAGAATGGCAAAAGTGAGAAGGATAGTCTGGAAGGAAAAGATAGTATCCATGGAAAAAGATGTGGCTAACAATTTTTATGACTCTCTATTAGGGTCAGGAGGGATATGTATGTAGTACACCTTTTATAGGCAGCCAAAAGAAGGTTGAATTTGTATTCACATTGATTGGAAAAAAACAAACAAGAACTTTCCGGGTAAGATTACTGCTAACCCAAGTCCATCGATCTAAACACAGTCACTTCTTTATCATGGTTTTAAGTAGACACGTATATAATTGTTTAAGTCTTTCTTTGTTTCTTAGCGTTTCGTTTTCAGGTAATAATATATACCAACACCCTTTGTTTTTTTTTCTAAACAGCATATGTGGAGTTGTGGACACAATTTAATCGAATAGGAACTATAAAGGGATAAAAGAGGCAGAGATAAATGGGGGAATTGAGAGGTAGAGATAAATTGGGGGAATTGCCCTTGACAACTCTTTTCTATTTAAACATCAGTACAATTAATTAGTTTAAGCATAAGTCGTAACTTTAAATAAGTATAAATTTATTGCTTTAAGTTCAAGATTTATTAACAATTTTTGTATTGAGTAAATTTGTATACAGTATGAATCATTTACATATCAATTAATTTTATTGATTCGCTTGTCTAGAATGAGTCGTGTAAAAAGTAACGTTCAAGATATAATGAGTTCTTTTACGGCATTTATATAAAATTGATGGATGTAAATTAAGCTGTTTCTATCTCACTGAGATGCAATTAAAAAAACGGACAGCCCAGATTAACTTCAACCGTATCAAACTGAATCGGTTACCTATAAAAACTATAGGGAGTCTACTTTTAGATTCGTGTCAAGTTGAAGAAATGGTCCAGCCGTCCAGATTTATCACTTGCATCCCAAGTTGAAGAAAACGTAAGTATGCAGGCTTCACTAGAAAGAAGCTAACCTACATGACAACAACACAAGTATGATAAAATTATTGATAATAATTTATCTTACCCAACGATACAGTAACTTGTTTACATATAATAAGAGCAAAGAGTCATTTGTGATTATTACACATAAGAGGAATCAATCTGATTTTCATTTACAGACATAGAATAAAAATTAGAATTGAAAATTGAAAAATCCTTAATTCATAATTCAGATAAAACTTTGATCATGACTTGGCACTTACTATTAGGCACCTCAGATTCATTAAGGGCAATCATGTAATTAGGCTAGTTAGTTAATGTACAACAGTTAGTTACATAATGCTGTTCTCTGTTATGATTAGCAACACCTGATGAGGTGTATGATAGACTGGCTATATATATTCAGATCATTGTAACAATTCAGAGTTAATGAAATACAAATCATTCTATCAAATTCTATCTCTCTAAATCTCTTTCCTATTATGGTATCAGAGCACCTGCTCATTCTCTTCCCAAACCTCTGAATCAAGAAACAATGGCTTCTAGTGAAATTACTCAGCCCAATCCTCCCACCTCCATTGATCCAGTGATTCAGATCACTTTACCTGTCTCTACTCGTCTGACTCGCGATAATTTCCTGACTTGGCGATCTCAAATCGAACCAATTCTTGATGGCTTCGGACTATCGAAGTTTCTTGATCCATCTGTTGCACTTCCTGACAAGGATCTGTCAGGTCCTACTGGTACGATTCAGAATCTAGCTTTCACGGCTTGGCACAGGCAAGATCGGTTCTTGCTGGGATGGTTGCGCACCACCATCACCGAAGGAATTCTGTCTCAATACGTGAAGTGTCAGTCCTCTTGTGATCTCTGGCAGTCTCTACATCAGACTTATTCTGCGATCTCCACTGCTCGGATAATGGAATTGCGGAGGTCTCTTCAGACTTCAATCCGTGGAAATCAGAAATGCGGGGAGTACTTCGAGCAGATGAAACGTGTCGCGGATCAATTGGCAGCTGCTAGCGATCCAGTGCCAGATTCTGACCTAGTTCGAACCGAACTAGTATGAACTTTTTTAGTTTCTATATGAAACTGGTGGAGGTTATCCACTTTTGTCAAAAAAAAAAATCAACTTGGTTAAGATTTATGAACAAATCGAATCAAATCAAACTTATCCCAGTTTGAGTTTGAGTTTCATTATGATTCGATCCAAACTGGTTTGATTTGTTTTAGAACAAACAAATTTCGAATAAAATTAATCGAACTTTTTTCGAATCGAATTGAAGTCAATTGAATCACAAACCACGTAATCTTTTACTGCCACTAGTAGTTCATGCATTAGTTTTCTTCACGCAGTTTCGGTTTTTTTTTATCTTTTACCTTTTAGAATTCACACTGATATATTATGGACCAGTCCAAAATTCCCTTATCTTTTACTCTGCTAGATTGATTAAAATCACAGCATGAACCTAGTCAAATGGAACTGATTCCATTGTTGTACGCTGCTGATACATTTTTCTATTATAAGTTACTATTATATTAATTTGAGCTCTGATATAAGTTTGGTTTATGCATTATTAAAGATTGATGGTTGAAGCTATTAGTAGCATTATTTGTGATTCGAACCTCAATAGTTTACGAACCAATTTTGAATGAACTTTACCCAGTTTGAGTTTGAATTTGAGTAAGATTTGAACTGAATTGGTTTAATCTGTTTCAGAACGAACTAATTTGAAATAGACTTAATTACAAACTTTTTTCCGAATCGAACTCAAATTGAATCATGCACGAACTACGAACTTTTTGTGCATACCTATTTATAACGGATAAATGATGATTGAGAGCTGCCAGCTTATCTTTTATGTTGTAAAATATATATATCACAACTTGGGACTGCATTCTACCCAAAAAAAAATAATGAAAAAAAAAAAATCCTATATGCTTGATCTTTAAAAGAATGTATAAGCAGCAAACAAGGCAAATCCAGCAAGAAACGTAGCATCAAGGAATTCTCCCTAGTCTATCCAAATCGACGAAATTAAGCTTGGATAATGACCTGATGATGAAACCAAATAATAGTCTAATAAGTAGTGCCAATTTTCAACTACATGCGAGAAAAATGAACACAATGCCTTCAGCTTTTGAAATAAAAGATCCGCATAACAGGGAGAGAAGTCATATCAACATTTAAGGCTGTAAACCAGGCCCATGCATAGCACAGAGCCTATCTCTTAGGCCCATGCATTGCACAGAGCCTATCTTTTATTGTTACTCTAATCAGTAAACATTACAGCACGACACTTGGTCTTTATATTAATTCTAGTTTTTGTTGCTGTGCTTTTTCACAAAAGATGTTCTGATAACATGACAGTTGGCCGTGCTAGCTTATTTATTAATTAAGAGCACTTGTCTACATTTTAGGTTAAACTTACTTGATCTTTCTGGTGATCTATTCGGTTTAATTTGGAATTGCTCAATAGAAAACATAAGTATGTAGGCTTCACTGGAAAGAAGCTAACTTAAATGACAACAGTATAAATAGACATTAATAATACCATCCTGATCCTGTAGTTGTTATATGCAACACATATATGATAAAATTATTAATAATAATAATTTATCTCCAACGATACACAGAGACTTGCTTATATATATGAGCAAATAGCCATTTCTGATTATTACACATAAGAGGAATCAATTTGATTTCCATAATTCAGATAGAACTTTGATCATGACTTGGCGTGGGCGATACAGAGCTTCCAGTGGAACGGCCATAGGAAGCGACAAGCCGGCACCTTCTGTCATATCAACAAGCTTATCTCCAACTCTTTCCCAGTCAAAGCATTGGATCAGGGTACCTAATACCAGAAACATTTGGCGCATTGCAAGTGCTTCTCCTGGGCACCTTCTCCTGCCTATACCAAATGGTATCATCCATTTCTCACCCGCATTACCTTTCTCAAACCTCTCAGGCTTGAACTTTGTGGGTTCAGCCCATATTTCTGGACTCCGTTGAATATGGTAGAGATTTACCAGAAGCATTGTTCCTGGTGGAATTTTGTAACCGCCGATATTAACTTCTTTGCTTGATTCATGAGGCACGAGAAGCGGTAATGTTGGGTAGATCCTCAAGGTCTCGTTGAGAATGTGTTGTATGTAAGGAAGGTTGGTCATGTCAGATTCTTCTATGAGTCTCTCATTCCCGACATGTGCATCAATTTCTGATACTGCCTTTTTTAGTATGTCTGGATTGTTAAGTAGATTTGCCATTGCCCATACTAAGGTAGTGGTTGAAGTTTCAGATCCACCGAGCAACAAGCTCTGTTTGAAAATGGATAATGAACAAAAATGAGTATTTTCCAACAGGAGACAATCTATTGCATCGTTGTATACTATGAGTGAGTGGATACTTTCGGCACTTTAATTAATTATGGAAGCATCTGATTCAATGCATTTCATAATTAGAGGATGCACTTCTATTTTGGTCAACTTTACTATTTGCATTCTCTTGATAGGTAAATTTCAATGGTCAGCAAAGCAAACTGAAGTTTCTCGTCTAGTGTTATGGTTTTGTGGTTTGTGTTGGGGTTTTGGTTATTGTGTTTTACATTCTTGAATTGACAAGCTCTGTACTCAAATTATTTTGGTATTTGATGCCTGTTCTGGAATTTCGGCTTTTGGATAGATATTGGCCTTTTGTTCTTTTCTTACTGGTAGGGTCTTACAATTTTTGGCTTGTACATGTGGCCTGTAGTATGATGGTTCAGTTCAGTCTAGATTATTATAATTAAAATGACTTTATATCCTTTCCAAGCAATTGCTCAAGTTTGTCAGCTTATTGACTAGTGGTTCAGTTCCTCCATAAGTCTATGTCACATAGGGATGGTTTTCCATTGTGGGTCCAATCATAGCAATTTCTCTATGCTTATCTTCTTTGTTCTTTTCATTTTTTCTTATTTTATCGGTATCTTTTCCAGATTCACATCTGCTGTGATCCTAAAAAGATGAACAGTCACCCTAAAATCTCTACTTTTTCAAATCTAGCTGTCCACTAATTTCATGCACGTATCTCAAAGCAGCTGATTTTTCCTTACACGAATCTCGAAACAATTCAACAGTTGGATTTGGAAAAGCAGAGATCGCATGTTACTGTTTATGAGTGAAAAATCGCAGCAGATTCCGATCCATCTTTTCCTAATGAATGTGAATCATGCTTATGGAGGACCTGCTCCGAGTGTTGATATGTACAGGAAATTAAGTGTGGATTATCTTGACAATTTTCAGAAATTACAGAAAATTTAAAGATTTGTCACTTACCATACAAATATTTCGGATAACTGAATTACTGTATTTCTCAGGATCATCTTTCTGCAGCTCTAGCATTCTAGCAATCATGGTGTCCCTATTCTCAACCCCTTGTTGCTTGTGCTCGTCGATCATCTTCTGTGCCATCTTCTCATTCACATCTGTCACATCCCTCATCCTCTTCATGACCCCTTTCAAATCAAGCATTCTAAAAATAGGCACGAAATCCTCTATATTGGCACTTCCGCTCAGCTCAAACCAACCTTCCATGGCTTCTTTGTACTGTGTCATTTCCTCTAAGTTATCTACGTTGTCACCACAGAAGCGCTTTCCGGCTATCATCATCATGGTCACATTCAGCGTTAACTCAAAAAGGAAATTCTTCAATTGGAGTTTTCTAAAGCCGCTTGATCTTTCAGTTTGATTGTAAGACTGAAAGAGCTGGCGGACCATGTCTCTGACCTCCAGGGCTCGGATATCTGAGGAGGCTTGGATTCTTTGGTTTGAGAGAAGCTCAACTGCTGAAATCTGGCGCACGCTGCGCCAGTATGAACCATAGTTGGTCAGGCCAATTATGGGCAACATGACAGATGGCAACTGGGATCGATTTGCAAACGCCACATCGTGTGTCGTGAAGCACTGCTCTGCCAAGGTGTGAGAGGAGATGATGAGAGCTGGACGGGTTCCAAAGCGAAGCAAGGTGGCTGGGCCATAACGGTTTGATATGCTGACGAGTGCTTGGTGTAGAGGCTGCTTTAGAAGATGTAGGTGGCCGAGGACTGGCAGTGCGATCGGGCTTGGTGGGAGTTTCTTCTTGGTGTTTTTATTGATAATAATAGAAAAGAGGGTTTTGATGACAAAAAGAATGGCAACAGTGAGAAGGATAGTCTTGAAGGAAAAGATATTATCCATGGAAAAAGATGTAGCTAGGCTAGACACTTCTATTGACTCTCTGTTAGGACCGGGGGTATATATTTAGGAGACCTTTTATAGGCTGCCAAAAGAAGGTTGGATTTGTATTCACAATGATTAGAAAAAAACAAAATTTTTCCAGGTAAGATTAGTGCTAACCCACGTCCATCTAAAAATAATGAAGGTTTTTAAGTAGACACATAATTGTTTAAGTCTTTCTTTGTTTCCTATCATTTCATTCGTTAATTTTAAGTAATAATATATACCAGCACCCTTTGTTTTTCTCTAAACAACATATGTGGAGTTGTGGAGAGTTTAATAGAATAGGAACTATAAAGGGACTAAAGAGGCAGAGATAACTTGGGGAATTGCCCTTGACAACTCTAAGCATCACTCGTAAGTCGTAACTTTAAATAAGTATAAATTTATTGCTTTAGGTTCAAGATTTATTAACAATTTTTGTATTGGGTAAATTTGTATACAGTATGAATCATTTACATATCAATTAATTTTATTGATTCGCTTGTCTAGAATGAGTCATGTAAAAAGTAATGTTCAAGATATAGTGAGATCTTTTACGGCATGCATTTATATAAAATTGATGGATGTAAATTAAGCTGTTTCTATCTCACTGAGATGCAATTAAAAAAACGGACAGCCCAGATTAATTTCAATTGTATCAAACTAAATCGGTTACCTAGCTATAAGAACCATGGTTCGTAAACTCGGCCGATTCCGAGTCAACTCGGAATCGGGCTGGTCCGAGCCGAGTTATGCCTGAGTTCCTCGCCTGTGCGAGTTTTGGAGTAAAACTCGGATGAACAGTGTCTGACTCGGCCGAGTTTCTGAGTTTCAGGCCGAGTCAGGCCGAGTCCGGCCGAGTCAACCCGAGTCCGGCTGAGCGAAAGCAAAAGACAAGCAACCCAAATCAGAGAAAGAAAGAGAGATACCGGGACAAAGCCGAGTCTGGCTCTGCAGCGTCGTCACCGCGCACAGAGGAGATGCGACAGGAGCAGATCTGGTCTCCAGGAGCAACGAAAGAGGAGAGAAGCGAAGGTCGCCTCCATTTCTTCTCCAGGAAGCAACGCGATGGAGATGGGGCCACTGTAAGCGAGAGCGAGAGAAAGAAATGAGGGAGTAGTGGGGTCCGTGAGGCAGAGAGAGAGAGCGACAGGGAAAAGGGTTGGGATCCGATTAAAAGAAGGAAAGAGCGAGGGGGTGGGGCCTAACCTGTCAGAGAGAGAAGGAAGGTAAAGAGAGATTAACAAGGAAGTGAAATTGAAGGCTTTGAGATTCGTGCTAAAACTTAGTTGATTGGTTTGAGATCTCTCCAGTTACTTTAAGGGGTTTAATTGATATTATCTAATGAATTATTTACATCTAATCTAATCAAATCTAATCAAATCAAATCAACGAACTTACGTTTTGAAATTTATACAAATTATTTTCTTAATTTAATTTATACTTTGTTTATAATTTATTAGAATTTTGTCACCCAAAATTTTAATACATTTCTACAAGGTTACTAATTTTTAATAACATTTTTAAGTATGAAGGAAAATTTTTATTTGTAAAAATTAACTTTATTAATAGGTAAGTCTTAAATTTACTTAATAAACAATATTATAAAATTTAAATATTACCTTTTTAATTAACTAAAAATTTTAATTAGTTGAAAATTTAATTGTTAGTGTAATTAAATTAAATTTAAATTTCCGGGCTATAACACTATTAAATAGACAATAGACAATGATTTATTTTATTATTATTTTTATTTGACTAAAGTTAATGGTGTATATAGTTGTTGACAATAGTGATTTTCTTTATTTATTTTATAAATTAAGTTTTTATTTATTTTATTTTGACTTACGCAAAATAAAATATTAAATATTTATGAAATAAAATATTTTCTTTGAAGATAAATTAATGCATACAAAATAAAGTACAAAAATGTAAAAGTTAAAATTAAACATATAATTTATTTGTCTTTTGTGAATTTATTAAGCTTTGTTATTATTTTATGAAAGTCTATTTAATTTTTAGATTAGATAAATATTAATTTTATAAGTAATACAATATAAATTTGATTGTTACCCGTCCAAATTTAATTAATATGAGTGTTGTAGAGGGTGATGAGATGATCAGCCAGCTCGGCATAACTTCTAGCAATAAAAAATGTGTTTAATTTTTAATGCTTGTATTACATTATATAATTAATGAATTATTTGAGTGTAATGTTATGTCTTAACATAGTTTTATTACAAATTATTTTTTTACCAATTATTTCTTACGTTTTGGGCCTTCTGGCTACAAGACAGGCTTTCTGCCAAAAAAAACCGAGTTTCCAAGTCAACTCGGCCGATTCCGGCCGAGTCATCCGATTCCAATTCCACGGTCAAGAACCCGATTCCGATTCCGATTCCGAGTTTCAGAACCATGATAAGAACTATAGGGAGTCTACTTTCAGATTCGTGTCAAGTTGGAGAAATGGTCCGAATTTATCACTTGCATCTCATGTATCCGAGATGATATGGATTCGTTCTCTGAACTTGCAACTGTATATCATCTTTTAGTGTATTCAGTTGGGTTGTTTATTGTATTCAGAGAGATGCATACAGGGAATATAAAAAAATTAGAGAAATTATTTCTGTATATCATCTTTTATCATTTTTGTCTGTACTTTAATTGTGTTTATACTTAACGTATAAATTTTTTTTTTTTGGATAAAAGACTTTTTGCCCGTTTCATTAAAGAAACCAAACCAGTACAACCATATCAACGCAAAATAGCTTGTGTGTCTAGTCTATAAAATCCACCAGATAACAGAACAAAAAAACGCATGTAAAAACTATATATCCCTATTACCAGTATATATAGTAAAAGTCTAATATAGCGCCTACTAAAGTTTGTCAGTACTACAAAATAAGCTAATCCAGAATAATGAAAAGCATCTTCTTCTACTGGTAGTAGCAGAGAAGTTAGGGGGAGCCTGATAAACAACCATCTGTAGATCTTCCTCAGTTGGGTTCCACACCTGTAAAGGAATCTCATCCAGTTCATTTGGCATCCAGAGAGCAAGTAATCTCTGTGCTGGCCTCTTGATATTTCCTTGCCAGTAAGTAAGAAGACAAAATAATTAGTCTTTTTGTAATTATAATTGTCCATCTTCATGTTGGGATAAATTTAGCAATACTGCAGTGCTTTGTGCCAGTATACTAAAGATTGAAGAGAGAATAATATTTTTCTGAATAGAAACAATGCTTTATTTCCTTTCTCTCTTACTCAATTACATATAGTTCTGTGGTTTTAGAGAGTTTTTGCAGAGGGAACAAGTCTTGAACATTTTAATTAGAATAAAATATGAATGTTTGAATTTCAATTTTTCAATTTTATACTTTTACTCACTCAACAAGATATTTAACTTAAACTGAAATAATTTATACGTTAAGTTGGGACAAAGTAGGGAAATATATACACACTGAAATAGTTTTAGAGATATCATTAATTTTGCATTCACCTTAAGAGGAGAAAAACAGCTTGCTTTTCTCATTATGCTTAGTGTACTTTGTTGGACAATTTGGAAAATTAGAAATGAGTTATGTTTTCAAAATACACAAAAAAATCATTCAAAACCATATATTACTAATTAGGCAACGACTTCTATGGACATAAGGACCTATTTGTAAAATAAACATATTTTTATTTTCAAAGTTCAAACAGTCGATCCGAACCGTTCATCTTGTTCTCTATATTAATATGTGCTTGGAGACCAAATTTTACATTTTTCTGAATTTGTTTACTATTTATTAAGATGGGTACAAAAAATATCAAATTCAGACCATTGAATTTTGTATCCATCTTAATAAATAGTAAAAAAATTCAGAAAAATGTAAAATTTGGTCTCCAAGCACATATTAATATGGAGAACAAGATAAACGGTTCAGATCGACTGTTTGACCTTTGAAAATAAAAATATGTTCATTTTACAAAGAGGTCCTTATGTCCATAGAAGACACTTTCAAAACTTATAAAAATAATACATACATATTATATGATATAGATATTATTCCAGAGGCTTATTAATATATATATCAACTTGGTTAATGACTGATAAATGATGGTTGAGATGAGAGCTGCCAGTCTGTCATTTATGTTGCTAAAAAAAATCCTCTATGCTTGATCTTTAAAACAATGCATCAGCAGCAAACAAGGCAAACCCAGCAAGAAACCTAGATAGCATCAAGCAACTCTCCCTAGTCTATTCAAATCGACGAAATTATGCTTGAATAATGACCTGAGGATGAAACCAAATAATAGTTTAATAAGTGCCAATTTTTCTACTGCATGCTAGAAAAATGAACACAATACCTTCAGCTTTTAAAATAAAAGATCCGCATAACAGACAGAGAAGTCATATCAATAATTGAGCTTTTCAAGGTGATATATATAGACTGGTTACTCTTATTACTGTACAGTACAGTTGGATTGTTAAACACAAGAGGAGAGATTGATTGGATAAGCATACTATTATACCACCTTCTAACTATTGATTTGTTAAACATAATATTATACTACTTTTCTATAGCAGTATATATATAGTAATACCATTTTGGATTGATTAATTTTTTGTCCACAATTCCATTGTTCTGGAGGCTGGAGTCCCAATAATTTTTATCAGTTATATTTACATGCTCAATTTAATCCATCTTGGCTTAACCCTCAGATATTACCTAATTTCACAAATAACCGCTATTTACCCTTGCCAAATGTGAATACTTAATTCCTTAATCCTAAACACGAACAGCGTGTCACGGTATGTACTGAAAGGCAGCTAAACCCTAAACCCTAAACCCTAAACCCTAAACCCTTCACTGGAAAGAAGCTAACCTACATGACAACAACATAAATATGATAAAATTATTGATAATAATCATTTATCTTATCCAACGATACAGAGACTTTCTTAAATATATATATAAGAGCAAACAGCCATTTCTGATTATTACACATAAGAGGAATCCATATGATTTTCATTTAGAGACAGATAATGAAACCAGAATTGAAAATTGAAAAATCCTTTATTCATAATTCGGATAGAACTTTGATCATAACTTGGCGCGGGCGATACAGAGCTTCCAGTAGAATGGTCATAGGAAGTGTCAAGCCGGCACCTTCCGTCATATCAACAAACTTATCTCCAACTCTTTCCCAGTCAAAGCACTGGATCAGGGTACCTAATACCAGAAACATTTCACGCATTGCAAATGCTTCTCCTGGGCACCTTCTCCTGCCCATGCCAAATGGTTTCATCCATTTCCCATCCGCATTTCCTTTCTCAAACCTCTCAGGCTTGAACTTTGTGGGTTCGTCCCAGATTTCAGAGCTCCGTTGAATATGGTAGACATTTATCAGAAGCATTGTTCCTGGTGGAATTTCATAACCGCCGATAGTAACTTCTTTGGTTGATTCATGGGGCACGAGAAGCGGTGCTGTTGGGTATATCCGCAAGGTCTCGTTGAGAATGTGTTGGAGGTAAGGAAGGTTGGTCATGTCAGATTCTTCTATGAGTCTCTCATTCCCGACATGTGCATCAATTTCTGTTACTGCCTTCTTGAGTATATCTGGATTGTTAAGTAGATTTGCCATTGTCCATACTAAGGTAGTGGTTGAAGTTTCAGATCCACCGAGCAACAAGCTCTGTTTGAAGATGGATAATGAACAAAATTGAGTACCAAGCACAAAAATGAGTTTGAGTAAATTCCAAGAGGAGAATCTATTGCATCATTGTATACTAAATGAGTGGGTGGGTACTTTTGGCACTTTAATTAAATGGAAGCATCTCATTGAATGCATTTCGATTTTGGTCAACTTTACTTTTTGCATTTTTTCGATAGGTAAATTTAAATGGTCAGCAAAGCAAACTGAAGTTTCTCTAGTGTAATGGCTTTATAGTTTGTGTTGGGGTTTTGGTTATTATCTTTTACACTCTTGAATTGACAACCACTATACTCAATTTTTTTTTTTGGTCTTTGATGCCTGTTCTGGAATTTCGGCTTTTGGATATTGGCCTTTTTTTTTTTTTATCTTACTGGTAGGGTCCTGCAATTTTTGGGTTGTACATGTAACCTATACTATGATGCAACAAGATGTGTTTGAAGATTATTATAATTGGAATGACTTGAATCCTGTACAAAAAGTTGGTCAAGTTTGTCAGCTTATTGACTATTGGTTCAGTTTCTCCATAAGTCTGTGTCGTTTAATTAGGGTTGGTTTTCCATTGTGGGTCCAATCATATAAATTTCTCTATGCTTCCCTTGTACAGGAAATTTTCAGAAATTATAGAAAAAAATTAAGATTTGGCACTTACTATGCAAACATTTCGAATAACTGAATTACTGTATTTCTCAGGATCATCTTTCTGCAGCTGTAACATTCTGGTAATCATGGTCTCCCTATTCTCAGCCCCTTGTTGCTTATGCTCGTCGATCAACTTCTGGGCCATCATCTCATTCACATCTGTCACATCCCTCATCCTCTTCATGACCCCTTTCAAATCAAGCATTCTAAAAATGGGCACGAAATCCTCTATATTGGCACTTCCGCTCAGCTCAAACCAACCTTCCACGGCTTCTTTGTACCGTGTCATTTCCTCTAAGTTCTCTACGTTGTCACCACAGAACCGCCTTCCGGCTATCATCATCATGGTGGCATTCAGCATAAACTCAAAAAGGAAATTCTTCAATTGGAGTTTTCTAAAGCTGCTCGATCTTTCAGTTTGATTGTAAGACTGAAAAAGTTGGCGGGCCATGTCTCTGACCTCCTGGGCTCGGATATCTGAGGAGGCTTGGATTCTTTGGTTTGAGAGAAGCTCAACTGCTGCAATCTGGCGCACACTGCGCCAGTAGGAACCATAGTTGGTCATACCAATTAAGTTGGGCAACATGACAGATGGCAACTGGGGTCGATTTGCAAACACCACGTCGTGTGTGGTGAAGCACTGCTCTGCCAAGGTGTGAGAGGAGATGATGAGAGCTAGACGGGAGCCGAAGCGAAGCAAGGTGGCTGGGCCATAACGGTTTGATATGCCGACGAGTGCTTGGTGTAGAGGCGACTTTAGGAGATGTAGGTGGCCGAGGACCGGCAGTGCGGGTGGGCTTGGTGGAAGTTTCTTCCTGCTGTTTTTATTGATAATAATAGAAAATAGGGTTTTGATGACAAAAAGAATGGCAACAGTGAGAAGGATAGTCTTGAAGGAAAAGATATTATCCATGGAAAAAGATGTATCCATGGTCAGGGGGGATGTATATATGTACGTAGTACAACTTTTATAGGCAGCAAAAAGAAGGTTGGATTTGTATTCACAAAGATTAGATTGTTGACTCTTTTTTTGTTCTCATTGTGCCTTTCGATGATGAAAATGTGTACTGAGATTAGCAGCTAAGCTAATTAAACGGCTAATCTAACAAATGTTGGAATAACGGAATAGCAACATATTATCTCGAGAGAGAGAGAGAGAGAGAGAGAGTACTTCCGGATTAGTGCTAACCCTAATCCATCTAAACACATTCACTTCTTTATCATGGTTTTTAAGTAGACACATATATAATTGTTTAAGTCTTTCTTTGTTTCTTAGAGTTTCGTTTTTAAGTAATAATATATACCAACACCCTTTTTTTTTTTCTAAACAGCATATGTTTTAATCGAATAGGAACTATAAAGGGATTAAAGATAGGGGTGTTCATCGGTTCAGTTCGGTTCAAACCGAACCGAACTAGGCAAACCAAAGTTTTAGTTCGGTTTCAAAAATTGAACCGAACCGAACCGAATTAGCATTGCAACCGAACCGAACCGAACCAAAGTTTTATTTCGGTTTGTTTGGTTCAAACCGAAATATAGCATTTTTTTAATTTAAAGCAATTGTTTTGTAATAAACCGAAGTATATTAAGAAATAAATTGAAGTATTAAGAAATAAATCGGGATATTAAGAAATAAACCGAATTATTTAAAGCAATTGATTAAGAAATAAACCGGAATATTAACAAAAAAACCGGGGCGGTCTGAACCAAATTCATAATATATAAAAGTTCGGTCGGTTCGGTTATTTCCGTTTTGAAAATTTCAAACCGAACCGAACTGAAGTTATAATTCGGTTTTAAAAAGCAAACCGAACCGAACCATTAAACCGAATAAACCGAACCATTTAAACCGATCTAATTCGGTTCGGTCCAAAACCGATCAAACCGGACCCAATGAACACCCCTAATTAAAGAGGCTGAGATAAATGGGGGAATTGAGAGGAGGCAGAGAAACTGGGGAATTGCCCTTAGCATCATCTGCCAAATTTCTCAAAAAGAGAGGCGGCTTAGTGACAAGTGAAGAGGTGATCTATTGTTTGACTTTGCAAACATTAATAGTTGCCTAGGCCTTTTATTCTGTAAATAACTTTTCTTGATTAATACAATTAATTGTTTGCAGCATCAAGGTATAATAATGAATAGTGAAAATTGAGTGTGATTCCATAGTAGAAAAGCCCATTAACTGGAAATAAAATTGAATCAAATTTATGAAAAAATTCAAAGTGTAATTTGAGTGACAATTGAAGGTCACTTTAGTATAAATTTATTGCTTTAAGTTAAATATTTATTAACAATTTTGTATTAACATATGTTGGATAAATTTGTATATATAAAGTATGAATCATTTACATATCAATTAATTTTATTGATTCGCTTGTCTAATATATGAGTCATGTAAAAACTAATGTTCAAAATATAATGAGATCATAATTTTACGGCATTTATATATATAAAAATGATGGATGTAAATTAAGCTGTTTCTATCTTACTAAGTTTCTAAACGACTCAACATTATATGGATCACAATAACAAACTTCTTTTTATTTATTTTTTATTGAGCCCAATCTTTTTGTCGAGCATGTTAATTACATGTGATTGTTTTGTTCATTTCATTTGACTTTCCAGTTTTCCATCTTGGGTACTTGGTAGTTCTCTTGGAGATATCTGAATCGGTTGCCTATATATTAAAACTATAGGGAGTACGTCTACTTTGAGATTTGTGTCAAGTTGAAGAAATGGTCCGGATTTCTCACTTGCATGCACCTCACGTATCTGAGGTGATACGGATTCGTTCTATGAACGTGGAACTGTGTTTTGTTGGGTTGCTTATTGTATTCAGAGATATGCATACAAGAAATTTAAAAAAAAAAATTAGAGAAATTATTTCTGTAGTGTATACCATCTTTTATAATTTTTATCTACACTTTAATTGTGTTTATACTTAACGTATAAATTATTTAAGTTTAAATTAAATATTTGGTTGAATTTGTAAAAGTATATAATTTAAAAATTGAAATTCAAACATGCATATTATTCTAATTAAAATGCTCATGACTCGTCTCCTCTACAAAAACTCGCTCACGTAAACTCAGAACATTGAAAGTTTAAAATTCAAACAATTCCAAAAGAACATGAATTATTAGCAAAAATTATTTAATTCACGAATTGTTCGTTTGATTCACAAAATACAGAAATGCGAATTTTTACAATTAAGAATTTAATTGGCAATTTTTGTCATTCTGCAATTAATATAGGGCAGATAATTAAGAACTGCAAACTGCCCTGGTCTCTCTATTAAAAGAACACATGTTCAATTTCAAAAAAATTATCTAAGAAATATTGAAGTGTACCGAGACTTTTTAATATATTTATAGGGACAAAGAAATTTGCAAAACATTTGTTTGTGAATAAAAATTGGAGCATACAAGCATAAAATGTTTGCAAATAAAAAACGGGTAATATAATACAAGCATTTTATGCAATTTTCTCATTTATTAACAAGTTAATTTCGGGTCCATTTCGCTATTAAGTATATTTTGATAATTCTTTTTGGAGAAAAAACATAGAACCAGAAGTATATTACAACAACAACCAATCCTATAGTCCCAAACAACCAGAAGCATAAGTTAGGCAAAAATTTATAATGTTTAAAAGTTTTTAAGAATATTTTTACAAATTATTTTGAAAAAATTAAAAAAAAAAAAAAATGAAGTATATCTCTGAATTTTTTTTAGTCAGGAGTAGGCAGTTGTCCACCACCCCTGAGTGTACCTGGCTCCGTCCATACTTTTAGATATCAGGCATATAAAAAATTATAAATTCAAGAATAATTTAGGTAGAAAATGAAAATGACACTGGTATTGTTTACAAAATTGATAAAAATTTTATTGTTTGATTAGTTGAACTTATTCATAAATATACATCTAAGCAAAAGTTCGTAAACACTTTCGTCTATTAATTTGTTTGAAGATGGACAATTATAAAAATAATACATATATGATATAGATATTATTCCAGAGGCTTATTAATATATATATCAACTTGGTTAATGACTGATAAATGATGGTTAAGAGCTGACAGTCTGTCATTTATGTTGCCAAAAAAAAAAATCATGATTGATCTTTAAAACAATGCACAAGCAGCAAACAAGGCAAATCCAGCAAGAAACCTAGCTAGCATCAAGCAATTCTCCCTAGTCTATCTAAATCAATGATATTAAGCTTGAATAATGACCTGAGGATAAAACCAAATAATAGTTTAATAAGTAGTGCCAATTTTCAACTACTTGCAAGAAAAATGAACACAATAGTTTCAGCTTTTAAAATAAAATAAAAGATCCGCATAACAGACAGAGAAGTCATTATCAATAATTGAGCTTTTCAAGGTGATATATATAGACTGGTTACTCTTATTACTGTACAGTACAGTTGGATTGTTAAACACAAGAGGAGAGATTGATTGGATAAGCATAATATTATACCACGTTCTAACTATTGATTTGTTAAACATAATATTATACAACTTTTCTATAGCAATGTATATATATATAGTAAGAGTAGAACTAGGGTGCTCCTAAGTTCACCGAACCTCTTGTGAACTTGATTCTAAAATATATCGAATCGACTTTAAACGATGAATCCAAACCGTTGAAACCCTTCTACCTAATGAGTGATGCATCTACAGGTGAAAATTTTAAAGTTTCAAATTAATTTAATATAGAGTCAAGTGGTCAAAAGTTTAAGGTTTATAAATTAATTTTAATGCATTCATTTTTTGGACTCCTTTGACCACTTGACTCTACATTAAATTAATTCGAAACTTTAAAATTTTCACATGTAGACGCATCAATCATTAGGTAGAAGGATTTCAACAGTTTGGATTCATCGTTTAACGTTGATATATTCGATATATTTTAGAGTCAAGTTCACAAGATGTTGGGTGAACTTAGGAGCACCCTAGTTCTACTCAGTAAGTAATACCATTTTGGATTGATTAATTTTTTGTCCACAATTCCATTGTTCTGGAGGCTGGAGTCCCAATAATTTTTATCAGTTATATCTCCATGCTCAATTTAATCCATCTTAGCTTAACCCTCATATTTTATCTTATTTCACAAATAACCGCTATTTACCCTTGCCAAATGCGAATACTTAATTCCCTAATCCTAAACACGAACAGCTAACTGTTGCATTTCAAGGACATTAATTTGAAATTGCTGAATAGAAAACGTAAGTATGCAGGCTTCACTGGAAAGAAGCTAACCTACATGACAACAACATAAATATGATAAAATTATTGATAATAATAATTTATCTTACCCAATGATACAGAAACTTGCTTATATATAATAAGAGCAAAGAACCATTTCTGATTATTACACATAAGAGGAATCAATCTGATTTTCATTCAAAGACAGAATGAAAATTAGAATTGAAAATTGAAAAATCCTTAATTCATAATTCAGATAGAACATTGATCATGACTTGGCGAGGGCGATACAGAGCTTCCAGTGGAACGGCCATAGGAAGCGATAAGCTGGTACCTTCCGTCATATCAACAAGCTTTTCTCCGACTCTTTCCCAGTCAAAGCACTGGATCAGGGTACCTAATACCAGAAACATTTTGCGCATTGCAAGTGGTTCTCCTGGGCACCTTCTCCTGCCCATGCCAAATGGTATCATCCATTTCTTATCCGCATTTCCTTTCTCAAACCTCTCAGGCTTGAACTTTGTGGGTTCGTCCCAGATTTCAGGGCTCCGTTGTATTTGGTAGACATTTACCAGAAGCGTTGTTCCTGATGGAATTTCATAACCGCCGACAGTAACATCTTTGCTTGATTCATGGGGCACGAGAAGCGGTATTGTTGGGTAGATCCGCAAGGTCTCGTTGAGAATGTGCTGGAGGTAAGGAAGGTTGGTCATGTCAGATTCTTCTATGAGTCTCTCATTCCCGACATTTGTATCAATTTCTGATACTGCCTTCTTGAGTATATCTGGATTGTTAAGTAGATTTGCCATTGCCCATACTAAGGTAGTGGTTGAAGTTTCAGATCCACCGAGCAACAAGCTCTGTTTGAAGATGGATAATGAACAAAAATGAGTAATTTCCAACAGGAGACATTTTATTGCATCATTGTATACTGAGTGAGTGGGTACTTTCGGCACTTTAATTAAATATGAAAGCATCTGATTCAAAGCATTTCATAATTAGGGGATGCATTTCGATTTTGGTCAACTTTACTATTTGCATTTTCTTGATAGGTAAATTTCAATGGTCAGCAAGTGTAATGGTTTTGTAATTTGTGTTGGGGTTTTGGTTATTATCTTTTAAACTCTTGAATTGACAAGCTCTATACTCAAATTATTTTGGTCTTTGATGCCTGTTCTGAAATTTCAGCTTTTGGATATTGGCCCTTTTTTTTTCTCTTACTGGTGGTAGGGTCTTGCAATTTTTGGGTTGTACATGTGGCCTGTAGTATGATGCAACAAGCTCTGGGTCTTGCAATTTTTGGGTTGTACATGTGGCCTGTAGTATGATGCAACAAGCTCTGTTTGAAGATGGTTCAGTTCTGTCAAGATTATTATAATTGGAATGATTGAATCATGTCGAAGCAATTGGTCAAGTTTGTCAGATTATTGACTAGTGGTTCAGTTCCTCCATAAGTCTGTGTCGCTTAATTAGGGTTGGCTTTCCATTGTGGGTCCAATCAATAGCAATTTCTCAATATATGCTTCTCTTGTACAGGAAATTTTCAGAAATTACAGGAAAAAATTAAGATTTGGCACTTACCATGCAAACATTTCGGATAACTGAATTACTGTATTTCTCAGGATCATGTTTCTGCAGCTGTAGCATTCTGGCAATCATGGTCTCCCTATTCTCAGCCCCTTGTTGCTTATGCTCGTCGATCAACTTCTGTGCCATCATCTCATTCACATCTGTCACATCCCTCATCCTCTTCATGACCCCTTTCAAATCAAGCATTCTAAAAATGGGCACGAAATCCTCTATATTGGCAACTCCGCTCAGCTCAAACCAACATTCCACGGCTTCTTTGTACCGTGTCATTTCCTCTAAGTTCTCTACATTGTCACCACAGAACCGCCTTCCGGCTATCATCATCATGGTTGTATTCAGCATCAACTCAAAAAGGAAATTCTTCAATTGGAGTTTTCTAAGGCCGCTCGATCTTTCAGTTTGATTGTAGGACTGAAAGAGCTTGCTGGCCATGTATCTGACCTCGTGGACTCGGATATCCGAGGAGGCTTGGAGTCTTTGGTTTGAGAGAACCTCAATTGCTGCAATCTGGCGCACGTTGCGCCAGTATGAACCATAGTTGGTCAGGGGAAAGATGGGCAACATGACAGATGGCAACTGGGGTCGATTTGCAAACACCACGTCGTGTGTGGTGAAGCACTGCTCTGCCAAGGTGTGAGAGGAGATGATGAGAGCTGGACGGGTGCCGAAGCGAAGCAAAGTGGCTGGGCCATAACGGTTTGATATGCCGACAAGTGCTTGGTGTAGAGGCTGCTTTAGGAGATGTAGGTGACCAAGGACCGGCAATGCAGGCGGGCTTGGTGGGAGTTTCTTCTTGCTGTTTTTATTGATAATAGAAAAGAGGGTTTTGATAACAGAAAGAATGGCAACAGTGAGAAGGATAGTCTGGAAGGAAAAGTTATTATCCATGGAAAAAAAATATAGCTAGACACTCTTTATGACTCTCTATTAGAGCCAGGAGGGGTATATGTGTGTGTGTGTGTGTGTGTGTGTGGTAGACCTTTTATAGGCAGCAAAAAGAAGGTTGGATTTGTATTCACAGATATTTGAGCGTTTTACATCACTTACATGTGATTGTTTTGTTCATATCATTGCACTTTCCTGTTTTCCATTTTGGGTGGTTCTCTTAGAGATATCGGAGATGCAATTAAAAAAACGGACAGTCCAGATTAATTTCAGTATCAAACTGAATCGGTACCTATTAAAACTGTAGAGAGTCTACTTTGAGACTCTACTTTGAGATTTGTGTCAAGTTAAAGAAATGGTCTTGATTTATCACTTGCACCTCACATATCTTAGGTGATACGTATGGATTTGTTCTAGGGGTGCAAACGGATCGGATAATATACCATATAATTTAATATATATTATGAAAATATTTATGTATATATTTACAGATATTCGATATCCGATCCGTATTCATATCTAAAAATAAAAGTGGATATGGATATAGTTTTACCACTAACAGATCCGTATCCAATCCGTTTGCACCCCTATTTCGTTCTCTGAACGTACAACTGTGTTTTGTTGAGTTGTTTATTGTATTCAGAGAGATGCATATAGGAAATATAAATAAATTTAGAAAAATTATTTCTGTATAACATCTTTTGTAATTTTTATCTATACTTTAATTATGTTTATACTTAACGTATAAATTATTTAAGTTTAAACTAAATATTTTGTTGAATGAGTAAAAGTATAAAATTGAAAAATTGAAATTTAAACATGCATATTATTCTAATTAAAATGTTCATGACTCGTCTCCTCTTCAAAAAATCACTCACGTGAACTCAGAACATGCATTGAAAGTTTAAAATTCAAACAATTCCAAAAGAACGCGAATTATTAGCAAAAAATCATTTAATTCACGAATTATTCGTTTGATTCACAAAATACAGAATTGCGAAGTTTTACAATTAAGAATTTCATTGGCAATTTTTATCAACCTGGAATTAATAGACAGATAAGAAATGCGAACTTCCCATGTCTCTCTTTTAAAAGAACTCATTTTCAATTAAAAAAAAGTATTTAAAAAATGTTAAAGTGTACCAAGACTCTTTAATAATATATTTATAGGGACAGATAAATTTGCAAAACATTTGTTTGCTAATAAAAAATGGAGAATACAAGGATAAATGTTTGCAAATAAAAAAAACGGAGAATACAAGCATTGATGCAATTTTGTCATTTATTAAAAAGTTAATTTCGAGTCCATTTCGCTATTTTAGTTAGCTCTGCTTTACTAGAACAAAATATCAATAATTACTTTTAGATGGAGATGTAGATAAGATGAAAGATGAAGAATATGTCATAACTAGACCTGCTCTGCTCAACCTAGACCTGCTCCTTCATAAAAGATGAAAAATATGTCATAACTATTATAAAAAACAAATAAGAAATAAAATACAGTGCTCATGTCCTTAATAAAGAAGAAGATAAAAATAAAGACTTCTATTTATTAATGGCGTATTAAGTTTAACAATCCAAATAGTAGGATGCAAATATGCAATAAGCCAGTAACTATGATATCTTCAATTTGTTTATCAAATTATTCTTGGATAATAAATGTATTATCAGGAAATCCCTAAATATAAGGTACAAAGAATTTGGCGACAGTCTTGCAACAATTCAGACCCTTAAAATCTTACAGTAGAGGTGGGGTCCGTATGAAAAATATCCGAACAGATACAAAAAAAAAAATGAAATTTGACTTACAATTTTATCATGTATCAAGTATTATAAGTTTGTAATTCTTCTCTTTTGTGAACTAAAAAGGGTCTAAAAATGACTCCATTGACTTGGTGGAAGTTTATATTATCTGGAAATGAATAATATATTTTAGAAACAAAAATATAATTGAATTAGAGTCAGAAGATGTGATGATGTGGTGCATAGCAATAGAGGCGTGGATTGAGTCCACAATGAAAGGCCACCATTGGAAACAAATAAATAAAGAAATAATTTAATCGCAAAATTATAAATAATTTTAAGGAGATTAAGGAAACAGGTCGTTAGAGATCATTCAATTTTAATTGTGACAAACCATATAACAATATGTGTGGTGGATATATTTTTAACTAAATTTAGACTTCTACATATAAAATAGATATATTTAATCAAAAGATGATATATTATGTGATTGGAGGGCTAATGTTAAATCTAAAAGTGTAACTTTCAATTTCAGCCGTTAGCAGATCAGGACAACTACGTGCATTATATAAGAATGAAAATAGATATATATATATATCACAACTTGCATGCGCTCAAAATAAATCTTTTATGTTGGTTTCAATTTTGTCAGAACTGCATTCTACCAAAAAAAAAAAAAAAAAAATCCTATATGCTTGATCTTTAAAAGAATGTATAAGCAGCAAACAAGGCAAATCCAGCAAGAAACCTAGCATCAAGCAATTCTCCCTAGTCTGTCCAAATCGACGAAATTAAGCTTGGATAATGACCCGAGGATGAAACCAAATAATAGTCTAATAAGTAGTGCCAATTTTCAACTACATGCGAGAAAAATGAACACAATACCTTCAACGTTTAAAATAAAATAAATGATCCGCATAACAGACAGAGAATCGATATCAACAATTGACTGGTTACTCCTATTATTGTACAAGTATTTCTCATCTTTCCTTTTCATTTAAACACTGAACACAAAACCACTCCCCTTCTATTCATTTAGGGCTGTAAACCAGGCCCATGCATTGTACAGAGCCTATCTCAGGACCAAGCTTTAGTTTGGATCATATAACTTTGGTCCATGTGGAGATCACATGATTGGGCCGAGTTTAAATACTGTCCAGCGAGAAGAGTTTTTTTTTTTTTTTAAATAGAACTGTTTTAACAAATTTAACCAAACAAGTACTGTTTGGGATGAATCTATAAAAAAAGACTCCACCGATCCATTGGATCGGTAGAGGTAGAAAAGTGTCTGCTCTACCGATCTAGTAGATCGGTAGATCTATTTTCTGACCCGACCATTGAACCGCCACATAAAATCTCAAAATATACTTCCACTAGATCGATGGAGGTGTGCTTTCAAAAATTTGCGCACATTAAATTAAGCATAATGGCCGGGTAAACTAAGGTATCTCAAAATATTCAACTAAGCTGGTGTTTATTGCACAAGGAGAGGCATCTCAAAATTTGTCATTTTGAAACTGTGTTGGTGGAAATCTGAAAAGAAAGTATTTTTTATCTCACTTTACATTTGTGAATGGTAGTTATTCCAATATTTACAAGGAATAGAAAATAACAGCTATCTAGTTATTCCGAATAGTAAAAATATCATTTAAATGCATATTAATATAGCTACTATTTTAAAATAACTTTTATTCTATAGTGATTCAAACATGGCCACAGTGATAAGTTCTGGTTTTATAGTTATTCTAATCAGCAAACATAACAGCACGACACCTGGTATTATATTTTAGTTTTTGTTGCTGCATTTTCACAAAAAGATGTTCTGAAGTCAAAGAAAGTGATGTAATGGTGCAGGTACTGATCTCTTTGTTTTCTTAATCCTGTAAATTAGTTCAATAATTTAGATTCGGAATATGATATAAAGAAAGAGAAAAGGCATGCCAGTCCAATCGAAGGTGTCAGATTTCTAAGATCATGACACTTGGCCGTGCTTATTTATTTATTTATTAAGAGAACTTGTGCACATTTTAGGTTAATTAAGCTTGATCTTTTTGGTGTAATTTAAAATGACCATCAATGGATTCTTCATTAATCAGTCAAATCTAAATTGTTCTAATCACAGTGATAAGTATGTGATATATTTATACAACTAAATATAACACTTTAGTCATCTAAATTGATGGATCAATATATATTCATATCTAATTACTAGTTGTATTTTTATGTTAAAATGTATTAAGAATCAATCTTATTGATCTAGTGACAAAAGTTACTGTTTAAATTTGAATGAGAGATTTTTATGGATATTGGAATTTGAAAATTCTAACCTCCATTTTATTTTAGAAAAATGAAATAAATATAATACAATCTCATGTACTGCTACTTTGATGTGAAACAAGTAAATTTTGTTATTTCGTCTATTTGATAAGGCACCACAAACTATTCAAGAGTCAAGACACTACTCTGCGCAATTAATTTTGCTTTTGACATACACAGTCTCTCAGGATAACAAAAAAAGTTTCTTATTTTTCTATTTTTGTCCCAAAAGATCTTTAAGAAACGATCCCCTACATATGACAGCTGATATCATAATTAATTTCGTGTTTGAAAGTTATACTATGAGTGAGTCTATGCTACTATGCATATCACGGATTGATCCGTAATACGGATCAGTATTTCTATTTTAAAAATTTTAGAAGGCGATCTGAACTGTTCAACGTTATCCTCATATGAATATCTACTTTTGGACTGAATTTCATATTTTATTTTTTAGAATTTTGTTTACTATTTTTGAAAATAGGTAGAAAATCACTTGATCTGAAAATTTTGCACAATCGAAAAACTATGATTATCTATCTATCTTAAAAAATAGTAAAAACTAAAAAATGTAAAATTTGGTCAGCAAATACATATTCATATGAAAATCATTTTGAACGATTCGAATCGACAATTAGAATTTTGAAAACAAAAATATTAATCTATATTACGGACTAAATCGTGATATGCATAGTACAATAGACTCACTCTTATACTATTACTCGATTAGCTAATGAGTTTGAACTTAATTAGCAATTTAAATCTAATTCGTTATTTTCTTACTCCTACTGACAAAAATTCTGAATTCGCCCTATACTAGTTACGTCACACAAATAATCACAACACGTGATTACTGTACGTAACCAACTCACATATCGTGTGATTTCGTGGCATAACCGTTTCCATTATGTGGCAGAGCCAGTTTCGGCCAGCTATTTTTTTTTCAGTGTGGAACTAAGGATTCGATGCCTCATTCTTAAATGAAATAATGCAACCTTGTGGGGTCTACCAATAAGCATTCAAATGCAAACTGGTATCTTTTATTAATTGGCGAGTGGGGACTGGTATATATATATACAGGTACAGTTGTAGCTTTATTACGCGTAGGGGTGTCAGTGTGCACGATACGGATAAGATAAAAATATTTTCATATCCATATTTACTAAAAGTTAATCTTACTTATATTCTACTCTTACTCGTTAAGAATTTGTTTTATTCTATTTTATCCGTATCCGTTAAAATTAGTGGGTAATGAAACGGTAACGGATAAATAACGAATAATACTAATATAATAGTTTTATTATTTTTACAAATATACCATCAAAACTCATCATGTCATACATATGCAATCACAATTACTAATATAAAAATCAAAATACAAATATCTCTTCTAACGAATTCAAATTCAATTTGTTAACTAAATAATAAAACATTCAAATAAAAAAATAATATATTTAACATAATATTATTCTTACAACAAAATGCATACATTTTCTCATGAATTAACGTTGATATATATAATGATGTGAGAAACATAAAATTGAATAAATTGAATATAATATTTATATATCTATATATAATTTATTTTATATAATTACCCGTTGCCCAATCGGTGCGAAATAGCCTTTCTCCGTACTCATACCCATTTAGCTAACGAAAAAAAATCATTTTCCATACCCATATCCAATTAGCTAAAAAAAAAAAATATTACCCATACCCATCTTATCAACAGATAGAATAAACGGGTAGAGATAGAGTAAATAGATAAACAGTTGTCATTGACAACCCTAATTACGCGTGTATCGCATACACGTTGCAATCTGTGAAATGCTAAGTGCGGATTTGGTACGCTATTGCGTGTTAACTTTTTAACTTTCAAACACATGGAGGCCAAATCAAACATTCTAAGTGAAAGCTAGCACTTTTTTCATGAAAGCGGATATAAAGGGCTCCCCACGCTTGATACTTTTGTTAGGTGTATGATGTAGTTACCTCTATTATAATTTCTACATTACTTGGTTCAAATACATGTCATTTTTATTTTTGTACTCCAATATTCTTCATATTATTTATCTCTATTTTCAAAGTCTGAACAGTTGATATGAACCACTCAATATTATCTTCATAATAAAATATGTTTGGAGACCAAATTTTATGTTTTTCAGAATTTTTTTAACTATTTTTTTAGATAGTTATAAAATCACTATTTTAAGGAGATTCTGAACCATCCGATAAAGTGATATTGTACCTATTTAAAATATAGTAAAAGATTCTAAAAATATAAATTTTGGTCTTCAAGCATATTTTATTATTTAGATCATGTTGAGCGGTTCCGATCGACTATTCGGACTTTGAAAACAGAGATGAAAAATATGGAGCATATTGAAGCACAAAATGATAGTGCATTTGAGCCCTCCTTATTTCCTAAATATACTATTTTTTTTTAGTAAAGAGTAAACTGAATATTAATTTAAAATGAGATTTAATAGAAAAGACAATAAAATAAATCAATTTGTATTTTGATATTTAGAAAGATAAATATAATATTATGAACTTTAGAGGAAGAATATACATAAATTTCAAAACATTTGGAAGGTATACATGAAATTCTCCCTTTTAAAAATACATTTGAAATCTAAAATATTTAAAAATACATTTGGAAGGTATAACTAACTATATAATGCTAATAGAATAAATTCGAAAATGAATAATTAAGAGCATACTATCGCTGTCCAAAATACTATCGGAAACCGACTCCTATCCCATTGGGAAATCAAAATAAAATGAATTTAAATCTGCTGAAATTTGTGATCCCCTTAAATATTTAAAATTCAGAATTTCAGCCGTTTAGCTTTACTTGTGCACGCATCTCCAAATAACTCATTTTTCTGTGCACATATCTCAAAATAATTTGATAGCTGGATCTCGAATTTTAGAAATTTCAAAACATCTCGGATTTCAGCAGTTTTAAATCCAAAGAAAATTAAGGGTTACGCAATCAGATAAACGTTTAATTGTTTTCGGTGTACAAAGTCAAGATAAAGTAAAGCTGGTGCGACAGAACAAAGGAAAAATAAACACAGTTATCAAATCGGTACGATTGATTACTGACCCCCCGTTGAAAGCAACTCTATAGTATTCCCTCAAGTTCAAAAAATATTGACATTGACATTAGGGAACAGGTGCTGATCAATTTAATTTTGGAACATAGAATATATGCTAGTGGGCTGGTTGCATCAAATTTGATCCCAACTTTTTCCACGGACCACAATTGATCGGAAAAAAATAAGAATAAAATAAAAAAGACAAAGAAGCAATACGCGCGTATAGCAAAATGCAAGTGATTCCATTCGAACTGAGGAGGCTCTGGAACAGCAGCGAAATCCGATTGCTGGTGCTTCTCAGCCTAATTCTTCAGATCTTTCTGATCTTCTTGGCGCCATTTCGCAAGCGCAGTGCGAATAGAACCCTCAGCCTTTTGCTCTGGTCTTTTTATCTCTCTGCCGATTATGTCGCAACGCTGGCCCTCGGCAACCTTCTCAACATGCAAACCGGAGACACTGACCAGAGTTTGAGCGGAGATCTCATGGCATTCTGGGCTCCTTTTCTTCTTCTCCACCTCGGTGGCCCCGACTCCATCACCTCGTATGCTCTCGAGGATAACGAGCTCTGGTGGAGGCACTTTCTGGCATTGGTTGTTCAAGTTTCGGTGGCGGTGTTGATATTTCTCGAGTCATTGCCGAGCCCTCGGCTTTGGATACCTGCTATATTGGTATTTGTTGCTGGGTTTCTGAAATTCGGAGAGAGGACTCTCGCTCTCCGGTCTGCTAGCATGGATGAATTAAGGGACTCGATGGTGCCGAAACCTGAGCCAGGTCCCAATTATGCAAAATTCATGGAAGAGTATGTCTCGAGGAAGGAAGCGGGTTTGAATGCTTACATCAAGAGGGAGGACGAGCCATTGCCGCCGTTCAAGGAGGCCGGGATGGAGGCCGCCATTCTCTCTGATGTGAAGGTAATACATAAAGGCCACCATTTTTTCAGAATCTTTAAACGACTTGTCGTGGATCTCGTGCTTAGTTTTCGGGAGCGGCTGGATAGCCAGTCTTTATTTTGGAACCAAACTCCTGCTCAAGCTTTCAGAATTATTGAGATTGAACTTTCCTTTCTCTATGATATTCTACACACAAAAGCAATACACATGCATTGCACTCGTGGTCGACTTTTGCGCGGCCTCTCCTTCAGTTTGATTTTCTTCGCTCTTGTTCTTTTTCACCGATGCAACAAGCAAGGCTACAAAAGTGCCGACGTAACGATTACATATGTACTGTTATCTGCTGCCCTTTTACTCGAGACCGTATCCATAGTTCTCATTCTAATCTCAGATTGGACGATTGTTTGGCTCGAGCGTAATCACTTAGACGCTCTAGCAGCAGCAATAATTCGGCATGTGAATCGGATGCTTCCAAATGGCAAGCCACGGTGGACGAACTCCATGAAGCAATATGACCTCATTCGGTATTTCCGAAGGAGGCCAATTTCAAAGATCCTGGTGTTGCGTATTAACTTACCATCTCTTTCCTGTCTCTTCTCCGGCAAACTGAATGCCATTAATGTTAACATTATAGAATACTTCCCAAAGGTGAGGCAGATATGGAGAAATTACTGGTACATAAGCTATCTTGATGTGCCTGATTATCTGAAAAAGTTGATTTTTGAAGAGCTCAAAAGAAAGGCTCAGAGTGCACAAAACTCCTATGATCTAAAAGCATTGCGGTCCAGCAGAGGGGAGCTAGCACTAAAGCATGAGTCTAGTACAAATCTCATTTGGAGCATAGATAAGGAATTTGACGAAAGCATAATGCTCTGGCACATTGCAACATCTCTTTGCTACCAAACCGAGGAACCTTATTCAGAGCAACTGAGAGAAGAAGATCAGGGTACCAACAATGGTGAAATACGCGTGAAAATAGAGAATTCGAATTGTGAGGAGGATCAGGTACGCAATGATGGACAAAATTACACCACCAAATTGAGAGAAAACATCAGTTGGATGGTTTCCAATTACATGATGTATCTTCTTGTCCTGCAACCTTCCATGATGCCACCAGGTATCGGGAAGATACGGTTCCAAGACACGTGTGCTGAGGCCGAGAAATTTTTTGAGGCTGAGGAACGAACACAAGACGACAAACACGCATGCCTTTTGCTCCTGAATGTGGAGACTGAAGTTGAACCAGTTGAGGTGAAAGGAGATAGGAGCAAATCGGTCCTGTTCGATGCGTGTCGGCTGGCAAAAAAGCTCCAGCAATTGGATGCCGGTAAGAGATGGCGGGTAGTGAGCGGGGTATGGCTCGAGATGTTGGGTTATGCTGCAATCAATTGCAGAGCATATGCGCATGCTAAGCAACTAAGCCTGGGTGGAGAGCTTCTAACTCATGTCTGGTTTCTGATGGTACATATGGGGATTGGAGAACAATACCGGATTGAATCTGGCCACGCCAGAGCAAAATTGATTGTTGATAAATGATCAGTTTGTTGTGTTCTCAAGAGTACTGTTTTATTTTTCATTTTTTTTTTCTTCTTTTTGTTGGTCTTGGAAAAATGAAATTAGATTTTTATAATTTTGTTTAAAGAATAAATTTTTTGTCTAGGAGATCAGTTGGTGAAGGACAACTGGCAAATATGAAATATGTTACTAAAGGTAAGTTCAATTAAATTAAGAAAGTGAGAAAGAGAGATAAAAAGCAGCAAAATTAAATTCACTGGCAACAATTAACGTCTCAATCCGCCACTTACTGGCCTCATCCGACAGGATTTGTATCAGAGAATGAAATTTTCATTCAGTGATAAGTTGCAACTTTTTTTGTTTTTAAAATAGATCCTGTTATTTATTATTTTTAATTTGTACAGAAATACTTTAGCTTAATGACGTAAGATCTGTTCTTATGATTAAAAAGGATTTGGAACATGATGCCTTAAATGACCGCCAAGTGGCAAAATCGTCACTTCTAATACAATATGTTTAAACCAGATAACAATAAATGACAAACGTTGGTAGCATTATTTATGAGGAAAGATATTATTGTATAACAAAGTTGAAAGTGACACCAACCTCTGTGTAATGATTACATCAGAATTAATAAACAAATGTAGGCCGGTGATTTAAGCGGAATATTTATTTGGGCAGGTGTTACGGATAACGGATTACAGCGTCCAATCCTACTGTTCATGTTTGGTTGTGGAATAAAATTGATGAGAATTAAATTATCTACTCCATATTATTTCTTATATTTTATATTTTGTTTGGCGATTGATGTCATGACTTAAATTAATCCACTTAGTTGAGTAAGATGTTAAGAAATGTCTATTTTTATGACAGCGGACTATATAAGTAGAGTAAGTGTGAAGTAAGTTTAATGTGAAAGTAAGTTACTTCTTACTTTAATTATTTATATGATAACAAATTTAATTTTGCTTCACTTGTCTGGCAGATAGGTGAAGTAAGTTATAAATTGAGTCACTTTTTACTTTAATGTTACTCCGGAGTAATCATTATAAATGTTACACCTGTCTGACTTAATCCATAGTAACTTACTTTAATGTTATATGAATTGAAATAAATAATTAACTACTGTAAACATTATAAATTGAGTAACTAACACATACAACACATAATATAAATTTTGATCTCCAAACATATTTTAACACATTTTAATAATGATATCATGTTTAGCGGTTTGAATTAATTGTTTGGACTTCAAATATAGAGATAAAAACATATTTTAACACATTTTAATAATGATATTATGTTTAGCAGTTTGAATTAATTGCTTAGACTTCAAATATAGAGATAAAAAATATGAGACGTGATTAGAGGAAAAAAATAGTAAGCTAATCCGACTCAAACTTTACAAAACATTTATAAATTATTATTTAAATTGTAATAGAATCTGAATTTGTGATTTTATAAATTATTATTTAAATTGTATTAGATGATACATTTTAATATCAAATACTTTGATATTAAAAACACATTTTAATAACAAAACACATACAACGCATATATATAAAATCACAAATTTTAAATATTATGTATATAATACCTCATAGGTATAAATATTTTCAATACTTGATATTAATACTTTTAGACATTATCAAGTGCCATATATAAAAAATTAAGTATTGTTGTCCCCTCATATAGTTATGACAATATTAATAATTTTAGAAATGTATATGGTCCACCCTGGTCCCTCACATTTAGTTTGAGTAGCCCCCCACAGGTATTTATGGTGAAGGAACAATTTATGAGATTTGGTTAGGGAGACAATTATTTATGTTAAAATACTTTTGTGCATAAGTATAAATACTTTTGTTCATAGATATTAATATTTTACAAATTGTGCGGGGACGATATATATTATATAAGATAATTATATGGAGACGGTCCCCAGCCACAAGTTAGTTATGGAAGTTATATGCCAGGACATTTATCAGCATTCTTTTTATAAATTAACTAACATATATAACACATAATATAAAATTTGATCTCTAAACACATTTTAATATATGTCATGTTTAGCAATTTGGATCAATTACTTAGATTTCAAAAATAGATATAAAAATGTGAGATATAATTAGAGGAAAAAAAACAGTGAGCTAATCCTACTCAAATTTTACAAAACCTTTATAAATTCTTATTTAAATTGTAATAGAATCTGAATAGAGGACCGAGGGCGGACCCATGTGAATCCGACGGGCAGCTTCCATCTCTGAATTTTGAGTTTTGGTGGAGATTGGGACGTTTCGATTGACTTTGCCCTTCTTGAAATTTTTTTGCCCCCCTCTAAATGTTTGATTTGTAATTCGAATTAAATTTAAGGTTAAAATTAAAGTAAATTTCATGAATTATGATTGGTAATTAGAATTATAAGTTAAAATATCAAAAATTACAAGTCAAGAATTGGAAAGTATAAGTTAAAACATTATTTTTTATCGAGTACGTAATTAGTTAATAAATTTAAATCCAATTAGCTATTTAAATCCAATTCGATATTTCTGAGTCCGTCCTGTAGAAAATGATACATGTACTGTCCTAATTTGTGGAGCTAGCACACTTTATTGTCTGATACAACATTATTGTCATCCCTGTTTGGATGTCCACCAAATCGCATAAAATCACAAAAACCCTCATGTCAGTACACTACCTTGAGAAAGAAGTCACCACTCTTTTTTTTCTCTCTGTTTTCTTTTTCAAATAAAAATCCGTAGGCAGAGAAGTCACTGCTCAGTCACTAGCGATGGACGGTAGTTGAATGTGATTCCAACCTTTATTTATGCGAATGTTTTTTTGATTTAAACAACTACCATTCATAGTAAGTGCTCAATCCCCATTTGACAATGCTATGACGATCTGAGCCAATTAAGCCCCCTTTTTTTCCCTCACACTACAAACGGTTCAAAGCGAACCCTCTGTGGTGACTTGACCCCTTTTTCATGATGAGGAATTTCACGTGTAACCCTCAAAAATTTCAAAATTACATATTTCTTCTTCTAAAGTTTGAAATTACGTATTTTCTCCTCTAAATTTCAAAAACTCACAAATCTACCCATTTTATTGTCTTTTATATTAAAACTCATTCTAAACTTATAAAATACCCATTTTATCCTATATTAAAATCATATAAATCCTATCGAACTCAAATTTGAATATAAATAGTTCATCTACCGTCTGAACTGCTTTTAGATTTGTTCACGCAAGATCAACACAAATCTTGATGCAAAAACATACGTATATTGAAGCGACATGCACAGATCTTAATGCGATACACACTGATCGGAATTGCTATAAAATCTGTGCACATTAGAGTAGCACAAATATTGAAGTGATACACACACATCTTAATGTGATACGCACAGATCGGATGGTAGAGGAACACTTCATATTCAAATTTGAGTCAGATGGACTTTATATGCTTTTAATAAATGGTAAAATATGTATTTGAAATCGATCACAATGTCATCAGTTCTAGGACTGCTTACTTTATTATCGGTTCTGGAGGGCTTTAAACTGATGGCTTTCTAAGCGGTTTCAGCCTCTGAACGATTAATTTGTAATCGGCTTGAGTAGATTTTGAATATTTTTCAGAAGTTAGATAGATTCTTAAAAAAAATTATCTTTTTGGATATTAATAAAAATTTCGGCAATATTTTGATCAACTCTTAGTCACACCCACACACTACTAATTAACAAAACATATCACACTTTCTTCAAGAAAAAAAAAGAACATATTGTACAAAAAAGAGTAAGTGAACTAATAATTTTGGTCATCTCCTAGCCCAATTTTAAGGGATGACCGAACAATAAATTCGATTAATTAAACTCATTATCATAATATATTCACTCATATAGTCATATATAATATGTATTTTACATTTTTATACTTATTAACTAAAAACATCGAAAATACCGAATTCGAATAAAAAAAAACCTTTAAAATAATGAATATAAATTTTGGAAAATTTTAATAATTTTTATTTAAATTATAATAGAATCTAAACCGAGGACGATGGACCGTCCTGATTTTAGGGATTTCAAAAAGTCATGTCCTGACTAGTCCTATTACGGTCAGTTATAAGACTCATATCTTGTGCAATGAAATTGGCATTGTACGACATGCAAATTAGTTTGATCATAGCATGTAATCACGTGAGTCACGTGTGATCAAGATCAATTTATTAGTGAATTTTAAACAAACTAATTTAAATTATGAAAAAAAATAGTTACACGTGATTTAACATGACAAACATAATCAATACGTATAATTACAACGGAACTAGCATACCGTGACTATCTATTCCAATTTAAAATAAATTGACTTAAATTAAAAAAAAAAATAGCTAAATATAACCAATCTCAGTACGGTTACGATATGCCACAACACGTCACCTAAATCACGAATAACGTAGTAGAGCACATGAATACATCCCTACCTAATTTGTGGAGCAGACCTTAATTGTCTGATACAACATTATCGTCATCCTTTTTCTGTTTGAATTTCCACATAAGTGCAGAAAAACAACAAAAAGTCGCATGTCGGTTTCACTACCTTGAGAGAGAAGTCACTACTCACAACTCACAAGCGATGGATGATTTAATTCCGACCTTCATTGTGCGAATGTCTTTTTGACTTGAACCACCACCGTCCACCGTTCATAGTAAGTGCTCAATCCACTGTTGACAACGCTGTGACCATATATCTGGGTAATCTAACCCCTTTCTTTCTTCAAAAAAAAAAAAAAAAAATCAAACCCTTTCTTTCCCACACTTTCCGATTTTTTTAAATACCCTTAAAAAATAAAAAAAAAATAACAAATATGCTCTCGATTTTTAAATATTTCGAAAAACGTCCTAACCACTCCATAGTGGGGCAGTTTGCTTTTTTTTTTTTTTTAAAGATGTTTAGTGTGTATAGAATAATTGTTTTACATATAGACACTAACAGTAATTCTGTCTTACTGTTTTTATGATTTTCTTTTTCTTTTTTTGAATACTCATATTTTTTTTATTTGCAAATAGAATATATGATAAATAAAATATATACGTGTGAAATTAATTTTTTGAAACACTGATAGTAGCTATCAGTTTATGTGTGAAATTAATTAGAGTTGAATTTTAGATAATGTATAGATATTGCATAGAACCCAACCGAAGTATCAAGAAAATATACTCTTGACAATTTTCTTTTATTTTTAAGTCATTTTGTATTATCTTTCATAAACCATCAAAAATAGCAAAAAAATTCAAAAATAGTAAAAATTGATATTCTGCAAGTTTATTATATAACCAATTTACTAAGCTACTTAGATTGAAAATTAAAAATGAAAAACTTATTCGAAAACTTTAACTCAAGTTTTGAGGCTCTTCCCTTAGTTTTTTTTTTTTTTGGCAATTCTAAATTTTGAAAAAAAAAAAAAAAAAAAACATAGTTGTTACCGATGCATACATTTTTTTTGCAAGAATTCTGAAAAGTGGTTATTTGCTGAAATCAGATACTCGAGCGTCGTTTTATGGTCGTTTAAAGTTTCATCGTCATTTTTCGCATTTTTAGTAGACTGTTTAGGAGATATGTCTTAGAGAAATACATGTACAACATACATGTGCTTTAAAAATGATAGAAATGACTTTAAAAAATTAATATATATGTATTATCACAGAAAGACGCAAATTGAAATTGTTGGAGTATTCATAAATATCCGTCTGAAAAAATATATTTCTTATTTAGGTTTGAAATAACATAAATAATATTTATTTTTTGAGGTATTTTTAATGGATTTTGGATTCAAACAATCATATTTACTGTGAAACCAATATTGACCAAAATCAAATAATAAAAGTATCCAAAAAGAGAAAAAAAAAAACGACAATTATTCTATAAATACTAAACAATCTATCTAAAAAATAATAACCATAGCAAACTGCCTCACAGTGAGACGGTTTGCTATAAAAAAATTGAAAAAAAATTATAACAAACTGCTTCTCCGTTGGGCGGTTTGATATTGAGAGCTAGCCGCTCCACTGAAAAGTGTTTTGGTTATTTTTGAAAATATTTTGAATACGAGGTTAGATTTACTATTTTTTTAGAGTATTAATAAAAAAAAATCGGCTGCAAACGTATCAAAGCGAGCCCAATATTCCAGTGTAACCAGACCCATCTGTCTCTCTCTCTCTCTTCTTCTTGTTCTCTTCTCCATTGCAAACAAAAAATAGAAGTAAAGAAATGGCTCAACCCAAAGAAGCAATTTTAAAAGTCCTCCATTCCCTGTTAAAAAACTTTGATACAGCCAAGCTCCTAATATCCGAATTAGGGGTTGTGTCTTCAGATTTGAATGCCCTGTTTGATACAATCCAAACTGATGCGTTCCAATTGAAAACATTACTCGCGGAAGGGGAAGAAAAACAATTGAGAACAAGTCGATCGAGCATCAGCATTCGGTCCTATTCAGCTACTAACAGTATGAATAATAACACCACACAACAGTTCGAATCAAGTTATGAGTCGACAGAAGACCGTGCTGCCATGTCCGAGGTCAAGAATACAATAGACTGCCTCGACGGCCGCTTAAAGCAGTGTCTCTTATGCCTTGCCATCTTTCCTGAAGGTGCTGTAATAAAAAAACAGCAATTGCTTCATTGGTGGATCGGTGAGGGGATCGTGCTGGATACTGAGATCGGTAAAGGCCGCTTTGAAGAGCTCGTGTACCATGGTCTGATAGTACCAATCAAACATGAGCACTGTGATGAGGTCCATGAATTCAGAATATATCCATGGATCCGTCGGCAACTGATCGAAGCAGCGAAAGAAAACAATTTCTTGGAGCTTGATCCCATGGGAAATCCTGTTGTCGGTGCAACTAACCGTGTGATTCTGACCAAGGAGCAAAAACACGTGCGAGAACGATTGCGATCTTTTGGTAGGTCCAGCAATCAGAATCAGGGTTTGCTATCGATATACAATGTCGACCAACAATATGTGCATCTCGAGAAGTCGTGGTTCTCTGGCCAGAAGAAACTGAGCACTTTCCAGGTTGGGAGGTGTACCGGTTCCAGCGAGCACCATACCGAGCTTCTGAAAGAATGGTTGTTGAAGGGAATTGGGGCTTGTAGGAACTTGAGGTATCTCAGCCTCAGAGGAATCTCTAGAATTGAGTCTCTTCCTGATTCAATTGGAGATCTTTACTATCTCATAATTCTCGACCTTAGAGCGTGCCACAATCTCGAAAAGTTGACTGGTGCTGTCACATCATTGAAGAAGTTGCAGTACCTAGATGTATCAGAGTGTTATCTGCTTGATCAAATGCCTCGAGGCCTCGATCAGCTCGTCAACCTAGAAGTGCTAAAAGGCTTTGTCATTGGGAGCACGAAAAGCAAAGACCCGTGTCGTCTGACAGAGCTAACGAGGCTAGAGAAGCTAAGAAAGCTCAGCATCAGCATAGGCCGTCAGTCGGTGGCAACCGATGATGAACTCCAACAATTGGCCAGGTTAGAAAACCTACGGTATCTTTCGGTAACATGGGGAGTGGTAGCATCACACAAGAAACAGTCACTTGTTTCAAATTCTTCTGGTAAAGTCAAGACAGCCGAGAGCATTGCAGACATGCGTCTCTGTCTTCCCCCGAAAATCGAAAAGCTTGATCTTCGCTGTGTACCGTTTAAGGTATTTCCTGATTGGCTTTCGCCGAAAAATTTGGTGGGTTTGAAGAAATTGTATATAAGGGGTGGAATGCTTGAGGTATTAGGAGCAGAAACCGGGTGGGCTGTCGAGGTATTGCGACTGAGATTCCTGAGAAATCTCAAATGTGACTGGGATTCTGTTCCTGATTTGTTTCCAATGCTTAGTTTCCTGGAGAATTGGGAGTGTGAAAATCTGATTTCCTGGCCGTGTAATGATGAAGGGATCTGGCGGAAACTAGAATGAGAAAGAAAAATATATTGCGCTCTCTTATCAAGTGCAAAATAATTGTATTATCAAAATTCTAAAGGGATGTAATTTAGAATTCTGTAAATTTTATTATGAAAAAACTATAGAATATCAAAATCACAAGTTCACCGAGCGTGCAGGCATTTTTTTTCATAACCAAAAAATAAATAAAAATAATATTAATGACCTATTTTTAAAATCATTTTTACCCATAACCAAACCGCCCAAACGTGGGGCGGTCTATTATGCAGACCAAACCGCCCCCCGTGGGGCGGTCTGTTATTTTATTTTATTTTTTTTGTATTTTGTGTATACAATGATCATTTTCTCTCTCCTAAGTCACAATAATCCACTCACTCTTCTTTCAAACTGACTTCTGCTCTCAAACAGTGCTACGAGGCAATTTTTTAGGCGATTGTGATCAACAGTGACCGAGGTATTTTTTTTAAAATTAATTTTTAGAAACATGTCGGAAATTTCAGAAATAAACAAAAAATATTAGAAATTGTTTGATCCATTCTCCAAATTTGAAACCTTATTATTTTATATGTGTTTATGATGTTTGTTTTTTTAGGTGAAAACGATGAGCAAAAATACACCAAATTAATCGTCCAGTGGTGGAAAACTGACAAAATCTGGTAAGACGGTGATGAGCAAAAACACACCAGTCAATGACGATAATGATTTTTAGGAAAACCTTTACACAAAACCAAACCCGTTACCTACAAAGAAAAATACTTGTAAGACAGTCTCTTCGTCTACTACGACTCGTATCGGCGATATCAAAAGAAAGAAAAATGCTGGTAAGACTGTCTCTTCGTCTGCTGCGACTGAACTAGACTCAGACGATGATTTTGTTCCTTGTACCTTCGGTACTCGTTCTCAGAAGTAGTATTATTGGAAGGTCTATAATAATTATTTAGTAATTCTAATGTATCAGTGTGTAATAATTATCAGGTTTGGTAATCGGATCGAATAGTTAAAATTCATCTAAGGAAAAATGATTCACAACATAAGTTAATTGAATAAGTTACAAATATAAATACAATATTTGTTGAATTAACTCTTCCTGCGTCCGAACATATCAAGTCTACTTCTTAGGATTCTGGAAGTGGATGATGGCATGACACTAGTAGTTGTAGAGCCCTGACTACTCTCGAGTGGCTTCCCGACTGGGTCGCTTGCTTCCGAAGGTCCTGCATCGGCAACCACTCTAACATTCTCTCTTTCGTTGGCTTTGTTTATTGCCTCGCAATGCATTTCATTGAACATTCAGTATCAATATTTAAATTTAATTTCAAATCATTTTTAAGTTGTACATCTACATACCTCTAATCTGTCGTATGTCAGTAGTCGAACGGTGAGCCTCATGTCCCACTCGCCGACCTTGCATCCTATCCATTTCCATTACGCGCTGCTTGTGTTTCCTCCTCCCCTTCCTGATCCATTTCTTATCGGAAACTACCGTAGGCCCAAGGTAGTATGGCCACTGGTACTTGTTGGGGTAGCTGTGAAATGATGCTCCACAGGTGTTCAGAAGGCAATCGGTACGGTAATAGTTGTCAACAAAGACGTTTTCAAGGAAATTCCGTTTTCGACAAACCACCATAACATGAGAACACGAAATGCGAACTAAATGGGGGCCTTGGCACTCGCATGTTACTTGATTGTTCGCGCCTAAAACGACTCTGTACTTGCATGCGCGTTCATGAGTTTGTATAATGTCATTTTATCCCACCACTGGTGGAATGATCTCACTTGGAACCTGCACTTCATATTCCGTACCTATGCTGCCATATGCTACAACGTGCATGACGGAACCTTTTTCTCTGTGTTTTTTTAATTTCTCCTCCACTCTATCTGAGAATAGTTGGTCCCTACTCGCTAATACAGTGGCTTTAGCATGCCTCTCAACAAACCAAGCATTTAACTTGTAGAATGTCTCCTCCACCAGTGAAACCACGGGTAACATACGGCTCTGTTTGAAGACATTGTTTAATGACTCTTGACATATTAGTGGTCATAATTCCCCATCTCCAACCTCCATCATATGATTGAAATATCTTCTCATATGCCGACGTCTCTATCAGATCGTGCGGACGTCTCTTTTCCGCCTTCGCTAAGTAAGCATTTGCCTCTGGAAATGTCTACAAAAAATAGAAATATACCTCAGTGATACAAGTTGTGCAAATGTAAAAAAAAAAATAATGTATACATACTGTGGCAAAATCTCTGAACATCTCTTCCATCCGTCGTGGTTTTTTCCTCTTGCAGCCAATTTTGAACCTGTCAGCAACACATTCTCCGCCGCCGGTATTCTTGCACAGGTTCTCTGAAATGTGTTGCATGCAGTACCTGTGCACAGACTCTCCAGTATCCGTGTTCCATCCATAGTTGAGGCTATTAAATACATGCTTGATGCCCTTGTGCTGGTCTGATATCACGCAGACGAACCTGTTTCCTATCACCTTTCTTCTCGGAAAGGACATGAAAAAATTCCAATTTGGACCATCCTCCTGTTGAACAATGGCAAAACCTATGGGCAACAGCTGGTTTTCAGCATCATATGCACATGCTACAAGCAGATCCCCACCATACCGGCCGGACATAAAGCATGCATCGATGCTGATCACAGGTCTAACATATTGAAATGCTTCAATACATGGACCTAAAAGCCCATGCTATGCCCTTGAATTATACCTCACCGGGTGTACCGGTTGGTACATGCCACTGCTGGAACCTGGTTCTCGGATTTGTACCTGTTATGGCCACGAGCAATGGTGCGAGGAGATTGTACGACCCCTTCCAGGTTCCGAAGCATCTGCATACTGCAAGTTCCCGACCCCTCCACAACCTATTGTAATGTGGGGTTACATGTTCATAGACCCGTCTCACCGCACGAGCAACCTCCTTAATGCTCATCGCAGGGTCCTCCTTAATGTCTGTCATAATTATATCGGCAATAATTGCTACCGTCAGCGCACTATGATCTGATCTTCTTGACGCACTCTTGCAAGTGTGTGGTCCTTCGACCTTCTTAATTATCCATGCCTCTCCCTTGCCTTTAGGCGCGGCAGACATTTTCTATTTGCACTTTGTATCATTGCAAATTACAGCATACCGGTTCCTCTCCCGCCTGGCCACTATAAACTCCCAGTTACCCTTCAACTGGAACTGCTTAACTTTGCTCGACAGTTCTTCTATGTTGGTGTAAAGCTGGCCCGGGCTAATCTCTTCGTTGTATACAACGCGTGTCCCAAAAAAAGAAATGTCTGCTTCTTCAAAAGAAGTAGTGTCATTGAATGTCGTTACCGGATGCTTGTCTCCGCGTACCCTGATCGGAAATCTGTCTTCAATTGGAGGAGGCATAATCTCCTCATCGTCGCCCTCTGATAATCTGTCTGAATCCCAATCCCCATCCCAATCATCACCAGTATCCATTTTCTTTGTCGGTAACTTATCAATACCGTCAAAATCAATGCCTGTATCATTTCGATCGACTTGGACTGTCTTCTAGGTTCAGGGGAGCTGTAGTTAGGTAAGGCATCAGGTACTGATTGGTATCCAACCCGACCAACACATGACCGTCTTCTAGTTTCAGCCCGGGGTGCAACACTGCGCTCAGGTACTTGCAAATACATATCTCGTCTCACAGGTTCACGAGGGGGTGAGGTCACATCCTGGTTGTGATCATAATCCTGTTTGTTTTGGGTAGAAGATCCTATCCAGGCACCAACTGGTTGAATCGAAACTTTTTTGCAAAATAGGTCCATTACCGGGATTAAATTGGACTCAAATAACCCGTATATAGCTGTCCATATATCTCGCTGCTCTGCTATAGGATATTTTACATAATAAGGTTTGGCACCGGGCGGTTGGTTGTTAATTCGGGTACTGATTTCTACGGTAAATTGGGCACGGTCCCAACGGGTTTGTTGCAATATTGCTTCCTTTACTTCATAAATTGAAGTATTGGCATTCACCTGGAAGCCATAAGTCGCATCTTTTGAGTATTGGCATCCGAACTCCCCTTTTGTGATTTTTTCACCCATGTACAATGCAATGAACATTTTTGAGCCTTTTATGACATTACAAAAGAAATTCGTCATTCAATATTAGTTTTTTGTTTATTTACGAAATTTCTAACATTTAAAAAAAATTAAAAAAAAAAAAAACCTCGGTCACTGTTGATCGCAATCACCTCAGAATCACCTAAAAATCGCCTATGAACACTGTTTGAGAGCAGAAGTCAGTTTGGAAGAAGAGTGAGTGGATTATTGTGACTTAGGAGAGAAAAAATGATCATTTTATACACAAAATACAAAAAAAAAAAAAAAAAAAGACCGCTCCACGAGGAGGCGGTTTGGTCTGAGGATAGACCGCCCCAAGGGTGGCAGTTTGGTCTGCATAGTAGACCGCCCCACGTTTGGGCGGTTTGGTTATGGGTAAAAATAATTTCAAAAATAGGTTATTAATATTATTTTTATTTATTTTTTGGTTATGGAAAAAAATGCCGGCGGAGCGTGCTCTTCCGATCTGATCCTATTAGTCGATATACGTGGGCTTAGTTTCCAACAGGCCGAGCCCGATTTTCTGCTCCGCAAAAAATAATAGACCAGAAAAACCCAGAAAAGGTCCGAAAGCCCGCCATACCCCGTCCTGCAAAACTTCAATTATGGGCCGAAGAAAAACAGTAGAACCAATTGACCGCTTAATGCATAATGCAGCTTCACCACAAATAATTGTGAATATTTATCATAATTGATTGCTACCTATCAATAATTTCGAAACATAATGGTCATTTGTACTAACATTTGAAGCAATTACTGAAAAGAATATTAGCAATTAGAAGCTAAAAATTAATATATCCATCAAGCTAACGAGCTGTTTCGGGATGCACAAAAATACTACAGAAGACATATAAAGTTATTTCATGCAATTAACGCTCTATGAAATGTAATTTAAGATTTAAGTCAAATTAGGATTTTCGACTATCAAGTTCGATACTAAAGATTGCATTGCTCATTCCAGAAGCTAAGTTAAAGAAAGTACTGGACAAGATCACAAAAGAAAAGTTAACAAAAGCTATTCAATTAAAAGGAATGCTCTCCCGTGAGAGTGAGACGACTTAAAAGTGCCGCTTTAAGCTGCTCCCCTGTGAAGGCACGTGTACCCATCCCAACCGTCGCCTGCTGCACCACTGCATCTCCCACCGTCGACACTCCGGCACTCCGTATCTCCAAATCCATTTCCATAAACACCCCCATTAGCCTTGCCACGGGGTGACCCCACCTGTCAGAGTGAAGCCGCACCATCGCCTCCTCCGCTCCAATCATCTTCACCTCCAATTCCACAATTCTCTCCCTACCGTAACCACCGCTCTCTCCATTTTGATTTCTTTTTCTCTTCTGATCCTTGCTAACCGAATTATTCAATTCAGAAATTCGGAACTGGAGATTCGAGTTCTCTGCTTCAATGGCTTTGACCTTAGATTGGAGATCCGTTATGTAAGAGGTGGCATCGGTGAGGAGAGATGCCTTGTCCATGCGCGACACATTGGGGACCACAGCTCGAAGTGCATAGAACTTTTGATTCAATCGCTCGCGCCTCTGCCTCTCTGCCTCCACATGGTCCATTGCAACCTCTCGACCGTTTGCTGGCTTTCGGCCTCTCTTCTTTGGCCGTCTCTCTGTTGCGGCTGGGGTGCCGCTCTGTAGATCTGAGTGCTCTGATGTGGAAGGAGCAGAAGAGAGACGGCTTCTCTTGTTGGATTCGCTGAGGTAATTAGGATTAGTTGATGTATATTGGATTGGTGATGAGCATTGATGTTCAACCAGACTGCCTGAATTGTTGCTGAAATTCAAAATCTCACCGGATTTCACAAGATCAAATTCATTTTTTGGCAATTGAGTGAATGCGGTATTGTTCGCAGCCGTGAACTCGTGATTGAACCAAAGATCAGCCATAGCGGCTCCCGTAACAGAAGAGGCAAGGTTAAAAGTTTGATAAATTCGGGTAATAATTTCAGGGTTTTTCGGCACAACATGCGTGGATCCCATCTCGACAACTGCACCATTGACCGGAACAAATGCCACTGTACGAATACCCAATACATGCGCCTCTCGCACACGCTCGCAACGTGCCTTTGCAAGCTGGTCACTGCCGGAATACCAAACCGGCTCGCCTTTAAACATAATGTGTGGATCATATGACTGAGTCATGGACACCAGAAAGAACCACTCAGTGTCGGTCACATCATCTTCATCCGACTGTGAGCTGTCAGAGACGAGCGAGTTGAGTTCCCGAAGGACGCGCTTTCGGTGTGACTGCTCGGCCAATGAAGTGGCAACGGAGGGGGCCTGAATTTCATCAAGCGAGGCTTTGTAGTAGCCATCACCCCATAGGAGGTGAGAAGAGGGAGGAGGGGTGGATTGCCAGAAAATGGCATAGGTCCAGTGATCGGTCGACTGGTCAATGAGGGACTGGAGGCGACCTTGAAGGGTTTCCTCAACGAATCCCGGCTGTGATCCTACGGTGTGCATTGAGATTGAGGTATGGTTATCACAAATATTCATGTTTAGTTGATTAAGTGAATTGATATTTGATAGGTAGAGTTGCGGTTGTTTTCATTTCACACTTGTTTATCGGCGCTTATATAGAATGGCTCTGGAGAGTAGGAACTACCACCTCTCCATTCTTGTCGATATCAAGTGGGGGCTTTTTGTTTTCTCCATTTCAGAATACTGGAGAGTATTTGGTTTGGGGAAGTAACGAAGAAGCTAGTTGGCCTTGATGGAAGAAAGTTTGACTGAAACTGGTGTTTTAGTATTATAGTTAGGCCGCGCTTGATGACAACAAAACCACTATTTTAGACAAAAAAAAAAAAAAATGGAGTAAAACTAGAGTGTTCACAGGTTTCATTTTGAATTCAACTCTAAGTGGGGTAAAACTAAGAGTCTGAATCTGCTGTAATTCTAAGAGGAATTATAGGATTCTAAAATTTCGAAATAAACTGTTCAAATTTTTTTGTATGCTGATATCGAAAATATTTTCGGAAAAGTAAGTTTTTATGCACGCATCTCGAGAAATACTAACGGATCCCAAAAATACTAACGGTTGGGATTGGAATTACAACATCTTGTAATTCTCCGAGAATTACAGCAGATTTATTTTCTTAAAACTAGGTTGTTTCTAAGTTTACCGAGTTTCATTGTGAATTCAACTCTAAATTTATCGAATTAGCTTCAAACAATGAATTCAAACCGTTAAAATCCTTCTATCTTACTAGTGATGTGTCTACATATGAAAATTTTAAAATTTAAGTTAATTTTGTATAGAGCCAAGTGATCAAAAGACGCCTAAAAAATTAATGCATTAAAATTAGTTTATAAACCTTCTAATTTTGACCACTTATTAAATTAATTCAAAACTTTAAAAGTTTCACATGTAGACGCATCACTCGTAAGGTAGAATAATTTCAACGGTTTGGATTTGTCCTCTGAAGCCAATCCAATAAATTTAGAGTTGAGTTCTATTAAACAACCTAGTTCTACTCGACGAAAATGCTCATCTTTATTGATTTTCAATTTTTCATTCAATTACTCGGGAATTTTCTAATTAGTCAACAAAATAACAGTCCAAAGTATTTCAATGGCACCCTTCAACGTCTTTCTTTTTCCTCTCTATTCGTATGAAATTCTAGTGTCTAAAATCACCCAATTTATTTTGCATGCATAATAAAAGTTGTCTAATCCATATTTCTTTATTGCCTTCTTGATCAAAATATTGATATTTATTTCTATAAATATCAATATTTTGATATATTATTCGTGACAATTAATTCTTTGAATTGTATTTTAATCATACATTTTAGACTTTATTAAATTATTTTCTGAATTTCGAAATGTATTATTATGCAAGGTGTTTAGTTGCAACTTGCAAGAGAACCTTGAGGTCTTGTGCAGTGCATTTAAATGTTGAACCAGAAGTAGCAACGGTCCCGATAGCTATAGGAACCATTTTAACATGTTCCTCAATTTAAAAATGAAACAGTTGAGAGATTCTTGTAGCTGGTAAGCTGGGTAGTGGGTCCCTTGTCTTTTATCTTTCCAATAATATATATATATATATATAGGAAAATATAGATATAGATAGATATATAACATTATTTTTCCCCAGAAGACCGGACTTTTTTCGCGTGTATCATAAAATAATCAATTTGAAAATCTTCTTAGAATGAGTGCTTATATGAGCAATTTAATAATTGCTTTAGTCAATGAAAAGTACTTATTTTTAATTCACACAATTAATTGACAGTAGCATATTTATTTTGGTGTTAAGACATTTTTTTATTTGATGAAACTAATTGGACCACAATTGAAGATCCCTTTCAAGAAATTACTTCCCATGGATATTTTTTCCATTAAACAACTTTTATGCACGCACTTTTTTGAAGATCTTAACAAGTCTCGTGTAAAATTTCAGTAAATTGTTTAATTTTTATTTTAGGTTGGACCGAATAAAAAATATATAACGCTTTATAAGACTTATTTAGGGCCTTTTCAGTCCTTTACTATGCGTGTAGGAAAAAAAAATCACTCAGACTTTGCAAAAATCAGCCTACGCGCACAATATTTTGACAAAAATTTCCATTCTCATTCTCTTTAGATGGCCGAACAGGACCTTAACACACAACATTTTCGGTGTTCACTCATTGCAAGATGGAGCGCACATTTGACTTACTGAAAATTTGAAAATAAATTAATTAATTACAGATCTAAACCGTTAAATATAAATCATATAGAAGTCCAAAATTACAAATGCAATCTGATAGTTGGGAATTCACCTAAGCGCCAAGTTTTTTCCTATCCTGACTTTCACCAGCTCAAGGAAATTAAACTAAATAATATTTAGTTCTCAATTTTTTTTTTTTATAGATCAGATCAAGGATTTTCTCCTTTTAACCTTTCAGTATATATAAATTTTGCTGAATAAGCGCACGCGGGTGTAGTACAATATAAAACTTGCTCATGATCAGCGGTACAAATTTAATTTATTTTTTTGTATGTTATTAATGAAAAAAATCGGGTGCATGCATTGCATAATTGCATCTGGTAGCGTGGTCCCATCAAACGAGATTGCATCTATCAGACGATCAGAAGATAACTTTGGTTAATTAATTAATTAGTTACTATAATATTATTATTATAAATAAAGTAAACTAGCTAGTGTAGGGCGGTAAAAAAAATAATTCAGTAGCTCTTGGCTCGATCGCATATTTAACTCGCTTGCTAATAGTTGGTTCGTTACTGGATTGAGGTGTTAACAAGTTAACTCGTCACTAGCTCGGTTTGGAATTAACGAGTTCAAGTTGAGATGTAGCTTGCTCACTAGCTCGGCTAGATATCAAATTTGTGTATATTTTATACTGCCTAATTTGGTCTACCTTGGTCCACAAAATTTGTAGAATTTATTTTCTTTTTAAATAAAGTTTTAGTCAGATTCAACATACCAGCTCATTAGCTCGTGATGATTTTAAGTTGAGATTTCAACTCAGGTACCCTAAACCAGCTCGTGACATAAACATTTTAAAACTAGTTGCTACCCCACATATAGGCCAGTGGACTACTGATCATGAGGTGGTGGGGACCTAGAAACCCCACACAATAACATAAATTAATAAACGAGGTGAACTTCGATTGGAATCTCCTGATGAAAACATGAAACTTACAACTATATATTCTGATCTAATTAATTAATAATTTGATGCACCATCTACGAATCGTCACACTAAACTGAAAGGCACAAGTGGATGTTATATTGCAATTTTTTAAGACTTAATTAAAATTAGCTTAATTATCACTAGTCACCACACTGACGGCCAGTAAGCATTGGTAATTAGCTCATGCAAAGTTTTCTTTATGTACATCTAGTTTTAAAAATAAAAACAAAAGTAAATGTTAGTCCCATATTGTGCTCTTATCTAAAATTTATCAAGCTTCCGATCAATTGTTTAGCCATAAATTTATAATATTTTTTAGACTATTTCTAAATTTTTTTTTTTTTGTTATGCATATGTTACATATTGTCAGCCTAGGGGCATTAGAAAAAAAAAACCAATTCTCATTTTCATCCAACTCTTTTCAATGCTAATTTTACTCAATATTCTATAAATAAAAATTATAATTTTACTATCGTATTTTTTAAATTCTTAGTACCCTTACATAGTTCAAGTATGTAAACTGTATTAATTTTGCTTTACATGCATGATGTAAATTGTGGGTGCGATATATTTAAATTCTAATTTAGTATCATAGTCCAAGTATTCAATTGTAAATTTACAATCATGTGTTTGGTCTTAAGAAATCACTCTAAAAATTAGCTCAAGTACTAATTAAAAATTACTAAACTTTAGAGGAGAACAATCTAATACAGACATGTTTTGGTGGACACTCCCAATACCTCTCAAAATAAAAGTATTAATTCATGTGGCTTACTATACACAATAAAATTCTTACCAAAGACAATCTAGCTTCTAAAGACTGGACTGGTGACCTAAAATACCAATTTTGCACTCACCAGGAAATAGTAGATTATCTTTTTCTTACATGTACTCTGGCACAACAAATCTAGTTTTGGTTGGACAAAATTCAACATTATATGCAAAACTGAAACAATTGTGAAGACATTGTTACATTTGCAACTTCTCTACCTAAATATGAGCAAACTGGGTTATTAGTTATTCTTAGTGCAGTGTATTGGATTATTTGGATACATATAAATGAATTGTGTTTTAATGATTGTAACATTAAGACAGTTAGAACATTAATTCTTCTAATCAAATCTTTAACTCTTTATTGAACAGGGAACATGAAGCAGAAACTCAAAACTGCCACTGAAAGATGGCTATCCATCATTGAATATGCAATCTCATTGGATCAGTTCATGCCTCTAGGGATGGTTATGTACCAGCCCCTTGAGAGGATAGTACATCAGCCTCAGAGCCCACTTTAAGTGAAGATGCATAAAAACCAATAACAAAAATTTATTTTTGTAGTTACCTCCAATTCTTTGTTAAGTGGCTTAGTATTAACAAATTTTGTTTTACATTTAGCACTCTATAGCTTGGTCTATCAGCTTATTGTCAGTAGATTTTGTGAAAACTTCTAGCACTGTGTCCTAGGCCATTGTGTTGTGGCCACTATGATTCTATGAAGAAACTGTTATCCTGTAATTATTTGTTTCAGTAAAATGAAACGGTACTTGCCTTTTAAAAAAAATAGTAATGCTAAATATGTTGCCACCTGCTGGAGACAGTTATCAGCCCCTGCTGATGGATTAAGTGACGGAGGAGAAGAGAACAGAAAGACAGTAAAATATCTAAGTATTGTTACAAGGCACGTTTTAGGCGTTTGTTATTTTAGTAGCACGTTTTAGATTACGTGTTTCTCCAACCCTTGAAAAGTAAACACACGTTTTTCTCTTTCTTTATATGTCCTCGCTCAACTCGTGAATCATAAAAAAAAAATGGAGCAGTACTGCAGCAAGCGACAGAGAGTACAGAAATATTCTCCTCTCGTGATGTGGGCACATGGGAAAGCGGGACCAGAGGTCCAGAAGGGTTAGGTTAGGTGCTCCTCTCCAGAGAAGATCATGACCGTTGAGTCAAGATCGAACGGTCAGAACAACTTGGAGAGTCTGATCAGTTGGTATGTCAATTAGTTGGATGGTATAACATAATAACAATGAGAGGAGAATGCCACGTGATAAAGATGCAGTAACCGTCCAGGATTTTGAAAAAAGAGGCATTTTCATGATGGAGTTCTCTGTCTCTGTCCCAGTTTACCAGACAAAGCTGGCTACTTTTTCTATTGCTTATTTTTATTACGTGGAGCCATGAGCCATCTACAAGACTGCTCCTGCTCCTCACTTCTTTTAGACGTTCATGTCTTTTCCTTAGTGTCACTAAGGAAATTTGTCACGGCGTAATCAGTCACGTCACGAGACGTCACGTCACGTGTGTCAATTACGTGACGTGACTCGCGTGACGCGTGACGTGATTATTCGCGTGACGTGACCACATTCTAGTGAAAATATACGTCACGTCACGTCACGCGAACTAGTCACGTCACGTCACGTCACGTGATCACGTTACGTCACGTCACGGTATGAAACATACAGTATCCAACTTTTTTTATATATATAGAGTATTCAGATTTTTATTTTAGTGTAAGTTCAGTAATATTGGTACTCATGTAATATTAATTTTTATTTTTTTTAGTTTAGTCTAATGAATGTTTATAATTTGAATTTTTAAAGTAATATCAGATGTACTATTTCCTAAAAAAAATAATCTTTACAATATTATTTACTTGTTTTATAATTTTTTTTATCTCTTTTTCTAAATTTTCAACAATTTAAATTAAAATATAAAAAAATTGACACGGTTAATTTACGTCACGACACGTCACGTCACGTGTGATGACGTCACGTATAGTCACGGCGTGACTACGCGTGACGTGACCACGCGTGACGTGACCATCCGCCACCATTTTAGTCACGTCACGTCACGTCACGTAAAAAAAAATTGATCACGTCACGTGACCAAATCACGGTGTGTTTGTCACGTCACGTCACAGCGTGTCACGTATTTCCTTCTCTACTTTTCCTCACGGGAGCGGATCCGAATCTGCTGCGGTTCTTTGCTCATTCTTTTTTTTCAAATTCAACTGTTGAATTATTTTAAAATTCGTGCAAAGAAAAATCAGTTATTTTGGGATACATGCACAGAAATTAATAGACAACTGAATTTGAAAAAACATGAATTTTATGATTATTATTCATTCTTTTAGGATCAGATGCAAGGGTGGATCTATTGTAGCGTAGAGTAAGGTAACTGCCCTATCCTGAAAATTCAAAACTAATTTACAAAAACTGAGTTTTGAGTCTTTGTCCTACTCTGAAAATTGATATTGCCCTACCAGGAATAATTGGTTATCTAAATATTATGGAGTAAAATATGTTAGAATACTATTTTGTTGTTTTTGTTATCATTTTTTATTTAGTACCTAATTATTTAATGGATTTAGATCCGATTATCTATTTAAATCCGATTCAATAATTTCCTGTCCTATCCTGGTCCGAATCCTGAATCCACCCCTGATCAGTTGTGAGTCCCACAGGAGTAGCTTGGGTTCGATGTCCATTGGACTCAAACTGGTTTTGATGGATTCCATAACCATCCGATCTACTTTAAGATATGTGCTCACATATATTAAAACAAATGTACAAATATTAAAGTAACATGCACGAATATTAAATATATCGGACGGTTATGGAACCCATTAGATCCAGTTTGAGTCCCATGGGCATCGGACCCAAGCTGTTCTCTTTTCTCACTGGCTGAAAACTTTTTATTTAATAATTAATATCAAAAGTAAACACCTATAAAAATATTAAACAAATTTGAAATTGTAGGAAAAAAAGACAAATTAACCTGAAAGTCCCAGCTCTAATTTATGTTTTCCTGATACAACTAACAAGTGGCCAAGTGGGATGAGGTTCTTCTGTCCTCAGTGGGCACTGGGCAGTGGCTCCATACCTTTTTTTCAAACCCAGAGGAAAAGAGAGAGCAAAGAGACGAGTGGTAGGTACAGCCGGTACAGTAACAGGGGGGAATAAAAATGGCCATTCCTAATTTTAGAATATGAATATTAGTATCTTTGGCTTCTTTGTTTGTTATTATTTATTTATTTTGCTATTGTTTGTGTCAGAAATATAAGCTAAGAATTGAATTTTAAGATAATATCTATTTAATAATATGTCATTAATTAATTTAGTGACAAAAACACATAATTTTAATGTAAAAAGTCAATGAGTTTGAAATTCACAAAGTAAAGAAATCATCTGTATAATACACAGATGTTTGAGAGGTATTGAGTATCCCAACTTATATTTTTTAAAAAAAAAAAAAATCTATATCTCAAAATTTATTTGTTGCTTTTCTTAAAAATTTAGGTCTAGATTTACGATCGTGGAGTGGAGTCGATCATCTTAAACCTACGGTTTATACTGCTGGCATCCATCTTTTTATTTTTTACCAGAAAAATTATTTCTGCACGTTGGTAAGTAAGCCTGAAATATTTTCTTGATTTGACCAGTAGAAACGTCATTCACTAGAACAACTCTGGCCTTGTAAACATTAACGATTGACACTTTGACAGCTCTTTATTCTACATTATGGTTTTGAAACTCAGAATTAGAATCAGAATTGAGTTCTTGACCATGAAATTAAAATCGGATGAATCGGCCGAGTTGACTCGGAAACTCGGATTTTTTTGGCAGAACTTGAGTTGATCATTTTATCATGATTTGTATAAATAATGTTAGAATAATATATATTTTTTTGTTAGTTAAAAGGGTCTTGTCCAGAACTTTAGTAACATGCATTCTTTGAAGCACCTAGACCTAAAAACAAATTCTTGTACAAAAATATTTTTTTGAAGTAATTTGATCATAACTACCGGTACGTATAAATCAAGAAAAAATAAAAATATTGCAAAAGGCAAATATAAATTGTTTATAATTTGTCAACATAGCAAGATAATAAATAAGAATATTTAAAACTATTACGGAAGACTTTTTTTAATTGAAAAAATATCAGACTCGCCCTGACTCAGTTAGACTTGGCCAGACTCAGCTAAGTCAAGCATTGTTCAACTGAGTTTTGCTATAAAACTCGTATGGATGTGAGACTCGGATTAAACTCAGACTAGTCACGTCCGATACTGAGTTGACTCGGCCGAGTTTTCAGATCATGTTCTACATATAATTTGCAGGCTTTCTAGAATAAGTGAGCAACGTTTTCTTTGGTAGAGGCTACGTGAGCGAAGTTTTTTGTTCGGCTAAATGTGTTACTTGTTTGTGCAAATCCAGTTTTGGCTTGCAATTATACACACTTTTAGTAATGGATCACTGGTCCTAACCGATTGCTTCACCAAAGACTGGTATACGTATAAGATGTCCCAATCTAAAAAAATGACATCTACGACCAAGGGAAATATCAAATGCCCTAAACCCTAAACACTTTTAGTAATGGATCACTGGTCCTAACCCATTGCTTCACCAAAAACAGGTATACGTATAACATGTTCCACTCTAAAAAAATGACATCTACGACTAAGGGAAATATCAAATGCTTGAAAATTACGACCAATGCAAATATCTAAGGCTCCTGAAAGGGTCAGAACCTGCCACATGTAAGAACTTCGGGAGCAGCTTGGGTCTGATGGGTTCCATAACCGTCCTATCTGCTTTAAGATACATGCGCACGGATATTAAAGCGAATGCGCAGGATATCAAAATGACACACACAGATCTTAAAGCTAATCGAACGGTTATGGAACCCATCAGACCCAGTTTGAGTCCGATAGACATCGGACCCAAGCTGCTTCCAAGAACTTGATATTCAGTTGCATATATCACGTCTTTGATATAAATCCAAAATTTAAAAAGAAATCGTAAAATAACAACTTGGGAACTAAAAAGTATTCAAAATAGATTGGAGTACAAGAAAAATCAGTGATGACAAACATACAATGTTAATAAAAATTAAGTCTAACAAAAACGTCCTGCATGAGTATGACTTGATGGACCCATCATGAACGCATCTAATAAATAACTAAAGAGAAAATTTAACAGATGGGTGAGAAAAATAAAACTCTTAGGGCCTCATGGCGACATGTAAGCCTAAGAAATGAACATATAAATACAAGCAAAGAAACATCAGAAAATTTTCTCGAGATACATGCACCCCCTCCCTCGCCCCCCCCACTAAAAAAAAAGAAAAGAAAAATCATTCACGTACTCCCTCAAAAGAAAGAGATTTCTTCATGCATCTGCATATAATTCATATATTCATGGCCAAAAAATGAAGAACATACAAAAGGAACCAAACAAATTTTTAAACTATTATTACATTAATTATTCTATTTAACATGTCTATCCAAAAGGGTTTCCTCCAACAGTGCCGAATGAGTTACTCGGGGTATTTGGTTGAGAGTATCTGCCAGCTAAATTTGGATCTGACAATGATGTCCCAAACAGAGCGGCTCCTGTGTTTAATTGACCCAAAGCTCCTTGTTGCCTACAATTACAACATATGCCAGTGCAATTTAATACCAGTGGTTAATAAGTTTAGTGCCAAATGTGATCCCACAAGTTATTTCTCGGTATACGAACTTCTTTGATCCTGTGAAGCACATACTGGTACTGCGTTGTGATAAGGTGATGTTGTAATATCCAGTGTGACTAGGTGTGGATGCAATGGGGCAACCTCATACGTACTTATTTTTTGACCTCAAATTCCTTTTATCAAGCATAATGATGTGAATCGAGCTTTAAGAGTTACATCTACTTGTAATCGGGGTTTATCAAAGGTTGAACACTTAAATCTGACAGAAAATGCCTCAATTAACATTATACCAACTTTCTGGGTCTTAAAACACAAAACCTTGCACAATAAGCCTGTACAGAAAGCCCGTATTAAGTACATAGTGTATCAGTGTGTAGTAGCAAGCTAGCACAGATTAGCTTGGAAACCAACTATACCAACCAAAACAGGTACCATCCAGCTGGTATGAAAATCCTTCAATAGTAAAAATGAGCTGAGAAAAGGTCAGGGAAACATACATTGCTGGCATCATATTGCTAGGCATTTGTTGTGGAAATGTCCCAGGAACTTGTTGCATCATGTACTGGCCTGTAATTTACAAATTTAACATTACTGATAAAAGAAGGGAAAACATGATTCCATAGAAATTTGAGAACAATATTAGAGGCATGAAAAATAAACTGTATACCCTCAGAAAAAAAAAAATTAAAAAAGTACAAATTGAAGACAAATATCAATTTTAACGAAGTGAAAATAATATCACACACCCTGGTCAAACATTGTGAACATTACGATGCTACTTCTAACTTATCCAAACCCAAATTTTCATGGACAACCCCATCTTTGGTTATTTTTTGGGTGTACGAGATATTTAGACACAGATTTTTTTCTGCTTTGTGCGGGCATACATTATGCTTGTGATTTTGTAAGGTACAAAGAAAACCGCCACAAATTAGATTGAAGATACATAAGGCATACTTGGAGGGACTGCAGATGCATAAGGCATTTGCTGATGGGCCATCCATCTAGGAGAAATACTCTCAAAGCTGGAGCTCCGCATCAAAGGTTGTTGTGGTGGCATATTCATACTTGGTGGTCCTGGCATCAGTCCTGGTCTCATCGAAGGAAACTGGTGCTAAAAATTGGGAATATAAAAAATTAAATACCGTAAAAATATAAATAAGTGAAATACATTTCCCACATAAATTCATCATGTTATGATTAAAAAAAAGGAAACACAGACTACAAGTCTAAAAGTTCCAATAACGAAACAAAAGCCTCAGTAAAAGGCTGTATAGTGAAATGCTGAATAGTCTAAAAGTGAAAGACATTCACATATATTGATACCTAGTATATTTAATAAATTATGTTTGATCATTAGTCATCAAATTTCCACCAAACTTACGGTCTGAAATTAATAGCACCAAATAGCAACCCAGATTTTAAAGCCCCTGAAGATTAAGCCCAGAGTAGTAATATAGACAACTGCCATATCACCATGGATCACACCAGAAAGACCTTATCCGGTAGAAATAATCAGGCATATATAAGAATTGCTCTGGGCTATAAGACAATAAAAAGCTTAAGAGGCTTACAGCTGATGCTTGAGCTGGAGTAGGTTCATTGCCTATATCAAATGGATTAACAGATGTCATAGGCTGAGGCTGGGGCTGGGGCTGAGGGTAGTTTGGCATTACCTACAAATTTGAAGATGCATATCATTAGAGAGTAAACAGTACTTACATGAGAAACCAACAAAGAACTATTTCCACCTGTGCATGCAAACGGTATGGAACAAGAAATAACAGCTGCTGTACAGTAGACAATACTGTACCAGTCCTGCTTTAGGTATTAATAGATTGATTGATTGGTACTTCTTGGTGCACAAGTCTATTAAGGTTTTTGTATATCTCTATTAAGACTGAAGCAAGCACCGAGATAACAGGCAATATATAATAGATCATATTATCAACTGGATTTATTCTATTATTACGAAAGGGAAAAAAGGATTTTGCTGTACCATTGCAGCGGGATATTGCATGCCATAGCCCATTCCAAACTGAGGGCCCCGTGGCCAGCCTGGCATTGGTGAAGCTGATGGTGGGTAAAGTGAAGAGAAGAAATCCTAAAGTTTTGCATATTCAAATATAGATGCAATATTAGTCCAGTAGAATATATTCGCGAACACACACACACATGTAAACACACAGCTTGTTGTGACTTCTAAGTACTTTTTATATGCCATTATACCTCAGGGAGTGCTTTCCTGGCACTAGGTTTATTTTCACTTGGAGCTGGATTTTCTTGAGTTGGGATGCTCGGCTGAGCTGAGCTTTGTGGCTGCAAAGTGAGACCGTATTGTAAATATGCAAGGATCCCTTACCCAAAGCGGAATATCTCACTATGAACATAAAATAAAATAAAAAGAAAGATAACAAAGAGGAAAACAAGCACAAAGTGAACTACCTGGTTTAGAGGCGCCACAGGAGCACCAAATTGCTGCTTATTGAAAAGCAAATTTCATTAGATATAAATAAGCAAATTTGGGGTTAACTTTCCATCTAGTTTAGGTTTAAGAATTTTAACCAGAGCATCTGGGATCCAACCCAAACAAATATTATTTTGGCAATAATTAAAATCAGATCGATTTCAAACCCGGTTCCCATGTATGACCAGGTATGATGAACATCGTGCAACCTCAGTTGTTTTCACACAAAACAGATTCAGAATCACATAAATAAAAGCACGCCCAAAAAGTTTTCAGCTCTAGGAAGGAGAGGTAAACTTATAATGTGCTTATGAGCTTTACTGTATGAAGAGAAGTTGAGATGGAAAATACTATCATGGAGCACACTATTTTTTGTTAAAGGTCTCAGAAACCAATCTAAAAATGATATCTTACCTGATTACCTGGAGCACCAACCAAAGAGCTTGCAGTAAAAAGAGAAGGTTGAGTTGCTGGCAACTGTATGCCATTGACGGTCTTAGGGCTTGAATCAGCATGACCAGGAGGGGCCATAGGAGATCCAGAGAGAGACAACTGTGAAAGAGCAGAATCAAGAGGATTTGCATTTGTAGCAACTGGTGGCACTGCTTCCTGTGCACTAAAGGCATCAAAAGCTAACCAGTCACTGCTGTTGGTACTAACTGATGGAGAGTTGATCTGCTGCGGCAGGCCGAGTTGAGTCTGAGCCTGTGGCTGTACTTGTGGCTGTGGTGCTGATTGGGAACCGCTGGGTGGTTCAAGATCATCGCTGAAGTCTATTAGGCTTACGACGGGGGGCGGTTCTTCTTTCTTAGGCTGTGCAGCAGGCTGCACAGTAGCTTGCACAGAGGGCTGCACTGTGGTAGAGTCCCCTGGTCCCGACCCTATGCTACTTGCAGAAGAGGTCCTCTAAGAGTTTTCGGTAAATGTAAGATTAGATTTAAATTAAAGTAAAGTAATAATAATGAATCATAGTCAAAAGTTAAATGGCAAGAATGTTTAACTGAAATCAATGTAATGGTCAAGAATTCAACTGATGATAGTAGTCCTCAGTAGTGCTCATGTTGGGGGACCCAACCAATGACATGAAGCTAAAATCTTAATATCATCTTGGTGATATTCAACATTACATATGCAGGTCAATATGTGGTAGTTGGCACAAGTTATGTACATTATTTACTCCTAATTCTGCCTCGACTGGTGTTGTAATTACGCAAAGCCAAATAGCAATTGAGTAGCAGGAGAATTGCATTTGAGGGTTAACTGAGGCAATATTGGTCAACAATTTAGGCTTGAGCAGGCTTAAATTGCTCCAATTACATCACGCTATACAGATACTCAAACTGAAGCTTTTCATCAAAATAAACTAACTTCCCATCCATCCTATCTAGTATTTTCAACCCAAAAATAGATTGCTAAATAAAAAAACGCTAACCTCAACTTGTGGCGGTGGCAGAGGATTCACCACTACCTTGGTTGCATTGGGCTTAGGCGGCTCACCAACACGCAATGGCGGTGCATCATTTCCCAAAATGTCTCTAATAGGCCGCACGGTAGGGCTAGACCCAGTGCTTCCTTGATAGTCAGGTGAGCCCCCTTGTGGTTTTGTCCCCTCCTGGACCCGTCTTTCGTCGACCTTCTGCTGGGGACCACGCCTATAGTCCCCTGGGCTCCTCTCGCCATAGGAGTATCGAGGATTTCTTTCACTAGGTGTGTTTCTTGAGTTGTAGCCCGGACTCTCGTTGTACCTTTCGTTGTATGGTGGACTCCTAGATCCACCCCGGTAGGAGTCAGGCCTTCGGTTGTCACTCGTGCCTTCAATATCAGCCTGTGAACACGAAGAACATTAGAAGAAGACAGAGACTAGTATAAGTCACTGTTGTTATTTATATATTTCAACAACAGGTTCATGATTGTGTCATGCACATGTCAAACAAACTGTTATATTAAGAAATAATATAAATTTCACCTTTGGCTTTGAAGGACGTCGATCTCCTGAAAACCTTCTCTCCTCATAAACATGCTTGATGAAATCTCTTAGTTTGTCAATATTACTGAGGTGAAAATGCAAGTGTCAGTAGTTCAGTATTTCTTGCCAAAACATACAAGCAAATGCAAAGTAAAAATAAGAAATGTCATTCCATAATGGCTAATTTTATTTTTATTTTTTGAGAAAATATTCTATCTTAGCTCATCTATACCATGGACCTTTACATAAGAGCCCAAAAGGATTCCCAATACTTTCTTTGTTTACCTCTGTGCTAACAAATCCCCCCTCCATAGGAGTCCATATCCCCCTAGGTACCTGAGGTGCAATTTAAAAAAAGGGACGGCCCAGATCAATTGCAGCCAGGCCAAACTCAATCTGGTGCCTAAACTATAGGGGAGCTTTGAGATTCGTGCCAAGTTAAAAGAACGATCCAGATTTACTTATTGCACCTTAGGTACCTGGGGGGATACGAATTCCCTCCATAGACCAAACCTCCCAAATCATCCCAAGAAAAAGGAACAAATGAAGCTAAATAATACAAATTTCAAATAAGCACAACTTGTAACTAAAACTAAAAAGAAACAAACTCTGGTAGAGTAACGGTGGGTTCCACTAGCCTCTGTTCATGAAGCAGTTGTGACCCAGCAGCTATGTATGGTCAATCCAGAGTAACAAGTATTGTATTGTAGTCCAATGCATGTCATGATGTTTTCAACAAAGTAGTGTTCAAAGCACAACTTTTACTAGCAAGTATGTGTAGGTCTACACGTGGTTACAAGGACATAATGGAACTTAAGCAAAAATTCCCAGGAAGTTAGAAATAACCTGCTATCAGGGAATTGGTTGCGTTGTGGATCCAATTCTTTAAAGAATATCTCCCTGGCACGCTATAATTAAAAGAAAATTGATAAATCAAGTAATATTCAGCACTACCCTAGAATGTTTTTTTTTTTTTCTTTTCCCCCTTGAAGGAAACATGTGCCAAAGTAGAGAGAATAAAAAAGAAACAAGATTATTTCCCCTTGAACAACATGCTTTCTGATAAATATGACAATTAGTATACTTAAAGAACATGAAACCACTGCTAGTTCTGGCTTTTTATTTTCAAAACATACCCCAAAGTGTCCTTCCTTTCTCAGTCATCTAATAATTGGGGAGGTGCATGCAAAATTGCCCCAAAATAAAACCATGGCAAGAAGAAAAAGTACCTCATTTCCACCCTCCTGAAGGGCAGCAACTTCCTGGGAAGTGAACTTTGCCATGGATACAGATTTAACCCGGTGGGTGAACTCCCGACTGACAAATAAAAGAAAATGTCACCTATTAAACAATAAACTGAAATGTAGTTCCCAAGGTTTTGTCAGACACCAGGCCTAACTGGTGATGCTCATTTAGATTTTTTGCTTATTCAAAGAAACATTTTTAAGGAATCAACATATCATGACAGTCAACAGATAATATACTCCTGGCAGAATGATAAATATACCACACCACATGGAAAAGAAGAAATGTCACCTATACTGCTTGTCTTTTCTTTCTCAAAGTATAGAAACTAAGACCCAGTTCTTTACATTTATTGAGGTAAGCTATAAGGGAGGAGTTGCTTTCAAATTTGAAGTTTGCTATTGGTAATGTATAACCATGCTCTGATACAACTAAAAGTTAAAGTTGTCACATCACTAATCAACAGGGTTGACAACCTGCCACACTGATAAATGCGAGATAAATTTTTCTGAGTACATTACCAATAGCAAATTTAAATAGCCGTACTTCCATAAACTCACAGGATTCTAATAACTAACATATATTAGACACAAAAATGGAAATAAACTGGTATGGCAATATTAAAAAATGATAAAACTATTGTATCAGATTTATTTAAAGTAAAATAAGTATCCAATTCCCATGTGGTAATTCCTGCAGTCATCCTGTCTCACCTATCAACAATGGAGTCTATGGATATTTTGTCTTCTCAACAATATAAAAGGATACTTGTAATCTAGCAGAAAAGAGGGTCACAATTGAGGTTTTGTAGGCTTGCCACTAGTTTACAAGACTGAGTTATTGTTGTGCATCCGCTTGCATAGCAAAACCAAACTCAGTTTGACAAATATTTCATTTATGTAAGATCAGATTCACAATATTGCATGTACAAAATGCTGAATTCATCAAAACAGCATCACTATGAATCGAGTAAAAAATATGCAAATAAAAAGCAACAATTTAATAGCGAAAAAATTAGTCTCTTACTGTACTCCACTACAGTTTGTGCAAATGAAGGTCCAGAAGTTTGTGCACACATATTGTGGCCCCTGTTATAGTAAACAAATAGCATTGCTATGTCTATTGAGAAACAAACCTTCAAAAAAAAATGTCTATTGAGAAACAAGAGACAACTAAAGAATGAATATAAAAAATATTATACAAGAAGATGGCATTCAGTTCTGTATTATCAAAGTATGTTGGGGAATCTTAAAAAATAGAGACAGTTATTATCTAGCTGACCAAGAAATAGAAAATAATACTTGCAGTGGCAGCAATTTTGGCCATATGTAAGGGCAACAATCACATGGAACTGTACCAAAATGCTATTTGAACTGGTTTTTGGTTTAACTATCAATTAAACCTGTTTAGTAGAAAGGAAGTTTTCATTAAGCAATCAAGCAAACAGACTGATGCTTCATTCAATTTGTACGGACTAAAATTTGGTCAAAAGTAATATAGTACCAGAAAGAATTGAAATAATAACAAAATCCTTCTGATTTTGCCTAGCTACCCTGCACAACTTTTTTGAATTGAAGTTGACTCCCTTTGATAAGGGATTAAGGTAATGCTGATTAACACTTTCAGGGATGCTAAATTTTTTTGTTTGAAGTCCTCCATCACTTCAAAGTAAGATGAATAATTACACTGATATTTAAGTGACATTACCAAATTATTGCAATTGATGCATCTCTTATTGGCAGGAAGCTTCAAAAGCCCACGAATTATCTTCTCATTTTTCTCCTCCTCTTTCATCCGATTTGCCATGGCCCCTCTCTATTCCCTCTCAATGCAAAGGAATCGAGGCCTATAAAAGAAAAACACCAATATAAACAGTCACCTTTGTAAAAAAGCGATCAAAAGATTAAGTATCCAACTAAAACAGATAATTGGAGCAAAATCACTCAGATCTGAAGTAAAATCTGAGCACGGACAGCAAAATCTGGCAGACTACTTACCTTATGGCAAATCAAATGAGACCTTGAACAAAAGAGGAAGATCTAAGAGAAGGGGAAAGATAGCGAGAAACGAGAATACGGGGAGGGAGATCAACACCTTTCTCTGGAATCCATCTGTGTTGTTCGGTCAATCGAACGAAAACAGCTAAGAGCACCCCTGTGGCCCTTGATCTCTCCAGTTTCAACAAAATAACGAAATCTCCTGTGCTACATTGACTCTTAGATCAGGATCCAACGCTAAAAAATATTTTAGAAAATGAATTTCGTACCAAAAGCTCTCCATTTACTTTCGAACTGGAGATAGTCAACCAGTCACATGCTAACGGCAACCGGCAGTCATTATGTAGCCACAGAATCTCTAATATTACATCACTGCGTTCGACAATAACGGATTAAGAAGGGGATTAAGCCTTCTTAATCTGCCTTTTTTAGCTTTAAGACTTAATCCGTTTTTTGAACTTTTTTAATCGTTTAATCTTGTCAAACACCGGTTTCTTAGCGCAGATTGAGATCCTCTCTTTTAGCCTCATTTTGTTCGGATCTTAATTCTCTATTCGGACTTTAAGACACCTCTATCATTTTTTTTAATTTTCTTAACTTCCTTAGCTCCTTAAGCTCTTAATTCTCTACTCTCAATTTCTTGTTGCGGAACGGTCCTATATTACACAGCTTGCAGAGGTGAAATTCGCTGTGGCTTATTAACAGTTTAACACCTTGTTTGTTGGAAAATAGATATCAAGTTGTTTTTGGTTGATAAAATTATAGCGGAAGTGGCGTATACAAGGGAATAGAGTTATAGTTAATAAAATGTATTTTTTTTTTTTCTGATTTGAGGTGTCAAGTGTAAGTGTAACGGATAGAAAGATGAAAAAAAAAGTTCAATAAACTCAAAATATTTGATTAATTTTCTATAATTTTAATTAATTAAATAAAAATAAAATGGAAAGGAAAATTTAATTTTTTTATCCTTAATCATTCAAACAAGCAGAATATTAATCTTCCTTTTCGTTCTGTTGATCTGTGCAGTTCATCCATTATATTTTAATGTATCCATTATAGGGGGAATTTTTCTAATGAAGAGGAAGGAGAAAAAGAAAAGAGAAAGAAGAAAGAAGGGTAAAAATGGGTAATTTATAAATTTTAAATAAGTTTTATTAGAAAAATCAATAAATTTGGTAAATCTGTGAGTTTTTGAATTTTAGTAGGGTAAATATGATATTATGAATTTTAGAGGAGGAAATATGTAATTTCAAGATTTTTGAGGGGACACATGAAATTCTCCCTAAAAATAAGACGATATATAGTTTAAGATTCATAATCTGAATACAATATAAGCATAATTTAGAAATAGTTTATCGTTTTGTAATATAAATAATAAATCAAAATATTAATATTTATTAAGATAAAAAGTTTGTGAAATTTTAAAAATATTACTAAATAAATAACGTGTTGTCAGTCATTTCAGGAAATATTTTAAAAACGGCTGAAAATATAATACTGATATAAATACGAGTATTATTTAATGGAGTTCCTAGGGGACAAATATAAGAAGAGGAGGGATCCACATAATCTTTTTTTTGTGACACCGTATTACAGTCTATATTTTCATTTAAAAGTTCAAACAGTCAATCCAAACCGTTTAGTATGATGGATATATTAAAATATGCTTGCAGATTAAATTTTTTATTTTTTTTATTTTTTTTACTATTTATTAAATAATTTACAAAATCACTGTTTTCAGATAATTTTTGTACCCATCTTTATAAATAATTAATTTTTTTTTTAAAAATATAAAATTTGATCTGCAAGCACATTTTAATATATCTATCATGTTGAACGGTTTGGATGGACTGTTTAGACTTTAAAAATGCAGGGTGTAATACGGTGTCACCAGAAAATGGTGAAAATAGTTAAATGGTGTAAGTATATCCCTCCTCATATAAGAAATAACATATTAGTTAGAAAAAGTTATTTGCTTAAAGAATATAGCAATTTGACCGGCTTCTTTAAAAAAAAAATCAGCATGTTATTTCGAATTAAGTAATATTCAATTTAAAGGCAAAAAAAAACGGCAATGCCACTCAGTTACATTAAAATAAAAAACTAAGAGCATCATAAAATTAGAAAGAAATTAAAAACAAACCATGTCAGAAGAAATATAAATTAAATTAGTCTCAATTTCTAAATATTTCCATTGGTAAATTAATTTTCAATTTTTTTAGTGCCATGTTAGCAGAAATATTGGTCTTCTTCTTTCGTTGATCATCTATGTGCTCTCCTTCCATCTTCACAGCCTCTTCCAATCCTCTCTTATTCTTTCCTGTTCTCTACTAAATAACACTCGAATTCTCTTTCCACCGCTCTTCTCCTAACAACATCACCGCTAACTCCCCTTGTTCCTCCACCTCCTTCAAGTTCGACACTCGATTTAAGTTTCTCCGTCCCATCTTATGTTCCGCCGATCAACTTTCATTTTCACTAGTCATACCTTCGAATGTGCTTGTTTCGAGGTTTGTGTCAAGTTTCCTTCTCGCATCCCTTCGTCTTGTCACTTTGAGGCTCATCGGAGAGCAGAAAAAGAAAACTCCAACAATTGGGATCTCAAAATGAAGAGAATAAGAAAGTGAATAAATCGGAAGTATTAGTCAGATCAGAAATGGCCGAAAATGAGAGAGAATATAGAAATTTTATAGAAATATATTTTTTTGTTTTTTTCTTTGGTGGGTCTGAAAGAGAGATAATGAAAATATTGGCAGTGAATAAAAATGATTATTTTATCTAGCGTGGCTTTTAAAAAACGATTTCTTATTAAGAAAATTTGCTAAATATTTAAAACGATTTCTTATTAAGAAAATTTGCTAAATATATATGAAATCAGCCTACAACCCAACAATTGAAATAGCAATTAACAAATTGAAAAACAATATGCATTGTACGTAGATGCTCTCAAAATCAACTGGAAAATAACTATAGGAGAACTTAAACAAAAAATGAGCAGTACTATATATATCACACTATCCAATCTAAACAGATTATGTATCATATATATTTCACAATATAACATAACAACTGGTACCACACCATTTAATCCATCATAACAAACTAAGAAAAGAAAACTCAGCAATTAAGGTCTGCTTAATTACACACTTTGAAATAAACATTTATATATAGACAAAAATCAAACTGGAAATATAACAAATTATCTCGCTACCGGGCCACTAGCCGTTGGAACCCTCTTGACCATCTGTTCAATCTCTTGTGTGATGTTCTGGCTAACATCACTTTGCTCCATGTAATAATTCTCATTGGTGTAACCATTGCTATTATTCACGGAATAGAAGTTTCTATTATAATTTCTACCTGTTGCCGCCTCTAGCTCAATGCATTCCTTGAGCTGCACTACAACCTCAGTCATGGTCGGCCTCTGAGCCGCACTCGGCAGCTTGTCATGTGGTACCTACATCGGCAGCTTGAATTATGCTCTTGAGCGCTACATCGGCAGCTTTCCATATAGAGTTGATGTCATATTCTCCTTGCATTCTTGCATCCACCACGCTCTCTATGTTTCCCCTCACGAGCCTCTGCTGCACCCATTGAATTATGCTCATGTTCGTGCTCCCGCTCCCGTTCTCATGTCCGAATCCTTGTATAATTGCTGGTTGACCAGTTACTATCTGTAGCAGGACAACCCCAAAGCTAAACACATCACTTTTTTCTGTTAGCTGCATTGTCATGTGGTACCTGTACATTGAAAGATCGATATTTACAGATTACTTGTGAGTACATTTTTTGTTGTCTTTTTTCTTTATGCGAGATATGACATCTAACTTACTCGGGGTCGACATATCCAAGTGTACCAGCCAGGTGATTCGTTGATAGATGTGAGTTGTTGGTACTGTTGAATGCTCTGGACATGCCAAAATCAGCTATTTTGGCCTCTAATTTCGCATTTAGGAGAATGTTGTTTGGCTTCACATCCCTGTGAATCAGCGGTGGGTTACAACCCTTGTGTAGGTACTCTAACCCTGAACATCATTATTCAACTCAGTGAGAAATGCAATGCTTTTGAAATTACTTCCAACAATGTGTGCATGGTTGTGATTATAGTATGAACCGTATTCTATTCTAATTAGTTATCTCTTCACCTTGTGCAGACTCAAGTGCGATTCTGATCCTATCTCTCCAAGTCAAAGGCCCGGTACCGCCAGCTCTACCTGTTAAATAGAAAATTACATATCCTTCTCCTAAATTATTTTATAAGAAGGATATTGAAAATTACAACATAAGATGAATTGAATAAACTTGAGACCTCTGATCAAGTGATCATGTAAACTTCCTTCGGACATGTATTCGAGGACAAGAGCCAAACTGTTTTCATCCTTGCAATAGCCAATAAGTGATACTAGACTTTTATGATGAATCCTTGTCAAATGTTGTGCCTGGAAAAAATCATTAATTAATCATCTTAAGATATCACATAAAGATCTAAAATGTAAGAGAAGAAAAAATATATGTATTGAGTCAGGACAACTTTTAAATTATTTATGATGTAAATCTAAGACTAGTTCTTGCATCCCTTTTCTATGCTTCCATGCCTGATGTCTTCCTATGCATCTAACCTCTATTATTATATCAGAATTTATTTATTCATAATACGCGTGTATTATGAAGTTTTATATAATGTTAAAAGAAACTATAATTTGGTTACAAACAATAGCATCAGAAAATTCCATACCTCCACCATAAATTCCTTAACCCCTTGTGTTGATGTCTGGGGTCGCAGTTTAACCGCAACTTGAGTTCGATCGATCATGGACCCACTATACACTATTCCAAATCCTCCTCTTCCAATTTCTCATTGGAAATTATTTGTTATAATCTCTAAGTCCTTATATGAAAATTGGCAGTTCTCTAAATGTATGGAAGTATCCACAGTATTGGTTCCAGTTGAGTATTCTGTATTTTGTGGATTTGTCGTAGTATTCATGGATGAACCTTTTGGAAAATTAAATAGGGTTAATATTATATTGGATTTTATCATTGGTGATTAAGCCAAACAAAAGCTGTAATCACGTAACAGGCGCTAGTAAATGTTGTTACTGAAACATTAGAGGTGCAAACGACACTAATTTGGATTATTATTCTGCCAAATATCTAATAATTAACCACATTTACATAGTAAGAATGAGAATGATTATTTCTTTTTTTGTACCAGGCGGCCTTTTAAGTCGGTAAATGATGAAAGCGCATACTGTCACTAAGACTGCCACCACAACAATTGAAACTATAATAGCAATGGCTATTTTAGAACTGTTGCTCTTTTTTTTGGACTGATTGCATGAGGTTCCGTCAGAACAGAGTTTTGCATTATCTCCAACCCTATTGAAGAATGAAATAATTTTAAACTAAAGTTGTAGAATAAAAGTTAGTTATTATTTAAAAAGTTTGAAACAAACCTCAAGATAAGTGAACCATCTTGTGACTTTTCGAGGAGACCAGATGGAATTGACCCATTGAGTTGGTTGCCCGTTAAATCTCTCATTGAAGAAAAACAACTTGGATTATGTCATGAAATTATAAGAAAAAAGAAAACATGGTGACTTTAGTTTCCCAAAAAAAAAACTTACAGCAGAGTAAGTGATGGTAATTGAGACAGACCATTAGGAATTTGTCCGGTCAGATTATTATCAGATAAGTCCCTTAAAAAGAAGATCAAGAAAATTAAGTTGTTACCAAAATATTATATATAAAAATTGTCATAATTAAGGTACCTGTAATAATTATCCAAAAAAACTCCTATCAAGAAAGGTAAAAAATAATTAAATTTATAAATGATTAAAAATATACAAGGTCTGGAGCTCCTTCAGGTTGGCAAAGGCATCTGTTATTTCACCGGTCAATCCACTTGATGCTAGGCTCCTGTAAATAAAGTTAAAAGAATTATAAAAACCAACAATTCAACCAATTCATATTGATTCCTAGACTCACATTTGTTTTTCTTTTTAATTGCAAAACTTGGTGTATTCTTTTTATTTCAAAATTAGATGTATTGTGTATTTCATGCCATTGGTCAAATCTTTGGTAAGTACAAGCAAGATTATAACATTTATTGTATTAGAACATCGATTTAAAAAGAAGAAAAGGAACTCACAGAATTGTGATTCTTAAGGAGCCAGAAACAACATAACTGCAATCCAAACCATCCCATGCATAGTTCTTGGGAGCACATGGATCACCATTCCAATTTCTCTTTATCTGATAATTTGACTTAATTGCATTTATTGCATTTACTGTCAACAAAAAGGCACGTAAATTATTCAATAGTTCTGTCAACAAAAATGGAAATCGAATTGTGCAAGAAATAAGAAATAAAAAACTTTACCATCCACACTATCAGTTGGAACGTCAGATACTGGTTGCACAATAAACAACTCAATCGCATTGAGGATCGGTGGTAGAGTGGAGTTCTCAGTGGCTGTGAGTGTGACAGTATACCACTGGGATCCACTGATTGGCATCAACCCAGAAATTGAATCGGAGTATAGATACTCTGGAGAGAACGGGATCTTAGCCCACAAGATATTGTTCAGTAGTGTAATGTTAAACTCGCGTTTTGCATTTAATGGGAGGTTCATGAGCTCTGAAAAGTGAAGATTGCTAAAGTAGACGGGATTTTTTTCTAACGGGTCAACATCCCAGACAAACGTCAGCTGTGAGGAGTTAACAGGTGTCACGGCTGTCTGCATGACAGCAGAAGGTGCCTCAAAGACATCATTTACTATGTTTTGTACTTGTGAGGTAGTGGTGATCTCTGTCCAGTAAGGGACATTGCTCCATGGCTCCCACATCCGGTCATGCGGATCATCTGGGTACCTGTTTTTATTTTTTATTTTTGGGGGACAGAGAATTAGACATATTTTCATTGGTAATTATTGTTTTAGATGCTACTAAAAGTACATTTTGAGGCATACTAAATTTCCATTTTTTATTATTATTTTTTCTTTTCAGTTTATGACTGATCTTTTCTTCATGCAGATAGAATCACATACAATTACAATATTAACATATGAATTTAAAATAATCTGCATCTAATGTTGACTGTTATGAGAGATTTGTCTGCATACCTTATGATTTTTGTATCTTTCGGCCCTGCGTTTCGCCGTCTAATGAGTGACAGAGCCTGACTTGAATTCACAGAAGGGTATAGACTGCTCTTCATTGGCCTTAAATCCAATGAAGAAATGAATGGCGTTCCCAAGCCAGTGTTCACCAAACATACTTGGATATAATCAACAGGAGCAACAAATATTACTTCCGCGATAATTGAATTCTCTGGATTAGAGGCGTTAACAATTTTCCAGTAGTTGACCCCAATGTGAAGGTCAAATATGGGACCCTTGTTAAGCCCGTCATAGTTTCCGTACATGAATGTCGCTCTCACCAAGTACTTTAGCATTGCCACCAAGTTATTTATGGTATAGCAATTTCGAATTCCGGTATCAAAGCTTTTGATGTTCAAATAATGTGGCGAGAGTGTTGGCGTTATGTACCCCGGGGCTATGTTATAATTAGCTCCAGTATCGATGTATTGTACATCAGAGCTGTAGGTGAGCGTGCTGCTAACATCTTTGTAAGTTGAGTTTCCTGGTAACCCGCAGTCAATGCTCACAAATCCTACCAAAAAGAAAAAGAAAAAGAGCAATTTGGAATTATTTGCTGAGATATTTATGAACCAGCTTAATGAATGTCATGAAAGATATATATTTAATGGAATATATCCTCATTTTGCTGAGCAATTTAGTATTACAGGTGATCATGGTACTGTATCCTCATTTTGGAGGGATGTGTTGAAAGATAGATATTTAATGGAAATAGGTACAAGTTGGCAAGTTGGAAAGTTGGCAACAGCCATTTAGTGCGATTCTGGATTGATAGATGGACAGGACAATGTGCACTTAGTTCTGTTTACCCTAATCTATTTCAGGTTACATATGATAAAAATATTTTAGTTTCCCAGGTGTTCAATAATGGGATCAATCTTGTATTTGCAAGGCAATTAGTAGGTGTAGGTCCTTATTACACTGAATGGTGTGCGCTTGTTAACCAGTTTCAGTGTTTTCAATTGTCTGTGGGTAATGATCATATTTTGTGGAGATGGTCCACACATGGCAGGTTCTCTGTACATTCCTTATACAAGTGGTTAGATTATGGAGGCATATCTAATACTGCTTTTAAGAGTATTTGGGAGACTAAAATACCATTGAAAGTTAGGATTTTTTTTATGGTTGGTTAAGCAAAATAAGATTTTAACAAAAGATAATTTGAGTAAAAGGGGGTGGATAGGTAATAAAAAGTGTGTTTTGTGATGATGAAGAGTCAGTTAATCATTTATTTGTTTCATATCCATATGTTAATCAAATTTGGGTTTGGATAGTAAATTATAATGGTTTTATTTTTTAGTGTTCTAATATAATAGACTTAATTATGAGATATAGGGGCATGTATACCTATGAAGGATTCAAATCTTGTTGAGATTACAAGAGGTGCTGTGATTTGGTGCTCAAATTATATGTTTGGGTTAGTTCTGGTGTAAGAATCAAAGGTATGACGCTTACTCTAAACTTATTTTCATGTTACCTTGTGATGTTAAGGACCTATCAAGACCTTTACATATTACGTACCCACCCGGAGGAGCAACAGCAGGGTACAACCCTTATGCCTGGTACAAGGATAACATCTGAGACAGTGGTGAGTGAAGCCGACGGTGAACAGGTTTGACAGCAGAGGATGATATTAGTTAGAGATAGAGCAAAATGTGTTTAGATGTTATGATTTTTACAGGGGCTGTAATGCTTATGTGCTTTTGCCTTTTGGGTGGTTAGAAGGTTGTGCTAATCAGGTTTTTTGGTATGCATGATGTAGTAGATTAGTAATTAATTAGTTTTTGTTTTAGGTATTTCTTATGTCTTTGGTTGTAAGTTTTGCTTAGTAGTCAGTGGTACCAGAGTGGTGGTACCAAGTACTATAAAACTTTGTATGGTTTTCAGTTGTATGGAAATCGGTGGGTCTTTCCACTTCTTTTCAAAAAAAAAAATATATGTCATGAATACTTTTTTGATGGTCTACGGCAAGTGCCGTTGACAAATTTTTTATTAAAGAAATAAGAGTTTATATACAAAATCATGCCGATTAATCTATTGATCTACCAGACGACAATGGATATCTCGCTATGGTCCCGCAATGCATAGAGGGCCGGGTTCAAATTTGTGTCTTACTTCTGTATATATATAACTTCCTAAACTTAGTAATAAGCTAGCATCATATCTGAGAGGTTGTATAGGTGGAGTATATGTGATGCAATTTTCTTTCGACTTTGTAATTAAACTTTTTTTTATTAATATATTTGCCAACAGCTGTCGCTGTTGACCATAAAAAAAAAGAGTTTATATACAAAATGTCATGAATACTTGAATAGCATATCCAACAGATTGAAATTAAGAGAAAAGAAACCAGAGAATGAAGAAACCATGGAATTAAGTGGATGAAGATGAAGCAATTACCATTATTGTCGGCCTGGCTGCTTACTCCGGCATTATTCAGTAAAAAGAAAGAAAGAAATGCAAACCAAAGCGCCATTTCTGTCACATTGTAATTCTTCATGATTGTTACAGTTAGCCAACTGCCTTGAGACTCATGAAAAGCCCTTGGACATGCATGTGTATCTACTCAAATATCATATCTATAGACACATATATACCCATGCATGCATATACAGGAGGAGACCGAGCGAAGACTTTGACTTGGATTACTAGTCTTCTGCCAAACTTCGCGAGCAATTTATGAGCAAAAAATATTATCTTATTGCCACTTGTTTATATTAACCAATTTATTTTCCCTTCATGTAAGTTGATTGTTAATTAGATTATCTTACAACTAAATTGAGCACAGTACATAATGGACCGTATGTCTTTCATTAAATTTACGTACCTGATCAAAATCAGACCAGTAAACTTTCGGATCAACGGTTCACTAATCGATCGGTTCAACGGCTATTTTTTTTTTTTATTATAATATACATGGATCTGAACATACTGATATTGGTCTAGTATATATGTAGAAGCCTTCACCGATACAACAACCAAGTAAGAAGATGGTAAAAATTAGCCTGAAACGATGCAACAATATTATTTATTATTAAGTAAAACTTATAATTAACTTAATAAGTAGTTTTCATGTTAAAGCACCTAATACGGTTAGGTTTGACTTCAATATGTTTATGTAATATGCACATATGTTGCATAAACACCCAAAATCAGAAACACATGATTTAGAATTGAGCATTTTATCAAACATCTTGATACCGTTAAACTATACAATACGAATAAGTAAATTATGAGCTTGTCAAACATCTAAATTTCAAATACTACTTAGAATAATGAAAATTACTAAACTATGTGCTACCAAACAATCTAAGGCACGAGATAACGTTTTGCAAATCACATAATAGCCCGTAACGATATGCAAAGTGGTTAAAATGGCATAGCGGAGCCGATTATGTCACAGAACGGTACGATTATAGTACGGAATAGCATGACATGTGTGTCGGTTATGTGTCATGACTCGCATGTCTCATACCATGGCCATTCGCGTGCCGTGATCATCTTTAGAAAATTTGGCACGGCACGTCATGGCACACATCTTCAATTTGTTTTTTTTTTTTTTTCTTATAGCAGCTATATATTATGATTTCATTTTCAGAAGGTGTACTAAATTAAACTTGTTTAATTAGTTTTTTTTTTATAACAGCTACAATGACCTCTCCTAGTTATTAATGTGAGTCGAAAGTAATTTATGTTTAATTAATTTTTAGAGTAATTATATCTTCCCCATAAACCAATCCCCCAAAACGTCCCCGGCCCTTCTAATCTATCAAAAATAACTGTATGTCTAACTGTTAAACCCTCATATCCAACGGTCCAGCCTTCTTTATTTGAACTGATATGACAGTTTGGCAACATGAGACTTTTTTGCTGATGCGGGCCTTCAGCTGTTCTCCATGTTCTCTCCAATCATGCTTCCTTATCTAAATATGGCAGTACAATGATGAATAGTTGTTTTTTATATAATATTTATACTATGCTTGAGAAACAATTCCACACAGACTACAGAAGAAAGCAAGAGAGCTTAATGCTAGGTTACAGTAGCGATGATCATTATATGGCAACCAATAATTCAAACAAAACCAATATCTAGGGAGTGTCTTTTTCTTCTTCCTTATCTAATGGTCCAGCCTTCTTCTTCTTCTTCTTCTTCTTCTTCGACTTATACATGTATACACTAGTTATAAATTTTTTCAAATATAGGTGGTTCCCCAAATAGTTAGTGGTCCCTCAAGTAAAATTTGTTAGATACAAACAATTAATACGTGAATTATTCACACTTGGATGGTGAGGTATGAATACTTGCAATACTTGATATTAATATTTTCAGACATTATCTAACATCATATGAAAAAAAAAACTTATGAAATGATTTCTTTCCATTGTTTGGTACCAGTTCAGTACCAATTCAATACTAGTACACTAGCTTGTATTTTGAGATGAATACCTGATGTGATATTGTCTTATTATTTTTTTATGAACACCTGTCACTATTGAAAGTGAATACTTTCCATACTATTAGTGAATACTTAGTAGGACAGCTAGGCGGATTCTAAGGATGAATACTTATATGATGATGATGAATACTTGTATGACGAGATATGAATACTTGTGTAACAGATAACTCGAAAATATGTCATTATGGATCTTATTTGAAAAAGAAAATTATATAGAAGACGTTCGTGGTTTTAGATTTGCAAAATTTCTTACATATTATTAGAAATAGAGGAAGGATCAACTTACACCATTTTTTGGTGACACCAAATTACACCATTCATTTTTAAATTTTTTAAAGTCCAAACAGTCGATCCAAACCATTCAACATGATTTCCATATTAAAATGTGCTTGGAGACCAAAATTTACATTTTTTTTAATGTTTTTACTATTTATTAAGTATTTTACAAAATCGTTGCTTTCAGACCATTGAATTTTTGTACCCATCTTAATAAATAGTAAAAAAATTCAAAAAAAAATATAAAATTTGATCTGAAAGTAAATTTTAATATATCCATCATGTTGAATGGTTTGGATCGACTGTTTGAACTTTAAAAATGTAGGGTGTAATTCGGTGTCACCAAAAAATGGTGTAAGTGGATTCCTCTTCTTAGAAATATTGGTTAAATTGAACGAAGAAAAAATAAACCACCTCTAAAAACATTTTAAATATGGGTGAGTGATGTGTCCAATATTTTTTTAAAGACTTAATATCTTAGAATGAATACTTGATGTATTATAGATGAATACTTGGCGCGACAATTATAAAATCTTTCAAATATTAGGCGGTCCCTAAATATTAAGTGGTTCCCCAGTTAGTTAGAAAAAACAAATCACCTCTAAAAACGTGTAAAAGATGGATGACTGATGGGTCCAGTTTTTTTTTTAAATATTTGATATCTTAGAATGAATACTTGATGCATTACATATGAATATTTGATGTATTATAGATGAATACTTACGCTCTACAGTTATAAAATCTTTCAAATATTAGGCAGTCTCTAAATATTAATTTGCCCCCCAGTTAGTTAGTAGTTACTAAGATAGTTATTGACTGGGTGACAAAATGAGGAACGGTTAGAAGGGGATAGCTAGGTGCTCCCTAATTTTTAATGTTCAAGGTTGTAATTGGAAGATCACAAGCGGATGTATCTTTTCTAAATAAAATTGTCTGAAAATTCAAAATACAAATATGAATGTTGTTATGTTTTTCATAGAAATATGATTTATGTTGCGTCTTATTTTAAGAACATAACTCTTTTTTCTGTTCATAGAGATGGTAAGTTCCGGTATGAAAAGTTTCTCTTTTTTATTTGTCAAATTTCAGTGATAAAATTTTTTAAGAACAAGTGTAGTTTCAAAATCAACTTGGATCGTAATTTTTTATTTAAAAGTATAGTAAATATTTTGTCAGAAAATGAGATAGATGGTAAATTTTCTAATGTCATAGAAAAAATTAAATTATTGATTCGATCCTTTAAACATAGGATTTAGTTTTCTATTTATTGGTGCTTGTTTCAAAATTGGGTCGCAGAATATTCGAAATATAAAGGAATTTATTTAGGTATTGATGTGCATGCCTTCTTTTAGGATTGTCTTTGTCCAAATTGGTAATCTACAATTCTTTAAAAAATGTAAAAAAAAAATCGTCTATAAATGAAAAATACAGATTGCTATGATTTCATAGAGAAATAATTTATATTAAGTGATTTGACCTTTAGTCTTTATTAAAAAAAAAAAACATAATATTTTTTTCTTATTTTTTATTAGAGAAGGCAAGTTCTAGGATGAAAAAAACTATGTTTTATATTTCTAAAATTGCAGTGCTAAATTGTCAGTGCTAAAATTTCCAGGAGTCTCTGTAAATAATTGGAAGTGTTAATGTGAGAGTACGGATGAACAGCTGGAGGGCAAAGATTAAGCAGGTGAGCATTGAATCTTTCTTAAATGCATTTTTTTCATTTCCTTTGGGGACCTGTAAATAGGATGGGCCGATGGGATTGGCAAACAAATGCATTTAAGAAAGATCCAACGCTCACCTGCTCAGTCTTGAATTCAAATCCAGTGAACTAACTCAATTTTTGGGTTTTAAATCAGGACCGTCCGATTCGAATCCGAGACAATCAATCCGGATCTGAAGCGCACACATCCCAAAAACTAATTCGAATCTCAAAACGATTCCGAATATTATATTCGAATTGAACGGTCTTGATCCAAAATCCAAAAATTAGGTTACTTGTCTCTCCGTCTCTCCGGCGACCCAATCACACTCCATCGACTTTGAGGTATGATTGATTTACTCATTTTGGAGCCTCCTAATTTTTATTAATACTGGAAATTTTAGTCACGTCTTTCAGCACTTGGACTGAAGTAAAGTAGTAAGGGATGCACATTTCTGGGCACCTCACAGTTCATTTATCCGAAAATGAAGACTGAAACTAGGAAGTTCAGTTCAATTTTATATATTTAATTGAGTTATATTAGGAAAGTGAATGGTTTATGTTCAAATAAAAACTGTTAGAGGTTGAGTAAATCAGACTGTGTTACATGTAGAATAAATTATTGGAACATATTTTTGTATTGAAAATATCTTTGAAGTTTTAATAAGAATGACAGGTCAATTGACTAAGATAATATTCTTTGAGATAAGGATTAAGGTTTGATTGAAATCCCACGGTAATTTAAAATACTAATTAATAAAAAAAAGGACAATTTACTTAGTTCTGACTTTTTAGGAGCAAGACTTACAGCCATAGTGACAAATCAATTATTTGGGTTCGGTTCGGTGAAGTCAAAAATTCGTGATTCGTGAATAATTCGGGTATAATTCGGAAATAATTCGGTATTATTCGGATCAGATATCTCAGTTATGTAAGGGAGCAAAAACAAAAAAATAACTAAAAAATAAAATTCTGGGAAAAATTCATGAATAATTCGTAAAATTTGCGAATTATTTGGAAATTATTCGGTCAAAATTCGGTCAACCGAATAATTTGGCGTTTGGTTTGGCATCACCAAAAATCTGAATAATTCGCGAATAATTCAGGAATTATTCGCAAATCTTATCACTATACTTACAACTAGTATGCTAACAGTAGAAAGCAACACACAAAATTGAAACTATACAAAGTGTGAACTATTCATTTCACAACTTGGAAAAGGATTTTTCCAAAATAGTTTTTCAGACAAAAATGAAGAATTAAACCCTGAAATCGAGTACAGCCAAAAATAAAGAATTTTTCAGCCAAAAGAAGGGAGAAAAACCTAGGACAATCAATTATGCACGCAAATGACAACTGGGACCAAATACAAGAGTAATTTAGCTTGCTTTAACTCAATTTAATCTCAACTGTTACAATGAGTGTATAATCAGCCTAAGATTGAAATTGTTAACAATTCAGATTTAATGCAATCACCAAAGAATTATTATACAATTGATATTTTATAAGGCTCAAATACATATAGTGACCTTCTTTAATTTTCTGCAAGGCAGGAGGAAGTTCTTGTTCACCCTTGTGCTTGACAAACTGCAATCAGTTGTTAAGAATACACATTTAGAAAAAACCAGATTTAACTAAAATAAAAAACAGATAATAAAAACATGACAAAGGAAACATCGTCTCAGTGAAAAATGATTAAATTGAACCACGATTGTAACTGATGCCAATTATCAAAAGTTGGAAAAACAAGTACCCCTTGATCTTCATCTTTTTCATCGTCTTGATAGTCATCATCATCACTGGACGAAACTAAAGAATAATCAAATATCAAATAAAGATAAAAATGACCACAGATTATAGAAAATTCACTGTTTCTTCATATTTTTTTATACAATCAAAGTCTGACAAGGGTTCTTTTGAAATTTGCATAATAAACCCTGTTGGTCAGTATTTTGAAACTTTTCCAAAAAGGGACTTTTGCATAATAACCAAAATCTGACAAAGTAAGAGTTCATTAATCGAGTTCAGACTACACAATTCATTATTCGGTCAGCCTAACACTTAACTAGAAGTCAGATCATTATTCAGTATTAAAAAGATATACACAAATCCACCGCAAACTAAATCTTACTAATGGATAACGGCCTATGTAACAGATCTAAATAAGTTGACAACAAACAAAAGGCACACATTCTCGGGATATGAAACTTATAAATCTCCCAACACAACTATTCACAAACACATCTAGTCAGCATATATACACTGAACTTGTTGTGAAAACTTACTGGAGGATCCACTAAGATCTGGATCACCCAATTACAATTTGGAGAAATAAAAACTAATAGAAAATAAAAGATGCTAAGAATTAGAGAGGAAATGTAGAGAGAAGTACCTTAGATAAGGGTGCTAATGAGCTAGGTTCGGCTCAGATTCGGCTCAACTCATTAAGATAAGCATACTTGGCTCGGTCCGACTCGACTCGATTTGGAAAGAAAAAGCTTGGCTCAGCTCGGCTCATATAAATACTTGGCTCAGCTCGTCTCGGCTCGCGAGCCCAGCCCAACAAAGTAGTTATAATATAACTTGAAATTTTCATATGATCTAAATCTTTTGCTACAATTATACTGTGTAATTGTAAATTATGGAGATAAATTATATTCGAAGTCAAAATATACTGTGTAATTGTAAATTATGTAAATATGTTGCCTCAAAAAATTGAAATTTGAAATTTGTAAAAATTTGAAATTTCGAAATTTGAATAAATTCGAAATTTGAAAAAATTCGAAATCTGAAAAAATTCGAAATCTGAAAAAATTGGAAATTTGGACAAATTTGAAATTTGAAAAAATTCAATTTAAAAATTCAAAATTTGGACAAATTTGAAATTTGAAAAAATTCGAATTTGAAAAAATTTGAATTTTGAACAAATTCGAAATTTCCAAAAATTCGAAATTTCCAAAAATTCGAAATTTCAAAAATTTGAAATTTGAAATCGGTGAAAAAAAATCTATTGTATTCTATGTTTAATATGAATGTTATTTACATGATATAGTTAGTTTATCACTCTTTTTTTTTTTATATTGTAATCTCTTTAAACATGAAAAAAGCTCGGCTCGCGAGCCGGTTCACGAGATTGCGAGCCAAGCCGAGTCGAGCTAAGTGTTTACATGAGCCGAGCCGAACCGAGCTTTTTTCCTTCAAAAGCGAGCCGAGTCGAGTTTGAGCTTTTTTTAGTTTTGAGTCTGATTCGTTATGAAATATTGAGCCACTTGACTCATAGATTCGCGAACAGGCTCGACTCATTAGCAGTCCAGTCCTTAGAGGAGAGGACGCATGTCTTCTTCTCTGGGAGAGGGTTTGAAAGCGACTGGGCTGAGAGCGAGAGAGGTGAGGAGAAATTATCCCAACAAACCGACAATGTAAAAAATGATAATTAATTGAAAACAAAGAAAACTAGAACTATATTCAAGCTCAAAGAAATGATCGCATGATCAGAATAGACAACATAACAAATGGGAAATACTTCTGGACACCAAAAAAAAAAGTGTTCCCAAATATGCCCCTGAAAGTACCCAATTCTTACCAAGTATATCTTCTTCACTCAGCATACCCCTGTTGTTACAAATTAAGGTTCAGTACCATTAAGCAGAAGAAGATAGAAATTCAGTACCATTAAGGATTTAGTACAATTTGGATATCATCATCACTGTCCTCTGATGAGGAACCAATATCAATGTAGTTGTTCATCACACAATTTGAAAGCAATTGTGTGCAATTACAACTGGTTAATCATCTTGAAGGCTGAAATCTGAGTTTGATTGTATGTTTGTTGATAGTCTGATTCAACAAGTCTCAAAACCTATAATTAGCTACACAACAATGCCATGAGTAGTGCATTAAAATCACAAAATGTAAATGATTAAAAGGGTATTGAAACAAATTCATCCTTTTGAAAGACTAATTAAAAAATAAAAAATTTCAATTCCAATTCCAATCCCTAGAAATCAAGGCAGTGCAATATCCTAACTCAATAACATTGCAGACTCCAACAGATTAAAGTGAAATAGAACCTTATATTATTGAGAATTTCATAAGCCAAAACCGTAAAGAGAACAACCAAGTACGAAGCGATATGGCCTATTTTCTTCTTGTGCGTTGTGCTCCCTGAATAATGAGAAACCCCAATTATCAAATTTCACAGGAAAACTGAAGACTTAAATTTTACATTGAAACAATTACTAGCAAATAGATAGAAGACTAAAAACCAATAATAAGCGGTGACGATGGCTTACGAAAAGCATGAAATGAAGCGGCGAACTAGTAGGTGCTCGGTCCTCAGAGAGAGAGAGAGTGGGGGAGGGTTTGTGTTCGGTGCTCGGGCTTAGAGAGAGAGAGATAGCAGAATCGGGGGGAGGGGGTGGGCACAACGCAAGAGAATGAAGAGGGAGAGGCGGAGAGGAAAGCACGGGAGCGAGGTAGTGTGGCTTGCGAACGAGAGAAAGAGAGAAGAGGGGCTGGAGAGAGGAGAGGAGACAGACCGTGGAGAGGTCAAGCGGGCGAGCGCCGTCGCATTCAAAGAGAGACGTCTAACGGAGTGCACACGTTAGCTAACAGAGTACACAGGAATACCAAATTTACTCTTAATTAAATAGACCACTGTGATCTGTCTAAACAAATTTACCACTGTATTTGCTGTCATAGGAGCCATGTTTATTTTTCATACCAAAAAAAAAATAGCCATTATTGCAATTTAATTGCCAAAATAACTAAACCACCCCACTGAGGGGCGACCTTCTCTGAGCATCAAACCGCCCCACTATGGGGCAGTTTTCCCTTGGCACAAAAACACCTCCAAGTGGGGCGATTTGCTATGTGACCTATATATTTGTGTTTTCTCTCTCCTGCCTCACCACAATTCAATCATTCTTCTTCCAAACCGGCCTCGGCTCTCAAACAGTGATTCTAAGGCGATTTCTTCAACAGTGTCTGAGGTATTTTATTTTTTAATTAATTAATTTTATTTTATATTTTAGAAAAATGTTAGAAATTATTAATTGTTTAATCCATCGTGCTCATTTGAAACCCTAGCTCTACTATGACACCAAAACCTGAACTCCGATATGAAGCAAAACAGTCCAAACGCAATGCTCGCAGAACCTTAGCCAATCAATTTTGGACTAGCGACACCCGTAATAGGAGACATTTAGCTCGTATAAGGCTTTCACTCGAGAATGTCGAAGACATCATGAACATCGATGATTCGAAGGCTAGAGAAGTGTTTGAGGATACGTTTTCCAATATCGACCCTCCACCTGAATGGAAAATGTACGCCGCATGTCGTGTGCAAGGGACACATTGATGACATATTCTGGTGTCATATTTGTGGCATCAGAATTCACCCCAAATATCTTGATAAGGATGCAGATCTAGCAAATGACTGTTGTTTTGAAGAGTGGGAGTGTGTTAAGTGTAGTTGTCGACCTACGATGACTAAGGGAGAGAGTTCTAGGACTCCCAATCCATAGTCTGGATTTTAGTTTGTTATTTTAGGGATGCATTTGAAGTATTTTGTGTTCTGTTGTATAGTTCAACTTTGTGTTACAGAATGTTTTATTGTTTGGATGTTGTAGATTATATTATTATATGTATGTTGATTTTTTTACTGTATTATTATTTTATCTATTGTTCATGATATTTGTTTTTTAAGCAAAAACGATGAACAAAAACACACCAAGTGAATCGTCCGGTGGTGGAAAAGAGAAATTTCAGAAGTCTTTTTTTTTTTTTTATTGCAAAGGATTGTGACTATTGTAAAAGGGATTTAGCATATCGTAGGTCAATCAAAGTCAATGCAAAGTCAATGGTGATGCTTATTTTGCAGAAAGTCTTTACATAAAAAAAAAATCCGATCAATCCAAAGAAAAATGTCGGTAAGACTGTCTCTTCGTCTGGTGCGACTCGTACCGGCGAGGTCAAACAATTAATTTTTGGTATGAATATCTTTCGGACCCGCTACCAAAATCCATTAATTTTTTTAGACCCGTTATAAAAAAGAAAGAGAATTTTGCTTCTACTAGGGTTCAAACCCATGCCTTGTGGGGTTGAGATTTAAATTTCCAAGCTACAAACCACTACACCACATTATCTTTTGTGTACTACTTTATTTTCTTTATATATTATATGAATATAATATCTTATATCTTCCATCTTTTCAATATCAATCTCTCAATCAACTTACAATTGTTCATTTATTTTCATATTTAAAATTTATTAATTATTATTATATCTTAAAGTTCATGTAACTCAATTATCCGACAATTATTCATTCCGAATCCATATTCGTATCCGCTCTATATCTGTATCCGTTTAAGGTGGATTTGGTTTTATATTTTAACATCTGTTTACTATCCGTATCCATATCCGCTCATTGAAATGTGGATATGGATATGGTATCAGCATTATCCGCTACGAATCTGCTTCATTTACACTACCCCTACCCATGTAGCATATCTATATATTAATGAGCCTATATAATAACATTAATATTAGATAAGAGAAGCAAAACAAGTACATATAAAATAAAGTAAGCTCGATCAATGTCCGTGAGATTCCACATCATCATCTCCATTGTCCAAGTAGGCAGTACCGACCCGGCCTCGCACGGTCTTGTATGAATACCTGCGAGCCAAGTACACATACCAAAAGAGATTCAAGGTATTGATAACCGCAAGCAACGCGTAAAATAAATCAAGGCGGCTGTTGTTCAAGTCCTTGGCAATCCAGGCGGGGTGTGTGAGGCGGTCGATGACCGTGATCAGTAGGCTGCTGAGAAAATTGGCGGTGCCCAGCACGCTGAGGTAGAAGGCAATCCCCAGGCTCCTCATGTTGTCGGGAACTTGGTCGTAGAAGTACTCCTGAAGGCCAACCAATGCAAACCCGTCCCCGAAGCCAATGATCACGAATTGCGGTACCGACCAAAATACGCTCAGAGTGGAAGGCAAGCTGTTCAGCCTTCTCCGTTCCACTGCTGCCGCCACGGACATTGCCACCGTCGCAAGGGCCATTCCAATGCCAATTCTTTTCAGTATGCTTATGCCCCTTTCGCTGCCGGTGGCTATCCTGAGGAACGGAACCAGCATCTTCTCGTAAAACATGACCGCGATGATCATGCCAATTGCGCCAAGGGAGAAGGTGAATGCTGTGGGGAGCTCGAAGTGGGGAGACAGCTTGCGGTTCATGGTGCTGGCTTGCTTGATGAAGAGGGTGGATATTTGTGCGACACATATACCGAAAGGGAGGCAGGCGAGCCAGATGGGAATCATTGCTAAAATTAGCTTTGTTTCTTCTACTTGTGTCACCGTCGCCAGTCGCCACGGGTTCACCTTCTCATCATTGTCCTTGTGCTCTATTATGGCTGCTTTGTCAAGAAATCTGATATGATATGTATATACTGTTAAGTAACTTACCTTTGCTTTTATTTATTTTGTTAATTAATTAATTAATTAGGAGATACATACTTGAGCTTATTTGTGTGAAGGAGAAGCCTCTTTGTGCTGTTGCCAGTGCCAGCTGATGATGGTGTAACCTCATACAATTCTGCAGCACTTGAAGGGTGAGCAAGACGCCTCTTCACCAAGGCAGCAACAGCGACCCGAAGCATCGGTGTAAGCGGGCTGCCCTCTGGGACCCGGTATCGGTAGACCCGTCTTCCAGCTAGGAAAACTACAAGGGCGGAGCCCATGACACACATCAGAACAATGTCGGCCACACCCCAGCTCACTCTGTCCTGGATGTATGAAATCGATGTGGCTCCAAACAGCACGCCCGCACAGAGGACGCAATTCCACCAGTTGAAGTAGGACATCTTTTGCTTTCGCTCTACCTGATGGCCCTCGTCGAACTGATCAGCTCCGAAGCTCTCCAGGGACGGTTTGTGGCCTCCTGTGCCCGTTGACACCAGATACATGCTCACAAAGAAAATGATCTCGTGGACCTTCCTTACTTGCTGGCATGATGTCTCGTCACAGGGTCTCAGGCTCGGTACCAGTTGGGACAATGTTAGAAGGATCAGACCCTGCATGCAGCATGCAGCAATGTTTCATTCAATTGAGAGAAATAGAAAGAGCGAGAGCATGAGAGTGAGATATAAATGATATATAATTGATGTAGCATACCACAAAATAGATGATGGTGGAGTAGAGGACGGTGGAGAAGCGGCCGAGGTAACCATCGGCGAGGAAGCCTCCAAGGAGAGGCATGAGGGCAGTGACGCCTTGCCAGTAGTTGACATTCCTTGCAGCTATCTTCAGCTCTTGGTGCAGCTCCCGTGTCAGGTATAGTATCAGGTTTGTTGCCAACCCGAAGTAGCTCAGCCTCTCGCTAAATTCGATTGCTGTATCCATTAATTCCATGCATTTCAATTTTCACATTCATTAATTATAACTAGTTGTTGATTAAAGAACCAATCATGCCCGCCCCTTGCATATATAATAATATATAATAATACTATTGCATCGTATACAGTGTTTTTGCATATTATTAATATTGATGTATAGTTATGTCAAGATATAGCCAACTTTCCATATATATATACTAGTTGATTAACTAATGAACTAACTATAAACTAACATATACATAAATATATAATTAATATACATACCTATAATGAAGAGTGCAGCTTTCCAGGCTCCGGTAGAGGACCTGAGAGGAACCTCTCCCTTGCAATCCACTGACGAGTCGTGCACCCGACCGTCACCGTCCTCCTCCATTTTGCTAGGCGACACTTGCTGTCTCATCATTTCCTTCTTGGAGCCGTTAGATTCCATATATGGCTGAATTATTAATTAATTAATTGAAGATTAAGCAGAGAAAGAGTACTGACTAATTTCAGATGGGGCGTCAATTAGTGATATATATATGCCGAGCAAAATTAATGGCAAATTAGTAATGTTAAGTAGAAATAGAATAAATGGAGACAAGGTAGTTCTCATTGAGGAAGTGAGAGGGGAATCAAGAATCGATTGAGTGCTGGAGCCGAATCAGGTTCTTTAATTAATTTAATTTGATTCTTCAATATAATTTGTTGCTGGATCGTTTGGAGCAGATGAGTCTCCTTAATTATTTATACTCCAATTAATTTCTCAGCATGACACGTTAAATTAGTCAAAAAGTCATTCATCTAATGCAATCATTTAAATCACATACTAATATTTTTTTTTGCCCACTTAATATTTGAGAGGTCAATATTAATTCAGTGTGTACATGTAAAGTGCACTTAATAACCAAGATATTGAGCATTAATTCAGTGTGCATTGAGGATAGTGCTTAAAATTTTGGCACCGTACATTCTAGACTTTAATTCTTTTGTAATTTTAACCAAAAAAATTCTTTTGTAATAAACACAATTTATTATTATATAAAAGGTAATATGACTCAACAGAGCTGCTGCGCTTCTATTGGTAATCAAGGATGGAGGCAGAGTGAGGAACATATATATTCTTATACTTATTATTGAAGTTTTAAGTATATATATATATATATATATTTTTTTTTAGTTTTTTCGTGTTTAAAATTATATTTTGAAGATATCTCTCGTATGGTTCAAATATTTTTATTTATTGCATCCGTCATATTTTTATTTTTAAAACTAAAATAATTTAAAATTTAAAACGTAAATGTCAAAATAAAATCATCATATATGATCAATATTTTTTTTTTATGCACATAACAAATCATAACATTTCAGTTTTATTTTAATAGTACCAAGGACTTGCAAAAAATACACTGAAGAAAAGAAATTCCGGACGTTGATTTTATAAGTTATTGATTTATATAAAATCAAAATAAAAACATGATAATTTTTATGTGTATGTAAAAAAAATAATATGAATCACATCTAGTTTAATTTAAATTTTTTTGTTATTAGAAACTTTCAAAATGAAGACATAATGAAGACATTAAAAATAATGATATTTGAAACCTCTTTTATACTTATTTGTAAAATATTTTAGGCGTAAATATCATTCTACACTTGTTAGATTAAAACGCAGGATGCAAATTTCATTCTACACTTGTTTTTTTTTTTTTTTTTTTTAAGGTTAGGTAGCAATTACTACCGAATTTTTCATTAAGGATGGTATTTCATATCGACAGTACATCAAATTTGGATTAAAATACTGAGGATAATTTGACCTGTGAAATATGATATACTATATATTGTATCGTGTACCTAAAAATTAATATAATTTACTACAGATTGTATCATTTAATCTAATTCATTAAATGATTTCAATTTTATAATATTTAGCGATTTTTATTTATTAAAAAATAATAAACACATTACATAAAATTTAACATAAATTTATAAAAAATGAGACTATGGAAATGGAATGCATGTTGCTCCGTACTCCATTTCAAGTGAGATCCAAACAATTAATTTGAACAGTTTTAATACTATCTCCATATTTATATTTGTTTTATTTTTTAAATAGGTAGAAAATAACTATATGCAGGCATATATCAGATTGATTATTTTAAACTTTAAAAATAAAAATATTGATCCGTAGTACGAACCAATCTGCATTATGCATTGTGGAAATAAATTTGCTGCGATTTAGATGAATTGCAGAATTATGTTATTCTAAATTCAAACTTTTATTTTTTAGATTGCACTAATATATATGAAAGTTGTTTTTATGTACGAATCTCAAAACAAATAAAATGTTGGATTTGGAATAACACGACTCTGCAATTTGTTAGGATCGCAGCAGATTTATTTCCATACATGTACACATAGCCTCACTCCTCCATAAAAACTAACATTTATTATTTTTTTTAATTTCTAAATTTTTTGATTAATTAAAAAAAATGTTATTAAAACTAGTAAGTTGCATTGTAAAAAAATAAAAATAAATAAATAAGTGAAGGCCGAAGGGTCAATTGAGTGATTAATCAAGTTTCCACGTTCCCTGACCAATTATATAATTGCGCTCCAAGACAGCACCAATCCGGTATCACCACGTGGACTGTCTGACGTTGCTTCTCTCCTCTTCCCATTTTTTCTCAGATGAGTTTGGGTCCGATGCGCATCGGACTCAAACTGAGTGCGATGGGTACCACAGCCATCCGATTCTCTTTAAGATATGTGCAGAGAGCTTTAATATCCGTGTGGGTATGCTCTAATATTCGTGCGCAAGAATTGTAAAGCGAAGCGGACGGTTATGGGTTACGCAAGTTTAAGTCCGATGGGAATCGGACCCAAATTTAAGTCAATTTTTCTTCACAGGTCTACGGAGTAATAAAATAAAACCATTTCCTTTCCTTTCCTCCCCGCCCGCGCGATCTTCCTTTCGTTCTCTCCAACCCCGTCCTTCCGACCAAATCCCCCCATTGCCCCTCGGCGAATCCGGCCGGAAGCAGCCCGTTCAGGGGCATTTCCGACCAAGCGTGCGAAAATGGTGGCCCAAAGCGAGGCTTCAGGAGGATTCAAGCGGATCATGGTTCTGGCCTTCTGTGTCGCTGGGATCTGGTCCGCTTACATCACCCAAGGCGTTCTACAAGAGACCTTGTAAATTTTCTTTGTATTTTGTATTTTTTTTTTTTTTTTTTTTTTTGTTTTGTTTTAAGTATAAGCAACCCTTAGTGGAACCTGTCTTGTTGCAACAGCTTCTCAGTGTGACATTTCTGCATGGAGAGTTTATGTTGTAGATTTTACCTTAAATCAGGTTTTTGAGGAAAATAAACTTTGAAATAATCTTGTAACAATTTAGGATGTTGGTTAATTAATTAATTAATTAATTAATTAATTATAATGTTATAATAAGGTCAACCAAGCGATTTGGCCCAGAAGCCAAGCGGTTCGAGCACCTGGCTTTCTTGAACTTTGCGCAAAATGTGGTATGCTTCATCTGGTCATATATCAGTAAGACACTTATTTCAACTGAAAAAAACTTTTTGTCTCTAGAAGGGATTAGTGACAGTGCAGTATTTCATTTTAAACTTATGGAATTTCTGTTTGATTTAATTCTTGACCAGTGATAAAGCTATGGTCAAAGAGCTCAGTAGGAAGTGCTCCCTTGTGGAAGTATTGTGGTGTTAGTATTACAAATACAATTGGGCCTACTATGGGAATTGAGGCTTTGAAGTACATCAGCTATCCTGCTCAGGTTTGTACAAGTTTTATATTCATATTTGTTGTTCAGATGTTGATAAATTATGCTTGCTAATTAAGGGAATCAGTAATTCACAGAACTAGGCTTAATTTGTATGGTACTTGCAGTGGTACTAATGAAGTAAAAGACTTCGCTCACACAATCACTCTCACCAAGCATCGAAAGAATTGTGTTGACCATAGTTGACTCCGATATATATGACCTTCTTTTTTGTTACTTTTACGCAGGTACTTGCGAAATCTTCAAAGATGATACCCGGTAAGTATTAAACTTACCTGTTACACTTATACCTTCCTGTGTATTCAACAAACATTTTTGAATAAAGTTATGAAATGAAATGCTTTCTGGTTTAGATAGCTTTTCTGTAAGTGCTGTTCATTATTTTGGTAGGGGTTTGAGGTTCTCTAGCTTTTCTGGTTTGAGTTTCATTATTTTAGATAGCTTCTCTATCTCAATTTCTGGAAAATGCACCTCTAGTCCTTGTTGTGTACTTCAAGCATTGGCAATCTAGTTGGTTACAAATTAGTTGTCTTAATCTTTGTACTTTACAATTGCACACCATTGCTCCATATGTTAGGTGATAATTTAACATAGTTAACGAATTATCAAGTGCCATTTTTTATTGTTTTTAATTTAAAAAGAATATCTATGATACTTGATTTCAATACTTAATTTGTTCCTCATTCTGTCCTTACCAAATTGATAAAATCCAGTTGGCTTGCTCAATCCTCTCTTTTATGTTTTCTACTATAATGCAACTTGAAACAATTTCCATTTACTTACCTTTATTTCAAAAGTTGAATAAGAAGCCATTGATGAAAAGCACCATTGTTAAGAAGATACTAAATCGAAGGCCTAAAGGGATGATATCAAATGGATATGTTTTGGTGCTTTTAAATTACAATTTTTTGAGTCATGAATAATTTTGTGATTTTTTAAACCAAGTTTTTTCACTCTGCTTACTCATTTATTCTTTTTGTCTGTTCTACTTGCACTTTCTAACCACACTAGTTTTAATGCTTCATTTTCAGTTATGTTTATGGGTGCAATACTGTATGGTGTGAAGTACACAATACCAGAATATATTTGCTCTTTTCTTGTTGCTGGAGGTGTTTCCACCTTTGCCCTTCTTAAGGTTAGATCAGTTCCTCTCATAATGTCTTCTTTTTTTTACGTTTTAAAATCTCACCTCATATCAGGACAACTTACGGGGACAGATTATCCCAATGGTGAAACAAGACCTAATATGCAGTAGTTAAACCATTACTAACCAAATTTGCTACTAGAAACGCAACCTATCTCAATTTTCTGACGGGGGTTCATTTGCCTTAATTTTAACTCACCACAAGAGCACCAAAATAGTCAATAAATAGATATCAGAGGCACAAAAAGTGATAATAAATTGGCTTATAGGTAATCAACCTGGTACAGGTTCCCCATTGATTGGGGCATACCAATCTGTTCATAATAGAAGTAGACCTGACTAAACAGTTATTTACAAAACTAGCTGTGTGAAGAATAATAGACAAGTTTGTTTTGGCCATAGGACAGCTGCCCCAAACAAATTATCTAATTTTTTTATCAAATGCAGATATACCTCTTGGTTTTCTTTGGTATATTATATATTAGCCTTTTTCTTTTGCAAATTACACCCAACACTTTGCTGTATTTGCAGACTAAGAGACCTATACTTATTCTTCCAAGTTCCAACTAACACCAAGAATTTTCTTTTTGACTCTATTGTAAATAGGAATTAAAAATGAAACTGGAAGTTAGTATAATTATATTTTCCCACTTTCTATGTCAATTTTGAAATGCATAAATTGCTTTCTAGAGAACAAACTCAACCTAGTGTATGAGTCCTTGATTTATTTAAGCTTAATTTTTACATGGGTAAAAGTTACCACTTTGAAAGTATAACAAAATTAACATTTTATGGAAGTCATCTTCATGATGATCATAATTTAAAGGATATTTTTTTGTTGTAAATATTTAAAACAGTTTGGTACTGGTTGCACAATAATTGGGTGTAATTCGGAGATAAGCCTTAGGTTTGTTGAGCTTTATTCTGTTCCTCATGTACATACGAATGGCCTTTATCTATACCGGATTAATGTGCATATGAATGACCTTTCTCTATGTTGGATTAATGTGCAGACAAGCTCAAAGACAATGAAGAAGCTTGCAAATCCAAATGCACCTCTTGGTTATACCCTTTGCTTTCTCAACTTAGCCTTTGATGGTTACACCAATTCCACTCAGGACTTGATCAAATCAAGGTATTCATGTCTTTTCATCTTTTTGAATTTTGACAAATTCAATTGCTGAAACTAAGGCCGTTTTTTACCTATTTTTACCTATACATGTTCTGACTGGTGACATGGCATTAATTTGGCTGTGCCTTCTTGTAGAATTGAACTAGTCTCACACAGATCATTGAAAATTTTGGTTTTGGTACTATTCAGGGCCAATTACCAGATGTGTACTAGCTGATATTCAGTTTGTATGGCTTGTTCTAATTTATTTGGTGAAATTTGTTTTTGCCCATTTTCCTTCTGACTTGATGCCAATATGGCTTGCTTGAGAGCTCAGTTTGTACTAAAACGTCAATTATGCCTAAAAGACTGCCAAAAAAAGGGAACAAGGAAAGATCAGGAATGACTTAGTACCAGTATCTTTGTTGCCAACAATGGACATATTTATATTTCTCTAGCTAAGAAATGAATTTTAAATTAATTAAAAGCAGTCAATTTTAAATGATTACACAACTTTTTTAAATATAACTTTGTTACAGGCACCCAAAAACGAGTCCCTGGGACATAATGCTTGGCATGAATTTCTGGGGCACCATATACAATGCTGTTATAATGTTCATTGGACCCCTTCTATTCTCTAATTGGCCTTATGCTAATGGCTTTGAGGCGTTAAATTTTTGTCAGACCCACCCAGAGGCTGCATGGGATATTCTTGTGTACTGCCTATGTGGGGCGATTGGTCAGAATTTTATTTTCTTGACAATAAGCCGATTTGGATCTCTGACGAATACTACCATTACTACAACACGCAAGTTCATGAGCATTGTGGTTTCTTCAGTCGTGAGTGGGAACCCATTATCGGCGAAGCAATGGGGAAGTGTATTTATGGTTTTTGCAGGCTTGTCTTTGCAAATTCTTCTCAAGTGGAAGAGAAAGAAAGCATAAAAAATGGATTTTGTGCAGGTAGGTTCTCCCCTGTTGTTAATTTTTGCTTGCTTTTGTGGGGGTCGATAGTAAACATAGTATTGCAACCCCTTTTTAGTTACAGACAGGAAATTAATTGGAAAACTATGCAAGTGTAATTCGTTGTGCTCATTATTAAATAATGAAGTACACCATTGTAGAACAATGAAAAAGAATGCAATGATCTTTCAGCAGAGTTTTATTCATCTTTTGATTGTTTGAAATTTTTATACTATTCATAAATAATGCATTAGACTATTACAAAATTTTGATGGGATTCTCATCTAACATGGTTTCATTAGTTCTTGCCTTTACCAATTAAACAGTTCTTACCAGTTACCATCACATGGGAAATCTTGCAGAAAACAAAATGTATATTATAAACAAAAGGGTTAAATAGAATAAAATGTATTCACCTGTATGCTCTGGTACACTTACCCCAAGCATCACCATTAATTAACCAGCATAATAGTGCAGTACTATTCTTAAATCAATCGTGCCATGACGTAATCCATGATGTTTATCGCCAATCCGTGATTATTTATGCACATGACTAAGAAGTCTAATCTGCCATGCAAACAGTTACAGACACAATCAATAGTCAATGCTTGTAATATTGAGCGGCAAGAACTTACGACAATCATCGCATGCACCCAGAGAAAAAGTAGTCTCTAGCATCTTGTCCAAGTAGTCAAATTAAGACAAACCGTAAACAGTTTCTGCACTGCAGAGACTTATTTTCCTACCGAATCCTCATCCTCATCCAATTGGGTGTAGTTAACTTTATTTAGATAACTCCTAGGCGGTAGCTCTCCATCTGTCTCTTACTCTCTTTCAAAATCCTAGCTTGTATATGCTGCTGTATGCATCTTTGATAGCGAGAAACAATTAATGAAACCATGGCCAATCAACATAAAACTGAAACAAGCAAACCGGATCAGTACCACCACTTCCTACTTGTTGTCCACCCAGCACAAAGCCACATAAATCCAGTACGCTACTTGGCGTACCGCCTGCTTTCTGTAATCCCATCATGCCATGTCACCATGTCCACTGCCATCTCAGCACACCGCCGGATGTTTCCTTCTCTCACGACTCCCGACCAAGAAATCACAGTCCGCCAAGTGTCATTTATTCCTTTCTCTGATGGGTTTGATGCGGGTTTCGATCCGTCCATTCATTACCCCGCTGACAGGATGAAAAAAGGGTTGACACTCGGTCCCAAGTCACTATCAGCTATAATTGATCGCCTAGCCGAACGGGGCCAACATGTTACTTGCATAATTCAAGCACTATTCCTTTCATGGGTAGTTGATGTGGCATTGGCATATGGTATTCCTTCCATCCTTTATTGGATCCAGCCAGCCATGGGCATCTCAATCTTCTATCACTACTTCAACGGCTATGATTCGATCATCTTGTCTCACAAGGATGATCGAGATTTTATATTAAGTTTACCGGGGTTATTTCCCTTAAAGATCTGTGATCTCCCTTCTTTTACAACTATCACTTCAGATGACCATCCACACAAGGAGGCTCTCACTGAGTTTAGAGCTATCTTCGAGTCGTTGGATCGGCAAAACAATATTACTGGTTCCAAATCAAAGATTTTAATCAACAGTTTTGAGGCTTTGGAAGCAAGTGTGCTAACAAGCATGGAAAAGTACTTTGACTTGTACACTATAGGACCATTAATTCAGACATTGGCCAAAGATGAAGAAGAGAAAAACAACGAAACATACAAGATGGATGATGAAAATATATATATTAAGTGGCTCGATTCTAAGCCAGAGGGGTCAGTCGTGTATGTGTCGTTTGGGGGATTGACCCCGGTTAGTAGAAGACAGTTAGAAGAGGTACAATTAGGGTTAAAAGACAGCGGGTTGCCATACATATGGGTAGTGAGAAAGGATAGTAGAGTAGAAGGGCTTGTTCTTGAAGAGAATAGCTCAAATGGAATAATTGTAGAATGGTGTGATCAAGTGAAGGTGCTGTCTCACCCATCGACCGGTTGCTTTGTGACACATCATGGCTGGAACTCAACCTTAGAGAGCTTCATGTGCGGGGTGCCGATGGTTGGGATACCACAGTGGTCCGACCAACCGACAAATGCAAAATTGGCAGAGGAAGTCGGGGCAGGTGTCCGGGGTGAAATCAATGAGGAAGAAGTAGTGGTGGGGCCAGAAATAAAGAGGTGCTTAGAAATGGTGATGATCGACGATGTTAGAGGGACTGAGATGAGGCGGAAGGCGGGGATGTGGAAGGAGAAGGTCAGGGAGGCAATGGAAAGTGGCGGTTCATCTGAGATGAATTTAAAGGCTTTTGTCCAAGCTGTTGCTCAGGTGCAGGAGTAGGAGTAAGATTTCCAGTTAATTATGTTAGGTCGTCTGGAAAATGTAATATGTTATTTGTTAATAATTTTATTATGTGTTATCTTTCTAGTAAAGTTGGATCAAGCCATGTGACTAGTTTAATATCCAAAAAAAAATTTTATTTGAATTTCAAACTTACGACTTTTTACACATAAAATATTGTAAATATCACCAGACTAAAAACTAATTCTAAGATAGAAATTAAATTGAGCTCACAGATAGTTCTGACACAAAACTATATATATATCTCGGATAGCTGACTAACTAAACGAACTTTTTATTAATAACCCTATAATTTCGGAATTTATTTGGTTAGTCCGCCCCAAAATTTTTATTAATCGAAATTAAATAAAAAAAATATCGGAAAAGATGAGAGATTCCAGAATTTTTTTGAAATATAAGTAGAACGAGTTAAATAGTACCGTCTCATTTAATCACTCGATCTACTAATTAACTAAACGAACTAAACATCAAGAAAAAAATAGTCCAGACGGATTAAACCATCCCGTCTGGGACCACATTCGTATTCTTCCAATCCCACTGGAAAATCCTTCACTACGTTTGGCCTAGGGTTGACTTAACATTAATTGAATTTGGCTTTAAGTAGTGGGAAAACGAAGTAGCGATGACGCGGAAAAAATAAAAAAACACAAACTCAAAAAATCACTACTAAACTAACTATTTACGATAATTAAAAGAGAGAGCAGAAAAAGCAGTAGGTAAAGGATGAGGGAGAGACAAGGAAGGTTGTTACTTTTTTTTTTTTTGGGTGTCGGACAAGATGGTTTAATTCATCCGGACTTTTATTTTGTTGTTGTTTAGTTCATTTAGTTAATAGACCGAGTGATGAATTGATATGGGATATTTTAACCCATCTCACGAGATGAGATTATTTAACCCGTTCTACTTATATTTCAAAAATTTTTTGAAATCTCTCCTCTTTTCAGATATATATTTTTATTTAATTTCAATTAATAAAAAAATCGGTAGTCCGCCAAGGTGAAATTACAGTTACTCAGTTATTTAAATGCCCAACCAAACATCAGACATTATAGTTTTTAATGTTCAACTCCTGAGTGTTGAATATGTTGGATTTTCGGATAGGTTATAGTGCAACAATTCGATTCAGTTTTTCAATTTGTTTACTATCCGAAATCAAAATCAAAGTATAAAAATAATTCCAAGATTAATATAGAGTTTACCTACGCGTAGCGGAAATCTTCGTCTAGTTGTAGGAGCAGTCAGCCTCTTCTCTCTTTTCTCCTATCGGATATACGCACCAGCACCAGCAAATACGCCTCTACCAATATCCATACGAACCAGTTGACAAACTATTACAAGTCAGTATGTTAGTACCAACAAATAGTTGCACTTCTTTCTCTATTCTCTCTTTTGTTTTTTCTGTAATTAGTGTAAAAATGAATGTGATACGAAAATTGAACTGATGAACTATATTTATAAAACATATGCACCAATTCAGATGCACCTATTCAATTGCAGCTATCCATTCACACCTAGTTAGAATACTTATCATAATCTGATCATATTAGATCAGATTAGAGAGAGTAATAGATCTATTTCAGGCCTAGCCCAAAAAAATAAATCCATAGTTAACCTATGGCCCAAATCATTTAGCCTGCTAGTACATTTCTTACGGAATTTGTATCCCCTCGTTAAGGGAAATTTTTTATTTACAAAAATTAAGAAAAAAATAGAGAGAGATGTCAAAAGAGTACTATAGTTGTTAGATTGACAGAAAGATTGGATTCAATGTTTCAGATTCAAAAATTTGGATCGGATCCAATGATATCGATCCAATCTATTGTTTCTTTTTTTGTTTCAGTTTTCACAGAGTCGCATGAAAATAGCCATAGAAGATCTGAAATAGGTCCAAAGTTTGTACTTTCAATGCTCAGGTTCTCTCTCATCTTTCTTTCACGTGCCTCTTCTTTTGTATGCAATAAAGAAACTAAAGATGAATTTATATGGTGCTTTCTATACAACCTTATGTGTTGCTGAGGCGAAATACCAAAAATAAAATAAAAAGAAGAATGGATCAGTAGCATTGAATCCGATTGAAAACTTTGGATCAGAAACATTTAACTCCGACCGAAATTTTTATTAATGGAAAAATAATAAATTAATTATCGTGATTGGAGAACGTTTTTGTCTGATTATCAAAAGTGGGAAAACTGCTGTTTTAAACAACGGCCAGAGGACGTGATTTTAAACAGCGGCCAGATTAGTGTTACGCGGATTAAGGAAAAAAGTAATTAGTGTGGCCGTGATATTTGGCAACGGCAGAGACGCAGCGCAAAATATATATATATATATATATATATATGAGGCCATTGGTGAGGATCACGGCCTCATATTTCTGGAATTTGGAAATACAACTGTATATATTATATTTCTTTAATCAAAACACGATTTCAACGGCCTCATAATAATTCATATGAATAACAACAGATTTACAGTCAGCCATTCAAAGATTTCAATGCACGAAACTCAAAAAAATTCTTTTTTCATGTGCGAATCTCAATAAAAATTAACGGTCGAGAAGAACAGCAGATTAAACAACGAATGACTTAGATTAAACACTTTTTGAGTAATTATTACAATATTACGGAAAGTTTTCTTAAATTTTTTGTTTTTTTTCAAAAATAGAAAGACAATAATATTTTATATATTTACCTAGAAGTGACTTTTGAACCGGGATCAATAATTCAAATTCAAAGTATTTATATTTTTTTTTCCAATAATACACAAAGCAATATTTTAATTTTTCTTACAGCTGCGAAAAATCCGATCTGAAAAATATTGATCCGGGTTATTTGTTTAAGTCTTTCTAATAAATCAAATTATATGATATTCTATCTAATTTCAAAAAAAAATATAAAAATATTTATAATATTTTAATAAATAAATAAATAAATTATAATATTTTCTAATTAAATAAAATAATTAAATAAAAAATTATTTTAAATATGCAGGTCAAAAGTTTGACTAATCCAGAATAAATTGTGCAGAACATGCTAAGAATATGAAATTTAGTGTGTCATTTCATAACTCACTTATACAGCTCAAAAGCATTGGTTTAGAATTTCTAATAGGGAAATATAAATAAATTAACGACCCTGGGTCTTGGCCGTTGTTAAGGATCGCGGCCCCTGTTTTTTTTATTTTTAGAGCTAGCCGTTAGTAAGAATCACGGCCTCATATTTTTTTCATTTTTTCCGCTGCGTCTCTGGCCATTCTTAAATATCATGGACACGCTAATTACTTTTTCTCTTAACCCGCGTAACACTAATTTGACCGCTGTTTAAAATCACGTCCTCTGGCCGTTGTTTAAAACAGCAGTTTTCCCACTTTTGATAATCAGATGAAAATCTTCCCCAATCACGATAATTAATTTATTATTTTCCCATTAATAAAAATTTCGGTTAACTCCGATCTTTCTATCTATGCAAGAAAATTTGTACTCTTTTTATTTTCCTCTCTCATTTTTTTATTAATTTCTATGAGTAAAAAATGCTCCTCAATTAACCTTAATTGAGGGTGAAATTAGAAAATCGAAATCCATACTGTTTTTTAACTTGGGAACTTTAAATTGCCCTTTCAACACCTGATAGCTTCTATCAAAAAAAAAAAAAAAAACACCTTTCCAAATTGAGAAAAGGTTTTTATACCAATTATTTTATACCCACTTTTTACCTATATCAATTGGACAAGGCTTCTATTTTAACCATTCCCCAAACCTGTTCCTCTGATCTCTTTCTAAAATTTCTCCTATTATCATTATTTTTCCAAAAAATGTTTTCTTCTCCTCCAACGCCTATATCTCTCTCCTCCGTTCTCTTCTCTTCCCATATCGCTGGCCCAACCACTGTGATGACGCCAAAACATATAGCGAAAATCATTATCTTATATGATGAAAAATCAAAAAGCGAATGCAAATTGCCATTTTTCTGATTTATTTACTGCAAATGTGTTCTTGAGTCATTGTAGCAGGTTTTGTAGAAAGTTGCGTATTTAGGAAAAAAACAGAGCAATAATGCACAATTTAGGCGATTATTAAAGATGACATCAAATTAGGATATTACATGGTGTATGCAACAGTCTACATGAATTGCACAACAACCAAAATGGTGAAATTATATGAAAATACGGTAAGTCTAGAAGCCGTGCGGGTTCAGGTCTATGCCGCATACGGCATAGCCAAGTGGCCGCACGCGTCACGGATTCAATCCGTGGACTGTTATTCTGCACCGTTAGATCGACATATCTCAGTCCTTGATTGACGCCTTCTAGAAGGTTTGACCCCCAGGCCGTCAACGCTGTTTGTAGATAGAGTAGAGTCCAAGTTTGCTATTTTTTATTGTTATTTTCAGCCAATCATGCTAGATTATAGGTGGGTCCCATGACCCCCATGTTTCCCACTACTTCCACTACTTTAGAAAACCCTATAAATACCCCCCTCTTGTATTAGATTCGGTGTGCATTTACTTGTGATTAAGTCCAGTACTATAACCATAAATCCTCACCGATTAGGAAAGTTATGTTAGATTAGAGTTCTAAAGAGAGAGTGGAAGCCCTTGAGATCAAGGCAAGGAGACGTTATCTAAGGAGTCAAAGTTCTTCTTCTTCAAAAGACTTATAATCTATATTCTTTTTATTTTTCTTTTCTTTTGCTATGGCTTCAAGAAACTAAACTTTTCATCTCTAAGGTGAGGGTTGAACTATGAGACCTTTAATAATTTTTTGATTTGATTTATGTTTTGTTGTGTGAATTTCTATTGTATTTTAATTCTTTTTATTCTATTCGAGCATACATAGTTCCGAGGAGATCCGATACCATTATTTTTATTTATATCCAAAAATAAATATAAATTGTCAAATATCCCCACGAAAGTTAGGAAATTTTAAACATACCCAAACCGCCCAATAATTTGGTGGTTCCTATTTTTTATTAGAAACCGCCAATAATTAGGCAGTTTCTATTTTTTATTAGAAACCACCCAATAATTAGGCGGTTTTTATTTTTTATTAGAAACCGCCTAATAATTAGGCAGTTCCTATTTTTTTTTATTATTTTTTCCTCTTTTTTTTTAAATCTGGATAGTTGATGCCTATATTTTTTTGACTAAATTTTTAAGTATCAACACAATAGAGAAGATATAAAAATATTTAAATATAGTTTTGATGTATCTAACTTACAAGTCGTTTGAAATTCTTGTTTTTTAGACAATTATTTGACAAAATTTGTGATTGATTTATAATGATTCAGTTTTTTCGTCTAAATTTATTATGATTTATATTTTGATATTTATAAATATGATATAGTTATGACAAAACACAATAGACCAAATGTAAATCCTACAAAACAATGAAAGTAAAACTATCATCTAACGACGACGACCACTAGAGGGGGACCATCTCATCACCGGCTATCCTGTGGTAGTCCTGTCAAGCAGATTGACACTAGAGTGGCGCTAAAGTGGCGCTAAGAGTGGTGCTAAAGTGGCGTTAAGAGGCGTATTTTATTGTTATTTTAGTGTATTTTAGCGGCCCTCTTAGCACCCCTCTTAGCGCCAGTTTAGCGCCACTTTAATGCCACTTTAATTAGCACCACTCTAGCGCCACTCTACCCAATAGAACTACCAAACTACTAGAGAACAGCCAGCGGTGAGATGGTCCAATCAATTCTCTTTTTATTTATTACAATAATCAATTTGTTCATACATCCATTCACTGATTGTATGGTGTTCATTCATCGTAATCCTCTTTTTATTTATTACAAGTATATATACAGGTAGATTATTCATCAAAATCCTTGTTTGTTAGCATCTGACAAGGAGACAATTTTATCCAAGAAATACTTGAAGTTGCGATCAGACAACCCACCATCACTGAGCGCCTCCCGCACCTTCTCCCTCCACATGTTACAACTCTTTCTGGTCGCAAGAGCCGTTTCTCCATTCCCCATGACCAACTCGATCCAAACAACTTTTCAGCACCTCTGCTTCTAGAACACCTTCTTTGTTCATCTCGCCTTGAACCCCGGCTGACCACTCCACCACCATTTTTGCATTGATATCTTGGTCCGACCACTGTGGCACAGCTACCATCGGTACACTGCATGCTAAACTTTCTAGTGTTGAGTTCCAGCCACTGTGTGTCATGAAGCAGCCGATCGATGGATGAGAAAGTACCTGTACTTGGTTGCACCATTCCACCACCATGCTATTCTCCCCATCTTCCAAATTTACCCCCTTTTCACGGTTGTTCTTTCTTAGTACCAGTAAGTATGGCCGGCCACTGTCTTTCAGCCCATGTTGTATCTCCTCTATATTCTTCTTGCTAATTGTCGCAATGCTACCAAAAGACACATAAACAACTGAGTTCTTTGGTTTTGTATCGAGCCAGTCCATGTAGCCCTTCTCATATGCTCTGAATAGATGACCACTTGCAGACTTGTTGTTCTCATTCTTGTCAGGTAGAAGTGATGGTATATCCGGCCCTATTGGCAAAACCTCTGCATCCTCTATGCACTTGAGAGCCTCGGATTCTAGATCTTCGAAAATATTTATAAGAAGCATCGGTTTTGAGCAATCTTTTCCGGGCTTTAATGAGGATTCAACCGTCAGTAAAATTGTCTCCAAAATTGCCTTCAAAGTTTTATCCGTGGAGTTTGTAAAGAAGGTCGGAAGGTCCTTAATCCTCATTTGGGGTAAATGCGGGAGGTTAATCACAAACAACGGGTCATCTGCATGGGCAATGATCAAGTCACGATACCCACGGAGATAATGGTAGTATAAGGCTAACATATCAACTGGTTGGACCCAGTAAAAGGCCGTTGGTATGCCCCGCTCAAGCGCAATATCATTAACCCAGTGCATTTGCATGCTGTATACGATACAGGTAACAGGATGACCACGTGCAACTAGATTGTCCAAGATGGAAGAAAAAGTTGCACGGCCAACTCGATTTAACTTCTCGTGATAGTCAATCGGATCATCTACGAACCACTTTACTCCATGGTCATATCCGTCAGAGTACGGTATGTAGGTTATTGGTCCGTCGGTTATTTCCTCATTGGGACTAGCAAGGGAGGGGAACATGAGTCGGTGGTTAGAGACGGCGGTGGAGAATGTGACTCGAGCACTGGTAGCCCTGGCAAGGCGCTTGGCAAAGTTCCGGCCAGGGTTGATGTGACCTTGCCTGTGCAATATGACAAATAGGAAGTGCTGATTTTTTAGCTCTATTGTTGACGTCATTGCCATGTATATACGTGGGTAGAAGATGAATTAAGATAATAAGATAACGTATGTGTTTTTTTCTTTCTTTTCTCTCTTGTGGTGTGGTGATTATAAAATATAAATTCATGCTAAGAGTATATATAGAGTGAGAGCAGGGTGACACTTCTGATGACAAGAGGATTCAGGTGTTAGTTTAGAGATAACACCATCATATAAAAAATCAGCATATGCCAGATTGCCAGTAGAATTGTTTAACATTTAAACCGCACTGCATCTCTCTGGACCTGTAATTGTAATGACTTCAATTTTTGTCCCTCTTTGTCGAATGAGATGGATCCAATGGTCTAATCAAAATTTGACTGCGCATGCAATTGCTGTCATAAATGCCAAATTTGCAATTGCTGTCATAATTGCCAAATATCACTGTCTTAATATATTACTATCTGTCGGCAACAGATGCGGACTCGTAAGATTATATTTTGGGTACGACTCTAGCAGTCTGCTACACATCATTAATTATTTGAAATTTGTTGTTACGTTTTTTTTATTGAATTCATAAAAAATACATAAAAATTTACGGATTACAATTTATTTGGTCATTGCTGATGTTTTTATGGTTTTTTTTTTTTTTTTCTCATGTTGTGCGACTTTGGAGCTGATATACACGTACCAATACCATAATCGATATCACCGAATAGCTGATTTTTTAATGAATTAATGGAATTTTTTTTTTTTTTGACAATGAATGAATGGAACTTTCTTTATCCCCTCGGTACGATTCTTTAATACACGGCATGCACACTCCTCCAGTTTGATCGATCGGTCAAATATTTTCTCAAGACCAACACAAGCAGCATAATTAACGAAACAATGTCAATAATAAACATCTCACATGAATAAAAAACAATGTAACTCATATAATAAATAATGAGAAAAGGTTTCATACCCATACTTTTGTTCTCACTTTTTACCCATACCTTATCTACATGTAAGTTAAACCTCTATTTAACTGTCAAATTCCTAACGACTTTCTAAACCGTCTCCTCTTAGTCACTTTCTATATTAACTCTCTCTCTCTCTCTCTCTCTCTTCTGTTAGCGATATGTTAGCAATCTGTTAGCGATATTCTAAATCAGAGTTGCTTTCTCAGTCCGTGCTCAAGCTATCTCGATCTAATGGCGGATACTATTCTCGTGCTATTATGGTCCGATCTCCAAACAAATTCACACCCTCACTCTTACAGCACAAGGGAATCTTTTACAATTATTGAATCCGGACCATTCATTTTAACTTGGCACGAATCTCAAAGCCCAATAATACTGTCACCTATTTCCTCCCGAATCTCAAACCGGCTAAGAATTAATTTAGTATGAAGTCAAGCGGTCAAAATTAGAAGGTTTGTGAATTAATTTTAATGCATTCATTTTTTGGAAGTTTTTTTTACCACTTGATTTTATACTAAATTAATTTGAAACTTTAAAATTTTTACATGTAGATGCATTGCTCGTAAGGTAGAAGGATTTCAACGGTTTGCATTCATCGTTTGAAGTCAATCCGATTGGTCTTAAAGTTGAGTTCACAAAAAAGCTTGGTGAACTTAGGAGCACCCTAGTTCATCATTTGTCTTAGTTGTATTCATTATTTTTTTTTTCTTGTTTTGAAATCTATTTTATTGAAAGTTTAAATTGAAATGCCAGTGACACTTTTTATTCATTTACCTGACCCGTACCGTATTCGAAAAGATGGATAAAAATAAAGAATTTTTTGTTATCATAACGAGTACGGATATGTAAATGTCTCCACTAGACCTGTATCGTACCAGTTGACAGTTGACACCCCTATTAATAAGTGAGGCTGCAAATAGAAAATCGAAATCCAGGTAGTGTTTTTTAACTTGTGAGTTTTAAAGGCGCCTTTTCTCAAATTAGTTATATTATTGGTCTTTGTGCATCAATCTTGATGTAATTGGAATGCCATTCGATTTCAATCAAATTAATGTTGTTAACTAAAGACCATTGTAAATTTTGTATCACTTAGGGTACGTTTGGATTATGCAATCAAATTAATGTTGTTAACTAAAGACCATTGTAAATTTTGAATCACTTAGGGTACGTTTGGATTATGTAAGGATTAGTACAAAAATAGTAATTTTTGAGTTAGTGGATGAAAATAGTGCTAATTCGAGTGGTTTGAGAATATCACTAACTTCAGACTATTCAAGTTAGTCAAAATATCATTTGATTGTATATTTAGAATAACGACGGAGGGAATGAATAAAATAATATTTAAACAAAATAATAACTAAACTAATATAATATTTAAACTAATATTATATTACAATTAATATTTAAATTAATATTATATTATATTTAATATTTAAACTAATATTATATTACATTTAAACTAATATTTTATTTAATACTAATCTAATATAATATTTAAACTAATATTATATTATATTTAATCTAATGTTTTATTTAATACTAATATAATATTTAAAGTAATATTATATTAAATTTTAATTTTTAAATTAATATTATATAATATTTCTCTAATATTTTGTTTAATACTAATCAAATCTTATATTATATTTATTTAATACTAATCTAATAGTTAAACTAATATTATATTACATGTAATATTTAAATGACTACAATATAATATTTAATCTAACATTTTATTTAATATTAATCTAATTTGATATTATATTTATTTCATAATAATCTAATGTAATATTATATTTATTTAATACTAATTTAATTTAATATTATAATTATTAATTAGATAAATATTAAGAATTTTAATATTTATTAATATTTTTTATATTATTTTAATAAATATCCGATTTAATCTGAATCCGTATCCGTCTAATGTATTTGATATCTGCTTCTTATCTGTATTTGAAAAAAAAAATAAGAATATAATTTTACAACTGTCAGCTCCGTTTTTACTCTAATAATAGCTATCCTAAATAAAAAATTGAAAAAATCTCAAATCTCGAGAAGTCAGAACAAGCATCAGAAAATATTGTTAAATAAATAAACCAATGCCCAAGAAAGCCTGTCGTTATATAGAAAAAACCTCTAATTATGGGCCTTCGTAGTTCGTATAAACAAAACTATGGGTCGGATTAAGCCCAATAATAAAACATAACCAGGCTAGCCTTAAAAGAACAAAAATAGAAAAAAGATATACATAAATATGGCAACCAGTCCGAGAACACTGCAGCAACATATAATACCTATGGAACGGGACTGGGATTGAAAACGGTATAAATAATATCCTATTCGTACTCAAGCTATATTTAAAAAATTTCGATGTGGATATTCGTATGGATAAGAATACTGATATGGTTGTATCTGAATAGTAGATATACATCATATATTTTAATATATATTCTGAAAATTTTATGTTATTCACCATTATAATTAATAAATATTATGAGGTTTAATATTTTTTATATTATTTTAATAAATATCTGATCTGATTCGAGCCCATATCCGAATCCGTTTGATATGTCTGATTTCCACTCCGTATCCGTATGGTTTACCACTATTCGCTCCATATCTGCTCCGTTTTCACTCCTAACCGGGACATTCCAAAAATCCAGTGCATTATTATAAGTTTGACTAATTTGTTGGAGAGACATTATTAGATTTTTTATTTATTTATTTTTTTCGAAAAGAGACTGAGAACAGCCCATGTATCAAACTAAATGGAACCAAGTTTTTTTTACATATTACTAATTTACTAACCCTATCAAAATTCTTTCTTCTAAACCTACTTTTGATTTTGAAGGCATACCAGAAAACCCAAGGGATGCCCGTATGTCTTCCTCCGTAGCAAAAAAACTACTGTAAATATCGTCTGTAGCACAAAATTTAACATCACTGTTTATTATAGCATCAGTACTGGTACTACTGGTACCAGTATTCTTCCTCAGGTTCCTTCAACTCTTCCAATATGGGAGAGATCATATCCAGACTGTCAGGCTTTCACCGTTGGATGTATTCTGAGATGGATTCTTCGACATTTCCTGACCAATAATTCAATGAGCAGCATATCAGAATAATAAATAATTAGTTGTCTAATTGATTTAAGGACTTTGTCATTAAAGCACTCATCATTTCTTGTTTGCCATATGGCTCAACAAATAGCACTAACTACTATAAGAAAATATCTGTTGTTCAAAATTTGGTATAGGGAACAAGGTCTGACAATTATCCATCCAAAATCAAACTTTGGATAGGTAAGCACATTTTAGGAACAGGTGTTCAGTTCATTCCTCAGAAATGACACAGATTAAGTTGATTTAATGTGGATATTCTTTTTGAATAATATATAACCACATAAATATTCTGTTTTCATGAGGGATAGGTAGCTGCCACCACATCATAGCATACTGTATTTATTGAGTGGTGAATATTCTTTTAGATTTCCATCTACACAACGGGTTGTCTGGTACTGTTGACAGCACTTGACCTGATTGGATTTTACCTGGTTACCTAGGTAACTCAGTTCTAAGATCTTGAATAAATAACAATGTCGAAACCCGCGCAGGAGAAAATTTTCTACATAAATGGCATTCATTATATTATAATTTATTTATGATTTATATATAGACTACATAGTTCTCTTCAGACAACGATTCGAGGTGTCTTGCCAGTCAAAATCCATCACTTTCGTTTTCTGGTATTCTTCCAGAAGAACAGTGTCACATCTTTCGCCTTCCGGACCCGGTCCCTCCGACATAACAGACTCCAGTGCATGCAGTACTCTACCGTGTGACCGAATAACAGACTCCTATATAAGGTTGCCTCTCTTGATGAGCCGGCTATTGTGGCTTATGTAATTAGTTTAGGAACTGTATATTTGCAAAAAGAAAAGAGGCGATACTTGGAGACAGTTAATTTGCCATTTAGCTGAAGGGCTGACATTTACTTTCTTTTACGCTTTTACTTTTTAGTGTATTACTACTTTATGTTAGTTAGAGAAATGTAATCTTAAGACATTAGTTACCTTCAATTGAATACAAACACCTACGGGTTTTCCTCAAAAGAAAAAAAAAAACAAGCATCAGAAAATATTGTTCAATAAATAAACCAATACCCAACAAAGCCTGTCGTTATATAGAAAAAACCTCTAATTATGGGCCTTCGTATAAACAAAACTATGGGTCGTACTAAGCCCAATAACAAAACATAACCAGGCTAGCCTTAAAAGAACAAAAATAGAGGCGGAGAACAGCCCATGTATCAAACTAAATGGAACCAAGTTTTTTTTTTACATATTACTAATTTACTAACCCTATCAAAATTCTTTCTTCTAAACCTACTTTTGATTTTTGAAGTCATGCCAGAAAACCCAAGGGATGCCCGTATTTCTTCCTCGGTAGCAAAGAATTACTGTAAATATCGTCAGTAGCACAAACTTTAACATCCCTGATTATTCTTGCATCAGTACTGGTACCACTGGTACCAGTATTTCTTCCTCAGGTTCCTTCAACTCTTCCAGCATGGGAGGGCGAGGGATCACTGTTGGATGTATTCTGAGATGAATTCTTTGACATTTCCTGACAAAAAATTCAATGAAGAGCATATTATTTGTGTAATTGATTTAAGGACTTGAATAAATAAAAATATCAAAACTCGTGCAGGAGAAAATTTTCTACATAAATGGCATTCATGATGTTATAATTTATTTATGATTTATAGAATACATAGTTCTCTTCAGGCAACAATTCGAGGTGTTTTGCCAGTCAAAATCCATCACTTTCGTTTTCTGGTATTCTTCCAGAAGAGAAGTGTCACATCTTCCGGTCCCTCCGACATAGACTGATGATGATGCTTTTCTCTACCATGTGACCTCTCTTGGCTTGATCACCACGAGCCAACTACTGTGGCTTATGTAATTAGTTCAGGAACTGTTGCATTTCTTTGTCTGGCCGGATTGTAAGGGAGGCAACCGTATAAGTATGTGAAAATGACCCACAGGAAGTTAGTTGGGAACAATAATTTGTTTAAAATAGGAATCAAGATGAATTTACAGCAACTAACCCACCTGGCTTAATTAGGGGTCATATGTTCACCTTTTTAATTTAACATGCAAGAGCTCTAACTTAATATTGGTTGTTATTATAGTTAAATAGAGAAACAAAATAGTCCTTACCAAATTGTCATGCACATGTCCAATACCAGTGGTGAAAGCTCACTACATATCATTATTATCTTCACATGTAATATGACGCTTGATGCAAGAGGTGCCAAACAGTAGAAAAATTGATATGAACTGTTGATTAGTTCAAAATAACCAATTAATCGGTGAATTAATTATTTAGAAATTAAAATTGGAAAAAAAAATGATCTTTCGACACTGTATACATGACAATATCATCTTTGAATCCGATTATATTGGTGAACTAATCAATTGTCAAAATACTTTTTAACGACATTCATCCTAATACAAATGATAATTAAATATAATTAAAGTTAAGTTAGCAGATGGGTAGGACTTAAGTTTTTTTTTTTTGTTTTTTTTGTGTGTAAAGTTTGAGCTCAATACATTCTACTATTTAATACTCTTGTTATTATAACAAGAGATATATTTTCTCATTTGAGTTCCAAATTCACGACCTTTTACATAGAGATCATGTGTCTTTACCGCTAGATCAAATGCTAGTTCTTAATAGGGCTTAAGTTTATTCAATAGCTCTTGATTAAATGCTGAACGAAACAAATTATTTAATGGTGAAGGAGTTAATTAATTTGATCCGGTTTGATCTGACTCGGTCAAACAATATACTAATGACTTCATAATTTAATTTAGAAGTATACTACTTCAGTTAAGAATAAAGATTCTATTTATTTAAATGACTATTGAAGAAGACAGTTCTAACAAAAATAAAATATGTAAAAATGATGATGATAGTTATAATAAAACAAAAGAAGTATGAATATTTTTCTTGGAGAAAATAATGACGAAATTGACAGAAAATGAAAGCCATAAATTGCCAGTCGAAATCAATTCGCTTTCACGGTTTTGGCAGCATCTTTTCGGCCCGTCCGAAATACAGTGATGATTGATGTTTTCCAGCATTTATGGCTTTCATTTTCTGTCCATTTAGCCATTATTTTCTCAAAGAAAAATATCCATTTCGGGTCAAGTGATACAGTTGTACCCATTTCGGTCCCAAAAAATGCTCTTGAAACAGTTCTACAAAACAGAAAACATCAATCATGTGTATTTCGGACGGGCCGAAAAGATGCTGCCAAAACCGTAAAAGCGATCGAATTGATTTCGACTGGCAATTAATACAGCAACAAACGTTGCCACACCGAAATTAACGTTGTGAGTCTATACCTGTGTTGTAAATAACGGTATACGCTCGTCAAACAGAAGGGATACTATCAAATGATTAATCGGTATCCAAACGATTAATCGGTATACAACCGATTAATCTAAATTATACGGTTAATTATTTGTTTTTGTTAAAATTATGTGTATATATTCATAATTAATCAAAAATAATTTATTTAACTCATTAAACTTATCAAATTAATAAACTTAATTTACCTTAGTTATATTATTATAACATGACACTACGCTTATTTATTCTTAACAACACATACGCACTTTATATGTGTAAGTAACACATTTATTTAATACAAAAATAAATTCGAAAATTAAGCTTTATCAAATACTAATAATATATTATTTAAAAGAAATCAAACATTCTAACATAAAATCACTAAATTTTATTTATAATAACAATTAAATTTCATATATGAACATGTCATACTAATTGAAAAAATTACATCAGTAAGTAATAAAAACTATATGTTATATAAATAATAGAAGAATTAATTTTAATTTCAATGTAAGAAGAAAAATATATATATATATATATAATATATTGGATGTATATCCAAACACAAATAAAACTACAATACATGGTTTATGAAATTTATTATCACACACAATCATAGAAAACAAATGTGAAAATAAATATTCACTAAAATAAATGAAAATAAATGGACAATTAAACATAAATAAATGGATGATTAAACAGGAATAAAAAGAATAATCATAAATAATCGACCGATTAATTGGAAAACTCAGTTAACATGCCTCCGATTAATGTATTCGTAACAGTTTGACCATCGTTAACGATTAAACGGACGTTTAATTGGTCGTTAAGACCGTTTTTTACAACACTGGTATATACATCGTAAATGATAATATTAGGAAAAGTTGGGTTTAGGTGCTCAAAGTTCTTATTTTGCTTTCGGTTCATATTTTGGAATTTTAATGTTAAATTTGTTAATCCAGTTTAAGATGGCCTTCATATTAAAATTTGATTAGAGATAAAATTTTATATTTTAAAATTTTTTTTTTACTATTTAATTATAATTTTTTAAAATTATTGTTTTTATGATTCATAATTTTCTGCAAATAGTAATTTTAAAAATTACCAAAATAAATTGTACATAATTTTTAAAAATATATATATAATTTGATTTTTCAAATATATTTTAATATAAAAAACATATTGGGAGACTATTTTATTTTGAAAATAAAATTACGATCGGAAAAGTAAAACCTCTCTACTACACCACAGTCCAACAACCCAAATTATTTATTAATATGAAATTAATAAATAAAATATCGTCATTAGGAAGGTTTACGGTGGAATTTAAAAAAATAGAAAAACCAATTAGAAGCGAAAAAGAGTTAATTCAGATCATGATAGTTGGCAACGGCCAGAGACAGACCTACAAAAGAAAAAAAAATCGGACCATAATACTTAGCAATGACCAGAAATCCAGCAGAAAAAAAACAAATCGTGATAGACTATCATAGACAGAAAAAAAAAAAAAATCAAACTTTTCGACAACTTAATAGCAAAGTTTGAGAGAGGCGAATTCTTGCTTTTCTCATATTTGGAAGAGCCCTTTGATGATTCTCTACAATTTAAGGAGCATCTAGGTCTGAGTTATCAGTGAGACAAGTCACACAATATCTATATTATTTCATTTTACACAATCATTTTGTTTCTCAAATTCTCAGAACACACAATCATATCATTTCACATATCAAATTCGAACCACGGACCCACTATCTCGTTAAATACGCCCTCATAATCCAATACCCAATTCAAAATCCAATTCAACCACACAAAAGGAAAACATAGATTATATAGAAGTCTGGTTACCTGATAGCGATCAATCTAGAATCCAAATCGAACTGCAACCACTATTCATAATCAATGCGACGTAGTCGGAATTTCAATAAGACAAGAATCAATATCATATTTTTTTTTTTATCAAAATATTTGTTATTATTTTCTCTGTTTTTTTCTCTTTCTCTCATCTATCTGATTTTTTTTTTGTTTCATCCTAATCTGATTAAAAGAGATAAAAAGCTTTTAAAGAAATTTATGGCGGTTATAAAATTCCGAAATTTTTATAAATATACAAAATTCAATTTTTATTTAACAATCTATACAAAAGTCTATTGGAATTTTAAATCTGTCCAAACCGGCAACAGAATTGCCGGTTTCAGAGCAACTAACCTAAGCAAATGAATTGCTTGGGTTCGAGAAAGCTCAAACCGGCAACATAGTTGCCATTCTCGGAAACCGGCAACACAGTTGCCGGTTTTTTTTTAAAACCGGCAACATAATTGCCGGGTTTTTTTTTTTTTTTTTTTTATAAATTCAAATTCTAAATAATTATAAATCCAAATTCATACCAATTGCCGGTTCCGTTCCATTAAAAAAAATGAGAAATATATTTTTTTTTTCTAAAATTTAAAAATGAGAAATATATTTTTTTAAAACTTTAAACGGTCATAACTTTTGCTAGGAAAGTCGGATTGACGCGTATGACGTCAATTCGGAAAGGGGAGGAGGAGACGGTCGCCACCGTCACCCCGTGGTAAATCCCCGGGGTAGACCCTGGGTATCCGACAAATCAGAATCGCCAAAAAACGTCGTTTAGTGCCTCAAAAATTAAGTTTAAGATTTTTAGTGTCTCAACTGAATTTTTTTATGTTGAAAAATATTTTTTAGCAGCGAGAAATGTATCAGCAGCAAGTGCAATTGATTTAAGAAATTTTTAATTTATATTTTATTATAACAAAAATTATCGAGTTACAACCATGTCAAATAAATTTAAATTGGTATGAATTTGGATTTATAATTTATTGGTATGAATTTGGATTTATAATTATTTAGAATTTGAATTTATAAAAATAAAAATAAAAAATAAAAAAAAAACCGGCAACTTTGTTGCCGGTTCCACGAATGGCAACTATGTTGCCGGTTTGAGCTTTCTGGAACCGGCAATTCTGTTGCCGGTTTGGACAGATTTAAATTTCCAACAGACTTTTGTATAGATTGTTAAATAAAAATTGAATTTTGTATATTTATAAAAATTTCGGTATAAAATTGCATGCACAGAGCCACGTGGCTTGAATGCCAGGGTATTTTTTTTTTAATGTTAAGAGTTTTGCATTTTTACAAATTAGACCTTCATATTTTTGAATTTCAGAATTAAGTCCTAAAAATAATTTTAAATAAATAGTTAAAATTATAGGATGTTACATTAGTACAATTTTCTTCCTTCGTATAAAATTGCTAGCATGCTGCTGCTGCCGTGACCGCACTAGGAGGCTTCGTATTTTGACCCAATGGAGCAGGATGGGCAGGGTTCAGTCTGCCGGATCTTGGTAGCCTATCACCGTTACAGTTACCGTCCATGCAGAGATGATACTCAATAGAGATGGCACACGACAGTGAGGCCAGAGATAGCGAGTCACAGACGCACCATGACTATGCGACTGGACTGGCAGCGTCCATCTTCTCTACACCTCCTCCAACTACTACTTTGGGGGGAGGATGCCTGGGAGACTGCAGCCAGGCTGAGCAAAGAAGCAAATGCTACTGTCGCTGCTGCACGTGGTCCAAGCTGGGGGGGGGGGCTGCCCGACAGAATTACCAGAGGACAGCCAGCTGAGCGATGGTCCCCCTCTGGTTAGACGATAGTTTTACTTTTATTGTTTTGTAGGATTTACATTTGGTGTACTGTATTTGTTATTTTATGCTTGTATTATCTCTGTTTATTTATTTATATTTCCTACTTTATATTTGCATATCGTCTTTCTCTTATATCATGACTATATCATTGATACGTCCTTATTTTGCCTAGATTACGATCCTGATTTGTACCAAAACCTGTGCTTTAAAGCCTACAAATATGAACATTTTTACTTAATTATCATTAGAATGTGGTACTGCTGTGTTTTGTTTGTCGTTTTGCAGGAAACAGGCGAAATTCTGGGTCTGACACCTCTCCATACGGCCCGTATAGGTACCCATACGGCCCGTACAAGATCAGCCCAAAACCACAGAAGGTTCCATATCAGAGACAACAATTCTCCAAGGCAAAGCACAAGTATACGGTTCGTATAGGATTTTGTACGGACCGTACAAGCAGTTTCGGAAACCCAGGCTAGAATTGGAAACAGAGACAGCTGGGGAGGCCGAAAAGGAAGGCTTTCAATACGCGATTTCGGGCATTAAGGCGAGGATATTCTAGATCTGAGGGGAGATCTCTGGTGCTTGGGAGACAAGAAAAAAACTTGGAGAAGAAGAAGAGAAGTTCTACAACAGATTCTTCGGATTTCTTCTATAGTTTTGCCATGAACTCTTTTATTATTCTTGATTTGTGTTATTTTGAGAACATGAGTAGCTAAATTTACTGTTTCTAGGGTTAAGATGTAGTTGACGTTTGGTTTTACTTGTATGCTACTTGATTATGTGTTGAATGCTTAGTTTTTATCTTGTTGTGTAGTATTTTAATTGCTTGGTTTTTGCTTGCTTAGGTTTGATTAGTCATCCCGTTAGATGAATACGCACGTCTAATTGTTAGGAACCAAGTCTATGATATTCAATCCAACTGAACCAAGTATATGAGGTAGGTTTTCGGATCAAGGAGTACTGAAAGGGAAACTTTCCTCGAGGCGAAAGTCCTTGGATACCTTTAATAAACCAACAAGTGACTTAGATAACTTAGTCCAAAATTACGAAAGTTGAGGGTTAACGCATCTAAGAGGGGAGTAGTTGAGTCCGGTAAATCGGGTTCTAAGTCAAAATTGCGACAGCTGAGGTGAGGAACTTAGATCTGGTCGATGGAAACCCTAGACAAAAGCACCAACACAGAAACAGTAGCTGCAGTATTCACTCGGGGGCCTATACGGACCGTATAGGATTCTATACGGGCCGTATACCCTGGGGCCAGACAGATACAAAGTCTGAAACCCTGGAAACCCTTTTTATAATTTGAAAAACAACTTTTAATCTTCTTTTTACCGTTTTAATCAAGTAAAATTAAGAACCAACTAATCAACTTTTCTCACTTCTAGTATTTTTGTAATTTTAAGTTAAGTCTGGTTATTTTCCTTCCGTCCCTGCGGATACGATACCCGACTATACCAACGGTAGAGACTGTGCACTTGCAGTCTTGACCAGAGGTAAAACTCGAGTTTTAAAAGGTACAGCTCGTTGTACTGAAACTTGGGAGTGCGCTTTTGGTGCGAACAATCATACTTATAAATGTCAAAATATAAACCATACTAATAAATCATAATAAATTTAGTCGAAAAAACCAAATCATAATAAATCAATAAACAAATTTTGTCGAATAATCGTTTTAAAAACAAAAATTTCAAATGATTCGTAAGATGAATACATCAAAACTATATTGGAACGTTTTTATATCTGATCTATTGTTTTGATACTTAAAAATTTAGTCAAAAAACTACAGGCATCAACTATCCAGATTTAAAAAAAAAAAAACCTAAGAACCATCTACTTATTAGGTGTTTTCTAATAAAAATTAAGAACCGCTTACTTATTAGGCATTTTCCAATAAAAAATAAGAACTGCCTAATTATTGGACATTTTGGGTACGTTTAAAATTTCCCAACTTTCGTGGACATATTTAGCAATTTATATTTATTTTTGGATATAAATAAAAATAGCGGCATGTAATTTTCTAACTTTCGTGGACATATTTAGCAATTTATATTTATTTTTGGATATAAATAAAAATGGCGGCATGTATCATATGTTGATATAACATACATGGTAATTATATAATTTAATGTTAGACTTACTAGGTTCCATAAATTGCTCTTGTTGTCTCTCTCTCGGCGGCTAATGCATTTAATTTTGTATTTAGCTAAGTTCATATATATGTTCAAAGTTATAGATCATGAGTTTTGAATTTTTGAAATTTTGAGAATAATTATTTTAATATAGAGTGAGGCTAAGGCTGGTACTTTGTAAAGGGTGGATCGATTCCTGCAATGAATTTATATCTATTTACAAAGTTCAAGCTGTTCCGCATAATTTCTAGGTTTGAGATATTCAAACCGTTCCACCTCATTATCAGAATATGCCTCCAGTATGTATGGAAATCCGTTCCATTCTGTTTTAAATTGTGCGATCCGCGTTGTGATTTTTGTGAATATTCTTAATTTAAATCTGCACTAATCTCAACCACTAGAAATCTAAGCGTTTGCACGAATCTTGATCCAAAGTAGATATTTGAATTTCGGTTCAATGCAAAACCTTCTCCTCCCATGATTCCATCTAGGGCTGTCCAAAAAGCTCGTAGCTCGTGGCTCGTTCGCGACTCACATCTGACTCGATTAGTAACAGCTCGTTCGATAATGGACCGAGCTGTTAACGAGCTGGCTCGCTAACAGCTCGGGCCAAAATTTGTGAATTTGTATAAATTTGTGTGTATTTTATACTGTCAAGCTCGGTCCAACTCGATCCAACTCGGTCCAGCTCGATCCAGCTCAGTCCAAAAATGCTTGTAAAATTTATTTTCTTCTTAAAACAAGGTCCTACCAAATCCAGCGAGCCAGCTCATGGCTCGTGAGCCAGCTTGGAAGCTGGCTCGTCACGAGTTTGAGCTGAGATTTTAGCTCGCGAGCTGTTAACGAGCTAACTCGCTAACAGCTCGGTCCAGAATTAACGAGCTGAGCTTTTGCCCAGCTCGGCTCAAATCAGCTCATTTACGGCCCTAATTCCATCCAATCTATTGGAAGAAATACAGGTATTATATATTAAACACTTACGATGATGAACAAATCACCAATCACATTCTGTGTCATAATACGAGGAGGACAACGCTACGTCATCAGCTTTAATTAATTAATTAATTAGTACCCCAGGAATTCGCATCCTCTGAGATATCTCATATTTTGCTTGACTTTTTGGAATATGTCATTCGTTCAAATATGTTCTGCACGAATCTCAAAGCTCCGATAATACTGGCCCCTATGCTTCCCCGAATAGGCACCCGACACGTCGGTCACGTAAAATATGAGCTATCTCAGAGGATACGCACTCAAATACCTCCACGCGCCAATTTATATATATACGACTGTTACCCTCTTCACACCACAACTCGAAAGTCGAAACCACTAAGCAATTATCTTCAACCCCAATATATATACACACACACTAGCTAGTAGATAATTAATTAAGGCCAGCATGACTCAAGCTCATGTTGCCATCGTGGCATTCCCATTCAGCTCACATGCCGGGTCTCTTTTCTCCCTCGCTCACGCCATGGCCGCTGTCGCCCCCTTGTCTCACTTCTCCTTCCTCAGCACCAAACGCACCCTTTCATCATTCAACAGCCATCAGCTCCTACCCAACATATCCCTCGTGCCAATCTCAGATGGCATCACCCCGCCTCATGCGGCATCGACACACTTCGAGGCGATCGAGTTGTTTCTCAAGTCCTTTAAGGAGAGCCTTAGAGAGGGTTTGAAGGCGGCCGAACTGACGCAGGGTTGTAAAGTGTGTTGTATCGTGAGCGACCTGTTTGTCTGGTTGGCGGCTGATGTGGCGGATGAGATGGCGGTGAAATGGGTCCCGGTAAGAACTGGTTCGCCTCTGGATTTGTATGCACGGTTGAATGCTGATTTGATAAAGGAAATTGTTGGTGTTGGAGATGAAGGTACATTCGTTCAATGGCCAGATTAATAAGTGTCTTTCTTTTTGTTTCCTATTCCTGTACAAGTAATAATTAGTTATAATGTCCCGGGTTGTTTTTTTTTCTCTCTCACTAATTTGTTAATTAGCGATAATTTTGTTCAATGACCCCATCACGTTTTTTTACATATATATATTTTTTATTAATAAAGATTTCGGCATAGAACATGGCGTCATGGCCTAAGCTAAGTCCAGCTTTACGGTAGGAGTATTTTTTTTTTTTTTGAATAAAGTGGGGATACCACCAGCTGGTAAGAGTATTAAATTTGACTAATTTATAACTTTTTTGGACCGACATATATCATTGGATTTTACCTGGGACTGTAGCTAAATAACACGGTCCCAGTATATGAATTAATAATCAAATGTCAATGCAGGACCTGTGGAGGAGAAAATTTTCTTCATAAATTAGATTAATTAATCATCACATTATCACCATTTATGGTTCGTGGACTGTTACAATTCAGGTAACGATTGTATGTCCGGAGTGAATTGAGTTTTGATATTTAAATATTAGATATAGTTTAGTTTTGAACTCATTTCAGACTTAAGTGTTAGTAACTTTAAGAGCAAAATTTTCTTTCCGCATGAAGAAGTGATTTGGTTTCCAAAATAAACCCCTATTTGATTGTTTTTTTATGATGATGCTACTTTTGTTTTGTAGAAGCCTAAAAGCATACCAGCATTTATGGCTTTCGTTTTCTGTCCGTTTTGTCATTATATTCTTTGAAGAAAAATGTTATTGTCATTGTCTGTGCTTTTTTATTTCTATTATGACTGTTATTATCATTTATCATTTATATAAGTTGGATCTTTAATCCTGACTGAAAAATTATGCTATTAAATTATAACTCTTTTTCAAACTGGTTCAAACTCTTTCGTCTAATTTAATTAGTAGTTAGTCAAGAGTAATTACAAAAACTAAAGCACACAATTATAAGGTTAAGTCGGAATTAGTTCAAACTCCTTTTATTAACAGCAAAACATAATGATTTGTAGTAATTAGTGCATGACAAATTGCTAGGGTCTATACTTATCTTGTTATAGCTTTCTATCTGTCATTGCATTTAATATGATCAGTAGCTAGTTAGGGTTCTTGCATATATTAAATTAAAAGTTTGAACATATGACCCCAATTAAATCAGGTGGGTTATTTGCTGTTAATTCATGTTTGTTCAAGTACATATTCAATCGCCCAAATTTGCAGCCTCAACTAGCTAGACTAAGACCTAGTTAAAATATGACAGTGTTCATGTACAGCATGTGTGCATTAATATTATTTAGTCTCCAGGCCTCTAATAAGACTCTTAACTGTTTCTTTTATGTTTGCTAATCAGCCGTTAGATCCTACGGTGACAAGCTGCTCAGCTTTCTCCCCTGCCTCTCCAATCACCGTGCAACTGATCTTCCTTACGGCCTCAATACAGGTGATCCCAATTTTGTCTACCAAATGATATGTGATCGAATGGCCCGTAAGCTGCCTGACTCAGATATACTTGTTACAAACACAATCCAAGGATTGGAATCAAATCTTGACTCCTATTTTAAACAAAATTTCATCAACTATTTTCCGGTGGGTCCTTTTCATCTTCTTAATCCATCCCAAAAAGAGCCTCCTACAGACTCCTATAATTGCCTCTCTTGGCTTGATCGTCACGAGCCGGCAACTGTTGCTTATGTAAGCTTAGGAACTATTTCATTTCTTGGTCCTTGTGAGGTTACCTCCCTTGCCAACGGGTTGGAAGCGAGTGGCGTGCCATTTCTTTGGTCTTTAAAAGAAGAGAAACAATCTCTCCTTCCGGCAGGATTTATAGATAGGATGAATGAGACTGGTAAGGGGAAAATTGTTCCATGGACCCCACAAACTAGCGTGCTAAAACATTCTGCAGTCGGCGCATTTGTTAGTCATTGCGGGTGGAATTCGGTATTGGAAAGCATTGTTGGAGGGGTTCCGTTGGTTTGTACGCCGTTCTTTGGGGATCAGACGATAAATACAAGGTTGGTTTCATATGTTTGGAAGGTCGGGGTCGCACTGGATGCCGGAATTTTCACAGAGAAAAATGTTGCTAGGGCTTTTGATCCAATATTCATAAGGGAGGAGGGAAAGATGATGAAAAATAAAATGAATGACCTAAAGGACATGGTAATTGCAGCAGTAGGAGAAAATGGTAGCTCAAGGGAGAATTTGAAGAGGTTGATGAAGATTGTGTGTGGATCTAATTAGTTATGTGGTTGCGTTGCTTGTTTGGATGGAAAACAATTTTTAGGATGTTAATTTGTTCTGCTTATCACGTGCAGTATAGGAGTCAAGTTGATTCTAGTACTTGTCAAATTATGATTTGATATACATGTCTTTGTTGTTTGTGTCTTGAGAGTGGGGATGAAATTAGTTTTTTCAATGTAACAAAAAATCATGAGTACTGTGCATATCACGGGTTGGTCCACAATACGATGAATATTATTTTTATTTTCAGATATCCGTACCACACAGAATTTTCATTTTCTGGGCTGCAGCGTTCTCGGAGTGGATGCTTTTGTTTAAGCTTGGCAGATATATGTATATCTGTTTTGATTGGATATCTTTTTATATTTTAGTTCTTTCAAGGCTACTGCTGGTTATTTTTTAATGTTAGTCTTGTTCCGACCGTTCTTTTTTATTTATATCTAAAAATAAATACAAATTGTCAAATATGCCTACGAAAGTTAAAAAATTTTAAATATACTCAAAATGCTACTTATTAGACAATTTCTGATTTTTATAATTAGAAAATGCCTACTTAATTATTAGGCGGTTTATAATTTTTATTAGAAAACTCCTAATAAGTAGGCAGTTTCTAAAAGAAATTAGAAAACATCTAATAAGTAAGTGGTTCTTAGTTTTTTTTTTTCCTTTTTTTTAAATATGGATAGTTGATGCCTATAGTTTTTTTGACTAAATTTGTAAGTATCAAAACAATAGAGAAGATATAAAAATATTTAAATATAGTTTTGATGTATCTATCTTACGAATCGTTTCAAATTATTGTTTTTAAAATGATTATTTGACAAAATTTGTTGATTGATTTATTATGATTTGGTTTTTTGACTAAATTTATTATGATTTGTTAGTATGATTTATATTTTGATATTTATAAGTATGATATAGTCATGACATAAGAGAAAAACGATATGAAAATATAAAGTAGGAAATATAAATAAACAAACAGAAATAATACAAGCATAAAATGACAAACACAGTAGACCAAATGTAAGTCATACAAAACAATAAAAGTAAAACTATCGTCTACAAAGAGGGAGATCATCGCTTAGTTGGTTGTCCTCTGTTAACCCTGTCGGGCAGCCCCCTAGCTCGGACCACATGCAGCAGCAGTAGCGGCATCTATCTCTCTGCTCAGCCTGGTTACGGTCTCCCACGCATCCTCCTCCTCAAAGAAGTAGCTGTCAGGGTGTAGAGAAGATGGACGATGCCAACCCAGTTGCAAAGTCATGGTGCGTCTGTGACCCGCTACTGTTGGCCTCACCATCGTGTGCCATCATCGTAGGATGTCGTCTCTGCATGGACGGTGACTGTAACGATGACAGGCTATCAAGCTCATCCAGACTAATCCCCTGCCCATCCTGCTCCATGGGGTCAAAATACGGAGGCTCATAGTGCAGTGGAGGTGGCGACGACAGTATGCTAGCCAGACCCTGAAAGTCAAACAATGATATAAATTTTTATACGAAGGAAGAAAATTGTACTAACCTGACTCATGACAAATACGACTTACCGGCGGCTGCACTGGATGTCCCTCAGGGTTGTAGAAGGCATTCCAGCCGATATTGGACAGTACCCAGCAATAGTAGTCCCAATCTGCATTCTCTCGAGGCAGAAATGGCATATTCTGAGTATGGACAGGCGGCGCATCGGGCTTCACTGAATCTACTTGCCCGCTAGTTTCATAAATTATAGTTAGTTATACTAAGTTATAATAAAATGGCACTTAAGTTGCACTGAAGTGGCACTAAACTTGCACTAAAGTTGCGCTAGAGTGGCGCTAAAGTGGCGATAAACTTGTGATAAAATGCACTACATTGCGCTAAATTGTGCTAAAATGCACCCAAATGCGCTAAAATGAGGTAAATTGTGATAAAATGTGCTAAAATACAGAGAAATGTGCTACAATGTGAAGAAATGCACTATAATATGGAGAAATGCGCTACAATGCAGAGAAATGCGCTCAATTTGCGCTAACACGCGCTAAACAAAACACATTAAAACATGCTTAAACACGCTCAAATTGCGCAAAAACCCACTAAAACGCGCTAACGTTGCCAAAATTCGATAAAAGGCACTAAAGTGATGATAAATATGTTAAAATGAACTAAAATACGTTAACGTACATTAAAATACGTTAACATACGCTAAAATACGCTAATATACATCAACATACGCTAAAATATGTTAACATACGCTACTTGTGCTTAAAAAGAAAATTATACTTATTAATATAAAAACGAGCTTTTTATACTAAAATATACTAATTTATGCTAATTATACTATTTTATGCAAATTATTTCCAAAATATGCTAAGTTTTATAACTATACTAAATTATACAAAATTTTATTAAGTTATATAACTATATTAAATTATACTCTAATTTATACTAAATTATACTATATTACACTACATTACGCAATTAACACTAATTAACCTAAATTATTCTAATTTATACAACATTACGCTCATTATAATTAATTAACACTAATCAGAATTAAATATTGCTAAATTATATTACAAAAAATTTGAAATATTTCTAACAAACCATAGCAATTTATAATTATTTTGGCCTAAAAGTTAATATAAAAAAATATATTGACTTACTTACAAAACTAGAAAGAGCAAGAAAAATCTGAGAGAAAGAGAGAAAGATGTATATATTATTTTTTCCTACAGTATTATGGTGATTAAAAATCAATATTGAGAAATTGTTTTTTATCAACTGTAAATTTTTAAGGCAAATTTAAGGCAAAATATCATAATATTTTATTATATTTAATTAGTACAACATCGGAAAACGGCACAAATGACATCTAAAAAGAAGAGCAATTAATATATGTAGAAAACATACATGGAGCCTGGAGATGATACATTATAGACCTGAATAAACACACAACAATAGAAGAGCTCTTTTATTTTGTAATAATATAGAAGAACAGAAATATTAATTTCAGTTCTATATATAGCTCAAATTTATTTCTGATTTTGCCAATACTGCTTAATGATTGCTGACAAGTTCAAGAATTTTATCAGCCAAAATTCGGATGTCATTGTCTTTTCGATTGAGTATCACCTCTGCCAGGTTCTGTGCATTTTTCCTGACATTCTCTCCATACTCCGACTGGAGAATTTGCTTAATGCACGCAGCAACATCTTCTCCCTTAAAATTCCCGAGGCCACGTTGCGGGATTTCTACTCCGATGCCAAGCTCTACTATCAGCTTGGTATTCGCCGGTTGGTCAGTATCCATTGGCAGGGCTAACATGGGAATGCCGGCCTGCATTCCTTCGAGTACTGAGCTCCAACCACAGTGTGTTAGGAAGGATCCGAGGTTGCGATGAAGCAATATCTTTCGTTGTGGAGCCCATGAGGTGATCACAAGCCCCCTTTGTGGACCTACTCTCTCCACCAAACCGTTCAGCAACGCCTTCACCGATTCTTTACCCTTTTCGTCATTCTTTGGAAAGCGAGCAACCCAAATGAAGCAAGCACCGCTGAGCTCCAAACCTCGAGCGAGTTGCTCCATCTCATCGTAAGGAAGGAAAAACTGGCTACCAAATGACACAAACACCACGGACCTCGTCTCTCTCTGATCCAACCATTGCATCACCTTCTCTGCCTCTTCGCTATTTTCAGGAGAAACACTCCCGACATCCGGAATCTTTGGCCCCGTCAGAACCACCTCCTTGCTGATGAGGGTTGAGAGGTAGTCGATGTACTTGGCCTCAATTTCACGAAAAGACCTGGCAATTACAAAGTCTGAGAGCTGCCAGGAAAGGACAACTGTCTCTAGAAAATGTCGATAACCATTATGCTCTTTGGCTGGCCCAGTTCTTTGTCTTCGATTCTCTTCGGTTAGCTTGATTGCAGAGAAGGGGAACTCTTTAGAAGATGCAAAATAATGATGGGCACACAGTGACATCGCAACGGTACAACCTATGTATACAACGGCTGGGATACTGCGTTGGCGTGCGAGCTTTGCCGCCCATGGTTGAAAGATATCAAAAATGAGGAGGTCAGGTTTCAGAGTCTCTAGAAGATGCGAGAAGGTTTGTTCGGACTGTGCGAAGGCTCGTTTGAGTGCCGGAATTAGATGCAGTGGTAAGTGCTTCGTGGTGTGCAGATGAGCAGGCAATTCTTCATTTTCCTGGAGGCAAATCTCTACCAGGTTTATGCGGCTTTTTGTTACTGTTGAATGCCGGTGAAGATTTTCTCGTATGGAATCGAGTATGATCGGAGTCGAGCAAAAGTCAATAGAGAGGTTGTTGAGCTCTTGGGTTAACCTCTTGGCTAGTTCTAGGTAACGGTTTGCATGGCCGTGTGCAAGCCATGGAAGCATGAGGATATTGAGCCCCTTCTCTCTGGGGTTATCCATGAATGTGGTCAATGGCATTTTAAAATAAACGATATATATATCATGAGTATAAAGTAAAATTGTTTTTCAAAATAATTCAAGCTTTGTTATTTAACATCCATGCTATATATCATTGAAGATTTTTCAGAAATTAACTATCCCACTTTTATAAAATTATTTTCTTTTCTTTTTTTTTTAGGGTAAGGTGGCAACGTGCCATGTTACGATTTTTCATTGATAAAAAAATTATTTACACGTGCCCTGAGAAATAGTAAATTATTCATTGTTTGTTACATCGATTTATTACGACCCGAAATGTTAATATACTTCGGAAAACAGCATCGCTTGGGAACTTTAACAAGGTAAGGATTTGGTCAAAGAAGCCTTTCTTGAAACACTATATATGAATTTGATTTGATTTGAATCACTGCTTTTTGTTTTTGATAAAAAAGAGTAGGGTCAAGCCCTTACTTTGAATCAATGCTTTTTGTACCTTCTGGGGTCGGGAATGATTAATTATATATTGTTGTATGGTATCGATTGAGACGGAAAAACTGATAGCTAGTTTGTGTGGCTCTTGAACATTAGTTATCAGCTTGTATTCCACTATTTATTTGTATTTATTATAAGGAAATCTATATATGGGAGGGGCGAATTTCAAAAGCCACCCTATAATTTTAAAATCTAGGTATGTATATTGAAATTAATTTCATTTTTAAAAAAAATTTATATAATTCAGCTCCTTTCAATAATAATCAAATGCTTACTTATAGTTTAGTAGTTTGAGTTCTGTTTTGTAATTGATGTCTTGGATTCAAATCTCAGTCACTACTTTATGCATTTTATTTTTTAGCCTTTTTTTATAAAAAATTCTAGTTCCTCCTCTCCTCATCTATGTCACGCAGTAACCACTTCAAGAAAAAAAACATTACATTTGATATATAGGGTAAATAGAAAACATTAAATTTGTACTAATATATATTAATATATGGTGCTGTCACAGGGACCACATATAGGGGAAAAAAAGGGACCACTAGGACCACTTCAATAAAAATATCCATAATGCAATGCTCCTCAATCAATTAATTTTCATCTCTTAACTATCATGATAAATTAATTTTTATTGTTTACTGAAGTATGTCTTTTTCTGTCCTAATTTACAGATTGGCACATAATTTGTTGGAGTGGGGACGGATTGATGGACATCGCACCAAATTAAAATGAACGGATCAACTGATTTTTTTTATTAATAATCCAAAAATAATAATAAAAATAATCATGCTGCTAATTTTGTTTTAAAACTAACTAAACCGCACTACTGAGGAGCGGTCCGCCTTTCATTCCAGACTGCTTCCCAGGAGGGTGGTCCTCAATTTTTATTTTGTTATATGTTTAGTTATTTTTTTATATGTATATTTTGTTATATGTTTGATTATTTTTTGTATATGTATTTTGTTATATTTTTTGTTAGATTATTTTGTTTTATATTTTTATTAGTTTATTTTATTTTATAAATTTGTTTTATACAACATATATAGACATTGTTTTTTTGTATATAGTACTTCCAAAAATGGAACATGCAATCCATGTGATCCATATAACATATATCACTTCTCAAGATCCAATACAATATTTGTATAAAAGTTATGTCATTACCACTTGGTAATCATGTGATCAAGTTTTGGACATTTTTCGTGAAATTTTTACAAAGCATGATAAAATAAACACAAATACTGCATAAATTACTAACAATGAAAAGTACATCACAATCGCTAAATAATTATTACAGGCATTGAAATAATACTACTACTTAAAACCAGTACCGAAGGTATAAGGAACAAAATCATCATCTGAGTCTGATTCAGTCGCAGTAGACGAAGATACAGTCTTACCAGCAGGCGGCTTTGGATTGACCTTGCCTGTACGAGTTGTAGCAGGCAGATCTTGATTGATTTTCTTTTTTATTCAAACCATAATCGTAAGGGTTTTCAACAAAATCATCATCTGAGATTTCGTATGGATTACGGTATGAAGATTGCTTCATATATATTGGATAGTCATTTCTATCCTTACCGGTTATATTACATTTCCCTTTTAAGGCGTATGGCTTTTCCTGGTATGTGCCCCTCCACCATTGGGATGATCCACCACTAGACGATCCACTTGGTTTGTTTTTGTTCATCATTTTCGCCTAAAAAAGAAGCGAACATCATAAACAACTGATAAAATAATAATATAATCTAGAACATCCAAATAATAATACAATCTACAACGTACATCCAAACAATAACATAGTTTGCAACATAAAGTCAAAAAATACAACAGAATATAAAATACTTTCAACTCAATCTTCTAACATAAAATACTTCAAACACTTCCCTAAAATAAAAAAAAAAACTAAAACCTAGACTATGAATTAGGAGTTCTAGAACTTTCTCCCTTCATCTTCGTAGGTCGACTGGTACACATAACACACTCCCACTCTTCAAAATGATAGTCATTTGCCAGATCTGTATCCTTATTGAGACATTTGGAGTGAATTCTTATGTTACATATATGACAAAAGAACATGTCATCAATGTCTTCCTTGACATGACATATGGTGCACATTTCCCATTCAAGTTGAGGGTTGATATCGGAAAACATATCCTCAAACACTTCTCTAGCCTTCAGATCATCGGATTTCATGATGTCTTCAACATCTTTGGGTGGAAGCCCCATACGAGCTAAATGCCTCCTATCCTATGGGCGTCGCTCGTCCAAAATTGATCGGCTACGGTTCTACGAGAATTGTGTTTAGACTGATTTCCTTCATACCGGAGTTTAGATTTTAGTGCTATAGTAAGAGCTAGGGTTTCAAATGAGCACAAAGGATTAAACAATTTCTAACAATTTTTTTGGCAATTTCTAAGAATTTCTGACATTTTTTAAAATATAAAAAAAATAATAAGTAAAAAAAAGAATATACCTTGGCCGTCGCTTCAGAAATTGCCTCAGTCACTTTTGGAGAGTTGAGTTCGGAAAATTGAATGTTAAAATGAATTGTGAGGGGGCAGGAGAGAGAAAAATCATATTTAAAGAGCAAATAGTGAACCGTCTCCACTGGGAGGGGAGAGGGGGGTGTTATTGTGTGGATTGGACCGCCCTCCTGGGGGACGGTTTGGTGTGAAGGGTGGACCGCCCCTTAGTGGGGCGATTTGGTTAGTTTTAAAAATTTTTGAGAGGTCTAGTTATTCTTATTAATTTTTTTGGGTTATTAATAAAAAATGCAGATTTTTGTCCACTTAACTTTGTAATAAATAAACTTCAAAATTTTAAAATTTTGCAAGTGAAACATTGAATTTTTTTTTTTTTTTGCATTGTTAAAACTCTGAATAAAAAAATCGTCCTGTATATGTTCATGTAAAATCACTCTGTCAGATCATTACTATACTCCCAGATACACGAGTCGGGTTACAAACAATCAGAAAGTCGTGAATAATTAAATAATTAGTTCGTTGTGGGAGTGGGATTTGAGCATCTCTCTGCAAATGAAAACAAAGAGAGCTCCTTCAACAGAAAGCAATCCATAAAACATAGAAGACTTGGATGAATTAATTAGGCCAAGGTTGAACCGAAATGGCATATTCACCTCAAGCGACCAAGAAATGTTTTCTATTTCATCTTGTGTTTCTGCTGTGCTCTTCTTCATGGCAGTTAGTCTCTGCTCGGAAGCCAATCGACAACCTCCCGGGGTTCAATGGCCCATTGCCTTTTGCTTTAGAAACCGGGTAAACACTCTTCTCAACTCTTTTTGTTGCCCGAATTTCCCAACAAAAATATAAAGAGAAAGTTGCTGATACAAGTTTTATATATGCTTGATAATTTATATATTTGGTGAACAAATTTTTTCAAGAAAATGTTGAAACTCATACCGACTTCTGAGGCATCATGTTAACACAGATTATTTGAATTTTGTGCAATCTTTGTATTAATTGAGTTTTGATTGATGAATTTAATTAAACTGGAGGTAAACACTTGAACAGTTACGTAGAGGTGGATGAAGAGAAAGGGGTGGAACTTTTCTACTACTTCGTTGAATCAGAGAGGAATCCAGAGGAGGATCCTCTATTACTATGGCTGACAGGTGGGCCCGGTTGCTCCTCCTTCTCTGGGTTGGTCTTTGAGATAGGTATGATATGTTTTATTTTTTAATTGCAATGCGAAACATGCAAGAGACCATATATTAAAAATGTAAGCATTACTTTTGCATCCTAGGGCATCAATAGTCATCTTCGTTCTGATATACAATTGAAGCACAGCTGCATAATTTACAACCTACATCTTCTAAATTATCATAACGGCCTACTATAGTACTACATAATTTTTTTTGAGAAAAAGCATGGGTCGTGCCCATGTTTGATTAATAGAAGCTGTTACAAGAGTTTTGCAACCGCCAGATTAAACTAGAAAGCAATTAAGCTCAGAATCGCTGAGCTTGAAATAGAAAATAAGGAAAGAAATTAAACACAATTAAAAGGGAAATACAGTAAGCAAATTGAATGTCTAAATTAGAGTCCAGGTTGTGCTGGGATAACCGCCATCTCATCTCTGTTAAGAGATTTTCCAGGCTGACTGTTTTGTGTCTGCTGGTAATAGCGCATCTGTTGCCTGACTTCTTCCACTAATTCCTGTACCGACTTGGCTTTGTCGGTGAAAATCCTCGCACAGCGTTCCCTCCATGTGACGAACATTGCCACCAAGATTATAGATTTTCTGTTCATGGCAATGTCAGTCAGTTTGACCATTTCAATCAGTTTATTTGCAGCTGTGACGAAATTGCCCCCCAGTGATTGATACACTGTTTTGGTGAATGGGCAATCATTGAACAAGTGGTTGACCGACTCTAACGTCCTTTGGCACAGTGCACATCTATTTGTCATGATCCACCCCCTTCGCATCAAGTTATCTATCATCAGAATTTTGTTGTTTGTCATGAGCCAACCGAAAATTTTGATTCTCGGAGGAACCATTAATTTCCACAGGTTTTTTGTCAGGTTTTCTATTCTTGGTGAGTCCTTCAAAGCCCGGTATGCAGACCGTACCGAGTATGTACCATTTGAGCCCCACCTCCACTGGATGTCGTCCCTTATTGTGTTGTCAAGTTGTATTTGCAGCAGGTATTGTTGTAGCAGTGTGATTTCCTGCTGCGCCTGGATGGATAGTGTTGGCTTGAATAAAACATGTATCCTGTGAGATTGCTTTGCTTGTTTAACTGTGATTAATCCATCCTCTACAAATGTGTATAGGTTCTTCAATTTTTCCCTGAGAATGCCAAATCCCCAGCTCCCAGTACGCGTTTGCTTGAGATTTCCCAAAATTCAGCGAGTCCCACAATAGAGGCTTTGAACAAGGTTGTGATTGGTAAAATATTTCGGTCTTTGCTTGCGTGTTGGAAGATTGGTTTCCACAATCTGCGTTCTAATTTTTGCCAATACCATACCCATTTAAGCAGGAGAGCTCTATTGAATTGTACCAAGTCCATGACCCCAAGGCCCCCCATTTGCTTCGGCATACATACAATTTGCCAGCTTGCAAGGTATAATTTCCTTTCTCCCTCCGGGCTTACGCCATGCCACAAAAACTTTCGTCGGATCTTGTCTATTTTGGTTATTACCCAACGCGGCAGTTTGAAAACCATCATGTGGTATGTCGGGAGTGACGATAGGCATGCATTTAAAAGTATCAATCTACCCGCAATTGATAGGTTTTTGGCTGCCCAACCCGACAATTTTTTGTTCATTCGGTCTATTAGTGGTAGGTATGCTGTCTTTGGCAGCTTCTTGTTTGAAAGAGGTAAGCCTAGGTATGTGAATGGGTATGTACCAGGTTCGCAGCCTATTACATTTGCTAGTTCGGTTGCCATCTGTGTGTCACCTGATGAGATCAACAGCTCTGCTTTTTTAGGGTTGATAGCCAAATCTGATATTTTTTCGAACGTCAGGAGCGCGATCCTCAATGCTTGTATTTGTTGGACTTCCGGCTAGACGAAGAAGTATTACATAATTATCAGCTAATAAATTCTTCTACCACCACACAGTCGTGACAGCTAGCGCTTTTTACCATAATCAATTAATCTTCTTGCTTTTTTTGGATATGCTTTTAAGGAAAATACTAATATGCTACGCGTTGCATAGAGGGCTTCAGTGCTACGGCTCAATATTTAAGTTTTCAAAATTCTAACAGTTGATCCGAACCATTCAACATGATCTCCATGTGAATATGTAATTGCAAACAAAACTTTAAAATTTTTAGATTTTTTTTACTATTTTTTTAGATAGGTAGAAAATCACTTGATCTGAAAATTCTGTGCCATTCAGATCAAGTAATTTTTTATCTAAAAAAATAGTGAAAAAAATTCTAAAAAATGTAAAATTTGGTTTGCAAGTACATATTCATATGGAGATCATGTTGAACGGTTCAGATCTACCGTTAGGATTTTGAAAACTCAAATATTGAGCCGTAGCACGGAGGACCTCTATGCAACGCGTAGCACCGTAGCCAACTCCTGCTTTTAATTACTTTTTTTTTAAATAGTGGTAGTATCACCAATTTTATTAAGAATTTGAGTGTAATTTTTTGATAATAAAATGTGTGTTCTAGTTGTAATGCATATATTATTATAAAATTAGTGAATAATTTGAGTGTAATTTTTTGTCTTAACATAATTTTTTGACAAATTATTGTTTTACCAATTTTTTCTTATATTTTAAGTACAAAACAAGCTTCTGTCACAAAAACCGAGTTTCCGATCCAATTCGGTCTATTCTGGCCAATTCATCTGATTCCGATTTCACAGTCAAGTGATCGGTTCCAATTTTCAGAACCATAGTTTTTTGTGTGACTTCCTTAGAAAACTTAAAATGTTAGAAACAAGAGTTGTTTTTATATAATTAATGTCCAATTTATGAGATAGAGATGTGAAAGGTAACCTGTTTATTTCATATCCTTATCTTTGGTTGGTACGATAGGTCATAAGTGTTTCTGTGCTTATTTCCTGTCCTTATTTTGTTTGGACCAAAATCTTAACCAACTAAAAGAAATACCTGTTATGTGGTGGTTAATTGCCCGTAAGTTAATGTGATAAAAGTGTTGATGTGATTTGCAGGGCCACTTGGGTTTGACCTACAAAATTATGTAAATGGCCTCCCTTCCCTCTATTACAAGCCTGATTCCTGGACCCAGGTAAGGTTCTCTTCATTTTTTCTTTCCTTTTTTAATAAAAAAAATAATTTATGTTACTGCAACGGGTAACGGGTTTACCTCACCCGTCCATTTATAAACTGAAAATATTTACATGATTTCTATTTATATTATGATAAATAATAAAAAACATGGTAGTTGAGTTAGTTAAGTCAATGCTATAGAGTGGGTAAGGACACAAATTTAATCCCCACCTCCCAAGAAAATAATCCATCCGACCCAAATTCATGCACTTGGGTCCGATGGATTCTAAAACCGTTTGATCCTCTTTAAAATCTGTGCACACAGATATTGAAGAAAATGAGCACGGATATTAAAGCAAGCGCACAGATCTTAAAGTGGATCGGACAGTTTTGGGACCCATCGCACTCAGTTTGAGTCCGATGGGCATCGGACCCAAGTTTGTCCCATTTAAAATATGTACAATGGATCGATGATCGGGTAACTGGGCTTTCTTTTTATGACATGTCAACCTGAACCCGGCCCAATTGTGATGGGTTACAACATGTTAGGCCGGGACCATGTAAATTAATTCCTAATAACAAAGATAGGAATGCTACTGACAAAATATGTAGCGTTGGTTTAATATCATTACGGAACCTCTATGCTGTTATGTGCTTTTGTTTAGTACGTAATAGGTTTTAGTGGTGTTCTGTTTATATGATACTTGGTATATTTTGCACAATGGATTTACTGATCCATTGATTATTGTATGAACTATTCTTGTTTCAATATGAAACAGGTCGGGTTATCCACTTTTGTCAAAAAAAAAATATATATATATATATATATGATTACAGAAACCATGCAAACAATTAGCGTTTGAACATATTTTAAAATAAAAAAATCCGGGCTGGAAGTTGAGGTATCTGTGATATTTCATCAAAAGCACCAACTCTCTCCTTTTGTTTAATCTGCTTGACCTTTATTTTACAATAGTGTTGGTTTAAATCAAGGACAAATGTGTAGTCAGCACCAACTTGACAACTTGAGTGCTTTGATCTATCTTGAGCAACATTGTAAATCATAACAATATATAGTTAATAATCAATCAATATAATTATACTTTAAGTGTAGAGGAGACTTTGGTCAGGCCCAGTGGCCTGTATAGAATTCGGATCGGAGCTTCAAGATTAATTCTCGAGTGATTAAGTGAAGTATATTCATGATAAAAAGGATCTTGCCAAGTTGGTCAAATGTAAGAGAAATATGAGTATGAGTATGGATATATTCATCAACGATTAATACGTGATATATGGCACCGGCTTATTCTATCAAGTCACAAACAAAATGTCCTTCACTAATGATATATAAGATGTAGGGGTATACATTTGATCATGTTACATAGTTGTGTTGGGAGTCTTAAAGATCAAACAATTACGTTTTATCTAAAGATCAAACACTTATATCTCATTGAGAGATCAAATAATTACATCCTAAAAAAGGAGAAACAATCCCTCCACTTAATTCTAAGGATCGTTCTATGCAAAATCTGACTCATAAAACATAAATCTCAAGTGAGGAACATAATACCTGGTTCCATAATATTTGCCATAGAATATCTAATCTCTAAGAAGAGCAACACCCGTCTTTGTGAGGACGAGACAATACTCTAATGGCGAAAGCCTTTTTCTCGTTGGTATGTCATGTAATAATAGAATAGGCCTTCCAAGACAACAAGAGCAGCCCTTAATAAATAATTTCCAATTTTCTGATGGATTTCTTCTTCTTATTCTTTGATGGTGGAAGATGAAGAGAGTGTACACAGATATGTCTAAATTAACCACTGTTCAGAATCTCTGAGTTGTGATTTGTCTTGTGCCTTGGAGACCAAATAATATATATAGTAACACATTCAGCACCACATGTATGGCGTACAAAATTTTGTGCGATACCACAAACTACCAAACGGGTCTACAAAGACACCTTTCCCTAAATAATAATTTTCTGCCATATAGGGCCGCACAAATGCGTTGGCTCCAGCCAACTAAATCTGCATTTTACAGATTTACTCAAAATGGTTAGTGTGGCCACTCATAATTTTCTGTGGTCGCACAAACCCTCTGAAAGACAATTCTTCATCATAATCAGTCTATCAATTATTTGATTTTTGCCAAATTGTGTTCTAGATATTTATAGACCACGCCCTGAATATATAGATTGTCAAATAAATTAGTTCCATACTAGATAATTAAGACAATCATATATGACAGTATACAATTCATAAGTATATAACATATATTCTCAACGTTGGATTATCATGCAACAATCTCCCATTTGAGGATTATTGAATTGTTATATATAGGTATTAGATCTTTCAAGTCTAGTATTGGCATCTAGCAGGCAAATATAAATATCTTATTTGCAATCCTCTGTATTTTATTCTCCATTACTGACAGAGGTTAAATTGTTATAATAAAACAAATAGGTGAGCAATGTTATATTTGTTGATTCACCTGTTGGGACTGGATTCTCTTATTCACGTACCACGGATGGGTTTCAGACATCTGACACTGAGACTGTTCGTCAGCTTCTACTTTTTCTTTATAAGGTGTATAATTTTTTTTCTGATTACATTGCAATTTCAATCCAATACTTGTCATCCAGTGTCCTAGCTAGAAAATACTTATATAATATTTTTACACTATCATGTCGCATACATTGAAAAAACAAAGATTTAATTTCTCAAAACTGGAGATTCTACTCCATTGATAATTCCCAAAATTCAATTTTGAACCGAACAAAAGTTTCAAATGAATTTGAAGATGTCTCTGGTTTTAGGATCCAAATCTCACAAATGCTAAAAGGAAAAAAAACGGAGAAGCTATAAAAATAAAAACATGACTTTTGCTATGTAGTGGCTTGAGGAGCATCCAATGTTTAAGTCAAATCCTCTCTATATAAGTGGCACTTCCTATTCTGGCATGATTATACCAGTTCTAGCACTTGAGATTGCTATGGGTAACTTGTAATTTTTTTTTGGTTCAAGTTGATTATTTATTTATTCTTGATGTTAGAATATATGTAAACTAACAAGTGCGAAAAGCAAGCAAAAAAAATTACAAATTACTACAATATTTTCAATTCCTTGCCAGAAGACTTGATCCTAATTAACCTGTTGTGTGATTTTGTTGATTACAGCTAAAGAATCACATGAGGCACCATTTAATCTCAAGGTTTGCAAATTTAAAGCATAGGGAACAAATGAGAACTCTTTTATAGTTTCTCTATTGGATTTTTAATTAGTACCAAACCTCTCTATCTAATGTGAGTTCAATTATTTGACATTTTAAGGGTTATTTGGCTGGGAACCCCGTAACTGATGCAAATTTTGATCACAATAGCAAGATTCCATTTTTTCACGGAATGGCACTTATATCTGATGAATTATATGAGGTACAGAAAAAATAACTAACAAAAATAAAGTTCATTTTGGATCGGTATGTTTGGTCAAGCATATTATAAACATTGTAGCATATCAATGGCATAATACATATTTAAATCAGTGAAAACACACAAATGCTGGCTAATACCAAGTAGTTTATAAATCCGACTTAATTGAATGGTCTAACTACCGGTTTAACAATTCTTCGACCAACAGAATAACACAATATAGTAGAAAAGCTTTATAAGCAGTACATCTTAGAGCTGTTATTAAGCAAAGTAATATGTGTTAATGGCGAGATTTTTAAAGTCTAATTTTTAGAACTTTCTGTGCAGTCCACCAAGCAAAGCTGTTCAGGGAATTATGTGAACCCGAGTAACATTCACTGTGCAAAGTATCTTGATGCTGTGGATGAGGTGTGATTAAGTTAAATACCTCTTGGAACATAAGTAATCCAAATCTATTTGTATTCACAATATAAATTTTATATGTCAAAAGGAGGACATATTTGATATTTCATCTTGTGTGAAGTTAAGAAAATTCAGGATTAAGATACCTAGTGATACTCGATTACAAAATTTAATTTTCCCTTAACCACAAAAGCATAATTGATCCTGCCACACTAATGTCTTTCTTAACCTCACCCAAAAGAAAACAATGGACCAAATATTAACTTATCTTTTTCATGCATTCATTAATGGCCCGTTGTAGTCCAATGAGCTCGCATATTCCATATTAATTAGGAAGTACAATGTGTTGTTCCGATTGAACCTTAATTTGATGCTCTCCAACAATTATCATTAATAGTATAATGTGCGAGTTTATATTTTATGACTGTTTATCAACCAGGTCACAAAAAATGTGAATAAGGATTATATCTTGGATCCCTTGTGTAACCATAGCCCGAGACCTGGTCAAGTTCATAGCAAGACAATTGGATGGAGGTTTAATAACGAAGAAGTTCCTTTAGACAGCACTGGCATGCCTAAAGAATGCAGAGTAATTCTTCTAATACTCTTTATTTCTTGCATTATTTACTTTTCTCAAGGTAGAATGGTGAATATATTTCATTACGATTGGGGCTGGTTTTATGGTATGGTTAGGAGAAATATTGATTTCCCATTTTCTTTTGTTTGGTTTTAGTGTTATCACTGCTTAATTTGAAATGAATTAACACCAAATTGGGGGATAGCAGAGGATTAGTTGTAAAACATGGTACATTCAAATTGAGCTGCATGTATTTAATAAAATATTTCCATAAACTTAGTTTTGGCCAATATGGTGTTACTTGATTATGACATATTTTCAATTATAACCAATTTGGTTCCAATTTGGAAATATAACTAATTTGTTGTCAACTTAAAATTGAGGTAAGATATTCAAATCTTCTTCTTCTTCTTCAAATTCTTTATTCTCAAACAAGTTGAGGCAGACTAGAAATAAAATCCAATCGGAATCAACAACATAGGGACTTCCCAAGAGGTCACCCATTCTAGTACTACTACTGTCCAATTCGTGAAGGCTTCATTTCCATAAAGATGTTGTTTTTTTTTACCGCTGACTCATCAAACCTATCACTAACTCTCCTCCTTTTTCTTTGCTTGGAACAGACTGTGTAGAAATATTTAATACAATAATACAATAATATTTAATACAATAATCCTATTACTTAAGGTTAGTTTAGATCAATTTGAGTTGAAAATACGTGTATTGCATAGCACATGATTAGCTGAATTTTACTTCACAAAAGTTTGTTATATAATCAAACTCATTACATATACAGTGAATGTAAATCTCTGTACATGTTTACTCCAAAAAAAAAAAAAAATCTCTGTACATGTATATTTTTACTGGTTAATGTTCCAAAACACTATCTAAATTTTTTCGTAACTTTATACAGTTGTCCTTGCCGTCCTTGCACCTGCTTTCTGAGTTCTGGGCAAATAATTGTACTGTCAGAGATGCGCTTGGTATCCGCAAGGTACATATGGTTACTCTCTTAGCTTGTGAATGCCAAATTTAGGTCTTAACATCCAGCCTTTAATTTGTGCGAGATTATAAGAAAAATCGCTTTTCATGCAGGGAACAATTGTTGATTGGCATAGATGTAACAAACATACGATACTATACACATTTGATATCCAAAGTGCAGTGCCATATCATCGTAACATCACCAGTAAAGGTTACCGAGCACTTATTTATAAGTAAGATTGAGTTCTTGTTTGTGAAAATTTCTTCTTCTTGTGTGCCTCTACATTTTTTTTTTTGTATTTCAGGAAAATAATGTATATAATTTGTGTGTATATGCAGTGGTGACCATGACGCGACGATTTCTTATATTGGCACACAAGGCTGGATAAGATCTCTGAACTTCTCGATCATAGATGATTGGAGACCTTGGTATTTTGGTGGCCAAGTAGCAGGGTAAGATTGTTTGCTTTCTGATTATTAGAACAAATTCTCGTCTTAAAGAAATTTATATAAAAATATTGCTTAATTTTAGGTTCACAAGGAGGTATTCGAACAACCTCACATTTGCTACTGTAAAGGTAAGATTGTTTGAAATTGAAATTGAGAAAAATTGAAAGGACAATATATATGACAAATCTTTGATCATGGAAATATAATTTCAGAAGGAAGAAGTAGCTCACATCAATTGAATATATTTGTCCTTTTTTGTCAAATTTATTTTTTCATAGGGTGCTGGACACACTGCTACAGAGTATAAACCGAAGGAATGCCTAGATATGATTGAGAGATGGCTCTCTGGTACACCTCTATGAGAATATACTTGGGTTGTTCTCTGGTGTTGTTTCGGAAAAAAAAATTTATTTTTTTAATACAATTATTTTTGTGTGCAAATTTATTAAGTTCAATTAGGGATGCAAATGAATCGAACCAGATCAAACATATCCCAGTTTGAATTTGAATTTGAATAAGATTCGAACCGAACTAGTTTTATTTGTTTCTGAACGAACTAAATTAATTCTAATCAAATTAATTACAAACTTTTTTCAAATCAAATTGAAGTCAATCGAATCATGAACTACAAATTTTTTGGCATCAATCGGTAGTTTATGTATTAGTTTTTTTCACACGGAACAAAATTAATGCAGTTTTCTTTTACCTTTTACCTTTCATGAATTCACACTGATAGATTATAGGTCAGTTCAAATTTTCTTACTTTTACGCTGCTAGATTTAGTAAGATCACAACATGGATCTAGTCAAATAAAACTTATTTTATTGCTAATTTGTTACACCACTAACGCATTTTCCTATTATAAGTTACCATTATATATATATATATATATATATATATATATATTAAGAATTTGAGCCCTGATATAAGCTTGGTTCATGCATTATTAAAGATTGATAGTTGAAATCATTAGTTGCATTATTTGAGATTCGAACCTAAATAGTTCACGAACTAATTTCGAACGAACTAATCTAGTTTGAGTTTGAGTTTGAATAAGATTCGAACCGAACTGGTTTAATTTATTTCAGAACGAATTTATTCAAATCGAATTAATTGCGAATTTTTTCGAATCGAACTCAAATTGCATCACGAACTTTGAACTTTTTGTGCGACCCTAAGTTCAATAAGTTGATGACATTAAGAATATAATCAGTAAAAAAAACTCACGCCTGAAAAAAGGTATAGTCCCCAACTCACAAAACTAAGAATCAGTGAAATAATAAAACAGAATATTACTATGAAAATTAAGCACATCCCACCAAAATAACAAAATAATCAAATTAAATGTATTTAGGTAGTAAAACAACAATAAAATTATGCTAACAGCAGGATGCATGCCGCATGCGCACCATGGCCCTATATTTTTGTTTTAAATAATTATACTCGGTTTGAGCGCCATTTATCAAAAGATTCTTGCACGCATACCACGCCCCTGCTATTTTAATCTGACTACCAATATAAATATATACACGTACTGATATTCTTCTTTATATCTGATCCATGGATAATCCCATAAAGAAGAGCCCGAGTGTGCTCATGCTGCAATGGCTAGCTCATGGCCATGTAATCCCCTGCCTAGAGCTAGCCAAATAAGAGGCTAACCCAAGAGCTCAACAATCTCACTATTCACTTTTGCTCGACTCCAATCATCCTCGAATTAATTAATAAGAGACTTAACTTCACCGTCATTCAATGGTATCAGATCCTTCGAGCATAAGCCGGGTAGAGATTCAACTACTGGAAAAAGAGCTGCATCCTCAACACCAGATGGAGCCATTCTGTAGTAGTGTCTGTAGCATATAAAACTGCAATCCTTAACTTCACTGTTTTCTGCATCCTCAACACCAGCTGCATCCTTAACTTCACCGTTTTCTGTAGTAGTGTATGTAGCATATAAAACTGTAATCGAGGATGTCCGATACCCGGATGGAGCCATTCTATAAGAATAAAGACGTGCTCCGACTGGACATCAGTCTGACCATGGGTCTATTCTCATAAATCCTACTCTTTCTAGTACTTTTCTACACCTCAAATTCTTAATCAAGGCCATGAACACTTCAAGTGTCCACAAATGCTTCATCATGGCCCAAGTGTAGTAGCGTTGGAGGCCCAAGTCACAAAAGTTATAGAAATAGAGTCTTGCATGACTGAAATTAATTATTTAAAAATGACTAAAGTATGATTTTAGATAGAGAGTTTGCCACTAACCTTCAAAAAAAGATTTTAGATAGAGAGTTCACACATGAAAATACATAAAATTTGAGAATTTACAAAAGAAAGAACACTACTAGAATTCCCAATAATGGAAAGCACAAGAATTGGCTTGTTGCAACGGCTTACTCTTATTATAAGCCCAAAAAACCCCATTGGGAAGCGCTACATTTGCAATAACGAGCGTTGTATAAAGCCCCAATGCAAATACTCAATTTTACACTTGTTGCAAAAACTTATGCTTGCTAATACTTTTTCTTAGACTTTTGCATGAGCTATCCTTGCAAAAAGTACACTTGCACCCAATAAGAGTATTTGCAAGGATGTCAAGTGTGGGACCCATCTTTGTATTTGCAAGGTTAACGAATATGGGCTCCATCTGGTTATTTGTATGGCTAGCAAACATGGGTCCCACTTGACTATTTGCAAGGCTAGCGAATGTGGACCCCACCTAATTATTTGCAAGACTAATGAATGTGGGTCCCACCTGATTATTTGCAAAGGTACTTTTTGTATGCTCCAATTATACAATCCTCCCTCTTGGTACCAAGCCGGTACCAACCCAATAGTATGTTACATTTCCATTGAACTAGATTTACATAAACACATTGAAATATAGAGATAACATTTAATAAGCATTAATCAACATAGCACAATTATCATATATTGTACCAAGATACCGAAAAACATTACAATAACAATACGACAATGAACTTCTAAATATACCCAAAATATATCCACCACCCATTAAAAGAAATTTACAAAATAATTTACGGTCAAGAAATTAGTTGGATAATTTTGAAATCTGCCATTAGCGCCAATCATCAGATGCAACATTTAAGCACGTTCAAGTTAGCCCTCACAATCAAATACCTAATTCAATAAACAATCAAAATATTAAATAATGAGTATTTAAGAGAACAATACTGAGGCAAAACATTTTGGAAACTTTACACATCTCATGATATTCACTTAGATAAATTTAGATCCTACTACACCTGCTAAATCCAGAACAGAAAAAAAAAATTAACGGTCTTTGTACAACTTGACGAACATTTAAGGACATTCGTTATGGTATAACGGTCTCCGTACAACTTGAATTTAATGTCGCAAATATGGTATTATGCATTTGCAAATCAACTCATTTATTCTAAGGGCCACTAAGGTGTCAGCTAGAAACTAGGTATTCTAAATACAACTTTAATTGTGAGGAAACCCCACTAGAAATTACTAAAGCCAATCTTATAAGAAATGAAAGAGATAATAAAAGAGATGGTATCTCACTACTAGAAATCCAAAAGCAAAACCAGTTCCAAAAACTAGGAGATGAGGATAGTTCTTCATTATGTCAGATGGGGACAAATATGCCCTGCCCATTAACAGTTATATATATTTTTTAGAATAAACAAACAGATGCACCAACACAGATGGTGCTATCACCTTCAGAAAGAATGGTTCTATTGTCTTGAAAAGAGTATTGCAACTGAAATGAATAATAAAAAACAGAGAAAAAATCGTGCTGTTAGTTTCCCAACATCGATCCATTGATAAATATAATCTCAGAAAAACATTCCACCAAATTAAATTGTTCACTTTATATAAGATAACACCAGCCTGAAACACACACAAAGGGTAAAACTGCAACTCACACAGATAACTAATGAGGCAATGCTTAGTTTAGCTCCAAATAACAAAATAAAATAAAAAATAAAAACAGAGGAGGAGGGCAGCCAATTTTTTAACGTGGTATCTCCCGAAGGAAATTAACTAATCCATGGACCTCAACACCTCTCCACGTGATGGCTTGGTTGACCACCCCAAAAAACAATTCCATTATTACATGATTCATTCCTTCTCGGCGGAGCAACCGTTGCATACCTATTACAATGTCTTATTTATTTTTTCATTTTACTAGGCTAAAAAGGAGAATCCAGCACACCATGATCTAAACAAGCTGCATCAATAGTTTTAAATTATAGTTAAAATAACTAAATTAAAATTACAATTATAATCACAAATAAGATAGAATGTTCAATTGCTATTTACAGTTCAACCTTAAGCATTACAATATAAGAGAGTAAAAGTAGGAGATAAATGTGCTATCTCTGCTACCTAAAACAGTAATTGGGACTGCTACTTCAGATATGGAACTGAACGAGTAGTGGTATGGACCTTTTGTATTCAAAAATTACCAGTGGTACAAATTAGCATATACATGAGGGAGGGTGCCTGAAATTAGTATCTGCTGCATCTGTTAATCATTTCCTGTTAATCTCATATTCCTAAAGAAAAGCAAGTATCATGCAAATTCCAGAGTAATTAAACACTTACACTGTCGTATGAAACATCTTCATCATCCAGAAATCAGGCCTACATGTGCATGAATAAAGAATCAATATATGCCAAACATAAGGATAAGATTTGTAAATTATAATAGTCCCGACTTGACAACTGAAAGAGTGAGGATTATCCATAGCATGACCAGTATTGATGAGGTACCAAAAAAATTGGTAGGTATGTTAACACTAATTATGATATTTATTTATAAAAAAGGGAAGGAAGAAGAGAGAAGAATTATACCAGGTATCATTCCTTGTCTCCTTCTACGAATCAGATTTAAAAATCACCTTAGGTATAAGAGAAAGTTTAGGCCAATCTAGACCTGTTTTCTCGCACCTGTTCCGCAACTCAGGACAGCACTTTTCAATATGTAACTCTTGGAGAAATGGTGGAAGTTCTGGTAGTTCGGGCAATTTTGAACCATCTTCAATGGTCAATTTTTTGACAGTAGAGAGACTCCTTATTGGCTCTACATAAAGAAGCATGGGATCATCTATGACAAGCTCATCCACAGAGAGCATAGGTTTTTCCTTAGCAGAGGTTTTGCCTGTCTCCATTGTGCTGCTTGGACTAGCTATTTGTGGCTTGGATGAAAAGGATCTGTTCAATTTCAGCATGAACATTCTTAAAACCAAATAGAAAAGGGTGCATAAGAGACTTTGGAAAAGGGTGAGTGCTCTCTTTGAATACATCGAGAAACCCTCGTTGATCTCGTCATTTCGTTCAGAAGTTTGTGTGGTCCCTTCCTCTACCCTTTCAGTCTCATCTTCTTGCAATGGTAATGGAGAAGGAATTTCACAAGATAACTCAGGACATCCACGAACACTTAGATAATTTATACAAGAGAGGCCAAGTAAGCTCTCTATGGATGCCAAGACCGTGTAATTTTCAAGGGTTAGTCTTTTTAGTGTTTTCCATCTACTAAACACTTCTTTAGGAGGAAAACTAGTAATATTTTCACAACATCTCAACTCCAATTCGATAAGAGAATTAACACTTTCAAGAGATTTTGGCAAAATCGTTTCTAAATGACTACATGAGGAAATACTAAGCTTCCGTAGTGCAAAAGGGAGAAAGCATTCTTGCACTAGAGATGGAAAATCATCTAATGAAGATGACTGGTTGCATTTATAAATGATCTCCTTTATTTCATTCATATTCAGAAAATGTATATACTTTAGGAGAGGTAGTTCCTCCAAACAAGGTAAGTGATTAAAATTACAACCATCAATTGTTAAACAAACCAGTTTTGAAAGAGCTTGTGTTCTGAACCAGTTAGGAGGCCTTCCAGTACCCATGTAGTTTCTTATTGTCAACTCCTTCAAACCAGAATGTGGTTCAAGGTGATCAATCAAATCATCATTAAGATATGGTTCATGTGGTTTTCCAAGAGTCCATCCTAAACTCAGTTCATTTAGATTAACTTTGCCTTTCAAGTTGGCTTGTTTAACTTCCTCATTACTACGAATATTTTCAATTCTATCAATTCTTAAGCTCTGAAGCTCCCTCATATCACTTAGCATTTTAAAACCACTTTCCTCGCCCACACTAATAGACAACTCTTGTAGTGAAGTGAGCCTTCCTATACCAACAACTCTGTCTAACGACAACTTCGGTACTATGAGATGCCTCAGATTAATAAGCTTACCCAAGGCATTTGCATGTTTTAGCTGTATGATCTTTAAATTATTGAAAACCATGGTCTCTAAAAGGTAAAGCCTGGACACTGATTTTGGAAATGCACTCATTCTAGATGAATTAATACTCAAGTAACGGAGATGCAATAATTTACTAGCACTCTCAGGAAATTTACTCAAGTTTTGAGCAAACAATATTAAAAGTCGAAGACTTTGCATTCCTTTCAGCATTTCTTTAACAAGTGAATCCTGATTGAGATGATGAGATTCATCTACATATAGGATGAGGGTGCGTAAATTCTTCAAATTAGAAATACTCAACTCATAAGGACCATCAATACGAGCATACAAATGGTGAATTGTATTTGGAATGCATACCCGGTTTTTTGTACTAGTTCTTAAGCATTCACCTTGGGAAACAAGTATAGAAAGATCGTGCATCAAATCATGCATGACAAAATGTACATCTTCAAAAGGATAGAACACCACATGATCATCACTACGGATGAAAATTGATTTACTTAGCATATCATCAAAGTATGTGGACCCTACTTCCTCTGGTCTCATTGTGCCATTGACGTTTCGACGCACCATACCCAGAGCGATCCACATATTAACTAAATCATTTTTATTAAAATGATCTTTCAAAAATATGCTACAAAATGAAAAGCATGGTTTCAGATGTGGGGGTAAGTATTGATATGTTAATCTCAAAGCTGGCATGATGTCATTCTGCCCTTGCTCTAAGCTCCATAATTCACTATCTAATATTCTTCTCCAATGTACCTTGTTTAGATTGGAGCACAATATCCCTCCCACTGTTTTTGCTGCCATAGGGGATCCTTTTAGTTTTTTTACAATATCTCTTCCAATTTCCACCAGCTCCTTGTGTTTTTGGGGGTCTTCACCCCCAAAAGTGCACTCCTTGAAAAGATCCCACATATCGCATTCATTCAAACCCTCCAAAAAAAATTGAATCAATTACATTACGTTCAATCAATTTGCCAACTGCTTTCAATCGAGTCGTTAATAATATTATGCTCCCACTCTTTCCATATCTCAAAGGAGCTACGAGCATATCCCATCCTAGTTTATCATAATCATTCCAAACATCATCAAAAACAATTAAGAACCTCTGACCTTGCAATTTCTCTTTTAGTTTCTTTTGAATCAAATCAAAACTATCAAAATCTGCTCTTTGCCTAAAAGCAAATTCATACAACTTTTTTGTAAGCGATACCACATCGAATTTGTTAGAGATACAAACCCACATCCTTAACTCAAAATGGTTCTCCACAGTCGGATCATTATACACAAGTTGAACAAGAGTAGTCTTGCCAACCCCACCAACACCTATGATAGGCAGTCTGCAAAATTCTCTCCCTCAATTTTGCTATTGAAATTCAATAACTTAATAATGATTACCTCCTTGTCTTTCTCCCGACCAAATACATGAGTTCCCATATTCAGTTCCGAGCTGGTTTCACGACTACTGATGGCCAACTTAACCATCTCCTTCTGGTCCTTGACCAAGTCTTTCACAAGCATGTAAAACTCATTGACATCGGCAGCGACCTCATCTATTGCCTTCATAGTCTTTTTTAACCTCTTTAAAAAGGGGTCATCGACCCCACGTAAAAAAGAAAATTTAAAATTAGTAATAGCCTTGTTAACCTTGTTTTTCTCAGCCTCTGCTCTTTCCTTCTCATAGTTGTACTTGATCTCGTCTATCGCATCATCGGCCTGGTCGGCAGCATCCCTCAGCTTCCACAACCACTTCTTCAGTGGCGGATTCTCCTTCCTGATCAGCCCTTGGTCTACGGTATCCACAACCGCTTGGATCTTTGGCAAGGCTTTCTCAAGTCGTGTTAGCTCGTCCTTTAGCCCCAACTGCATCTTCTTTTGGTCCTTGGCATACTCGATGAGCTCATCCTTCAGCATGGAGATGATTGTGCTCGCAAACTGCCCACTGACAATAAGTCCAGCCACCATTGCGATCTCAAAATTTCAAAGAGCAATGAGAGAGAAAATTCGGTTGACTTTTGGTAAGCTTGTGTAGAAAGTAGATGAAGAAATCCAAGCTAAAACCATAATATGCTCATTATGCATAGTTTAATTAATTTTTTAAGTCAAGTTGGCACGACGCCACTGTTTCACAAAATACTATAAAATTTAGGTCAATGTCTTTACTTTCGTGCAGAGTTCACATGTCACATCAATACATAATGTGCGCTGAATCAGCCACAATATAATATAGTTGTTGTAATTTACCTTAACGTGTAGAATTCACCAATAATTTCAATTTCTGGTAGATATTTTTTTTTTTGTTTGCCATGTCATAAAGCCAAATTAACCCATCAATTGTACTTTTTTGCCTAATCTGTCATCTATTCAATTCACCTACTGCTGATCATCTATGACATGCTCATCCACAAAGAGCAGATGTTTTCTTTCTTCTGAAAAATTGTAGATATTTTACTTTTACAAACTTCTCTGGAAATAAGCAAGTGATCTTCTTGAACATGCCAAGCACCAGTTGTTGAACTCAACATTATGATCGATCTAATGTTTGAATGATGCTTTCCTCCATCCTTTTAGTCTCATCTTTTTTCAATGGTAATGGACAAGGAATTGCTAGAGATAAATTTGGACATCCACAAACTTTCAGATATTTATAAAAGAGAGACCGAGCAAGTTCTCTAGGGATGAAGAGCCAGCCATTGGTCTAGTGGCAAAGGCACATGTCTTCTGAGGTGAGAGGTCATAGGTTCCAAATTTAGATGAGAAAAATCATTTATTGTAATAACAAGAGTTTAAAAAGACTGTTGGATGACTTGACCCCCAATCCTCTCATTCAAAAAATAAAAATAAACTCTTTAGGGATGCCAAGACCATGCATCTTCAAGTGTTAGTCTTTTGGGAGCTGTTTGTCAGCCCTCTTTAGAGGGTGTAGGATTAAAACTATAATCCTGCGAATTTTTTTTTTAAAAAACAATATTTATGTATAGAACAATTGATAGTCACAGCAACTAAATAAAAATCTACTCATGCCCATAAATGTAAAAAAAACTAGTATCAACTGGTACCGGGATCTAGAACCACTACTAGAATTGCGTATGCAAAAAAATAGCTTGTTGCATGGAGATACCCTTGCAACAAGTCTGAAAAACATCATTTGCATGAGTTAGCACTTGCTAATACTACTATCCTTGTTGTTACCCCCGTTGTAAATTCTTGATATTAGCATGGACACCCATACAAATACCTTTTCCTGGCTTTTGCATGCATGAAGTTAACTAATTTGGTAATTTCCTATGCAAAGGTTGAAGATCCAAAGAGAAGAGTTTCTTATGACTTGTGAGCCGTGTATTTTACTTCAATCATGTAATTGATTTGTCTCTATAGGTCTACGATGAAAAATTACGAATGATTTTCTACAATTTTGTTTTTTTCTTGTGATTCCACTACTGATCAATTTTGGATAGAGACACTGTTAAGATATTCTATCCGAATTTATCATATTTTGGACAATTTCTTGTACTTCATTCAAAATCATCACTTTGTTTCCTTTCCGTTCTGTGATTTATAACCTTTTTTGCTTTTGGTTTTTTTCTAAATAACATATTCTTGATGATAACTATGTAGAAAACCGTATGTACCTAAGAAGTAGAATATATGAGAAAACGTAGAAAACTTTTGAAGTTACCTAAGATACTTGATTTATCACAGGAAACATATATAACATCGAAACAAAGTTAATTCCAAAATTAAACATTTGAACTTTTAGTTGAATAAAACATATGTACTTAAATTACAAAAAACATTTGTCTGAATTGTAAAGATAAGCATCAATCTACCTTTTTTTAAGCAAGTGGCGAACACTATTGGTGCTATTTCCTTTAGAAAGAATGATCTATTGCCTTGAAAACGTATTGCAACTGAAAATAATAATAAAAACAGAGAGAAAACCCTGCTGCTGAATTTCCATTCACATACATTGATAATAATTCAATATGATCTCAACAAAACCATTCCATCCAATTAAATTGTCCACTTTATATATGACGAAATCAGCCTGTAGCAAGAACAAAGTGGAAAACTGCAATTCACACAGATAATTAATGGGGAAATTTCATGTTTACCCCTCAAAAAACTATAAATTACATATTCCCCCACCAAAATCTATAATAACATATTTACCCTACTAAATTCTAGTAACTCACATATATTTATCCAATATAATTTTAATATATATCAAATATACCCAAAACTCACATGGGATAAAACCAGCCTGTAGCACACAGCCACACACAAAAGAGAAAACTGCAACTCATACATAATTAATGGTGCAATGCTAGGTTTAGATTCAAAGAACAAAAGCAAAAATAGGAAACAGAAAAGGAAAAGAGTCAATTTTTTAGCGTGGTATCTCCCGAAGGAACTAATCCACGGGCCTGAACACCTCACCACGAGGTGGCTTGGTCGGCCAACCCAAGCAACAATTTCATTATTCCATGATTCATTCCTTCTTGGCGGAGCAGCCATTACATACCTATTACAATTTCTTCTTCTTTTCTTTTTTTCCCTTCTAGATCTAAGCCTTGCTTTATTTTATTTTTTTCCATTTTACAAGGTTAAGAAGGATAAATCCAGCATATGACAATCTAGTCAAGCTGCATCAACAGATGAAAATTGCAGTTAAAATATCAAACATGAGAAAGATAGCAAGTTCAATACCTATTTACAGTTTAACCTCGAACATTAGATAAATCAACAGTTTAAGAGAATAAAAGTAGGAGATAAATTTGCTGTCTGCTATCCATGAAAAGAGTAAATTGGGACTGTACTTCAGACCTGGAACTAAACAAGGATAAGTGACACAGACTTTTTTTTGGTTTTTCAGATATTACCGTAGTAGTAAAAATTAACATATACATGATGGAAGGTGACTGAAGAATCAATCCTTTCTTTTTACAAAATGATTTTTTTTTCAAAATAGTTTTTTTCTGTATCTTTAATTAATCCCTTCTTGTTAATCTCATTTTTTGCTTAACAATTTGCATTCTGCAAATTCCAGAGTAACTAAACAGTACTTACTATGTCTTACAGATGAACAAAGCTCAAGGTACTCTTTGCTCCTATGGAACCTCTGCATTATCCAGAAGTCTGGCCTGCATGCACATGAATGAAGAATCAATATTTGCCAAACATAAATATAAGATTGTTAATAGTACTGACTTGACATTTGAAAGAATTCGTACAATCCATAGCATGACCAATACGACGAAGAACCAATAAAATTGGTAGGTATGTTAACATTAATGATATTTATTAATGGAAAAGGTAAGGAAGAAGAGAGAAGACTCATACCATGCATTGTCTCCTTCTATCAATCACTTTCAAAAATCACCTTAGGTATCTGAGAAAGTTTAGGCCAATCAGGACCTGACATCTCGCACCTCATCCGCAACTCAGGAGAGCAATATTCGATATGTAGCTCTTGGAGGGATGGTGGAAGTTCTGGCAGGGACTTCGAGTTTGAACAATCTTCAATGGTCTGTTGGAATATTTTAGAGAGGAAATAAGAGGAAGCAGACAAAGTTTGATATTATTCCTTGGAAAAGAAGAAAGGATACAGATTGTCTATTATCTAACTGCTATATATAAAGCAGAATAGACCCAACCTCTGAAGAGTTACAACCCTTCACTTAACAAACAGTTACAAAATGGAAAACCCCTAAATTAGAATTTAAATAAACAAAGACAACACCAATAAACGTAAATTTACTCCCAGCCCTTCACTCATTTCTCTAATAACAGAAATTATCTAAGTTTGAATCATTTATTCAACACCCCCTCTTGATTCAAACTTGATTATTCCTATCTTCCCGCGCATAGCTAGAAAATCATCGCCGGTAACGCCTTGGTCGAATATCGGCTTTTCGGTCTACAGGTGGGCACATACTCCAATTCAATAGTGTTATTTGCGACTAACTCCCCGATGAAATGAAGTTTAATATCAATGTGCTTGGATCTACCATGATACTTCGGATTTTTGCACATAGCTATTGTTGATTTGTTGTCACATTTAATCACTACTGATCCTTTCCCGCCGCTTCTTAACATCTTTCAAAATTCTACCGAGCCATACCCCTTGACAAGTCGCTGTACATACTGCTACATACTCCGCTTCGGTTGAGGAAAGCGCTACCGTTGGTTGTTGTTTCTTTGATTTCCAGCTAACTGGACTTAACCCCAAACAAAACAAGTAACCGGATGTACTCTTCATATCCTCATAACACCCTGCCCAATCACTGTCACTGTACCCAGACAAATTTCCTGGACTCTTCCTATCGTACCACAGCCCATACTCAGTTGTTCCAGAAATGTACCTCAGAATTCTTTTCGCTATTCCCATATGGTGTTTTGTAGGATTGTGCATAAATCTTGATACAACTCCAACTGAAAACGAAATGTCAGGTCTTGTGTGAGTGAGATAAATTAAGCCACCCACCATACTTCTATATCTTACACCATCAGCTGATGCACTTCCATCCTCCTTGACTAACTTTTCTTTTGCATTCATGGGTGTACTCGTTGCCTTACAGTTCTCCATCTGAAATCTTCTTAAAAGGTCACACGCATATTTCTTTTGTGAGACAAAAATGCCCTTGTTATCTTGAATCACTTCCAAACCCAAGAAATATTTCATCCTTCCTAAGTCAGTCATCTCAAACTTCTTTTTCATACTGTCTTTAAACTGATCACATAAACTCTGATTTGTTCCCATGTAGATCATGTCATCTACATAAAGACACACAATCGCCAGAGTTCACTTTCACCATTCTTCTTTATGTAAAGATTAGGTTCACTACTTGCTCCTTTCAAAACCCGGTTTCAAGAAAGTGACTATCAATTTTACTGTACCAAGCTCGTGGGGCTTGTTTTAATCCATACAAAGCCTTATCCAATTTGTATACATGCTCCTCTTTCCCGTGAACTTCAAACCCCTTTGGCTGCTCTATGTAAACATCCTCCTTCAATTCTCCATTTAAAAAGGCTGATTTTACATCAAATTGATACACTATCAGTTTTAACTGTGCTGCAATTGCCAGAAGAGTTCTTATGGTTTCAAATCGTGCCACAGGAGAAAATGTCTCATCAAAATCAACTCCCTGCTCTTGAGTGTACCCTCGCACCACAAGTCTTGCCTTATGCTTCAGTATTTCACCCTCTGGTCCCACTTTAGTTTTGTACACCCATTTCACCCCAATTACATTTTTTTCTTCCGGTAATCTTACCAATCTCCAAGTTTTGTTCTTCTCTATTGCTGCTATCTCATCCTTCATGGCTACTTTCCATTCGTCCTTCATATCTGCTTCTTCAAAACATGTCGGATCAGCCACTAACATAACTTGCGTTGATTCATACAAGTCTGTTAGTGCTCTTGTCTTCCTGTTTGTGAGCCGCACATCTCTCCCCCTCCTGGTATAAGTTTTCAGAGGAGTTTCGACAACCTCATTTCTAACCAATATCTCTTGCTCTTCATCACTACCACTCCTATCACTTTCATCTTCTATTAATTCACTGTCAGAATCGTAATGGAGGTTCTTTTTCAACAACTACACCTTCTTTCTTCTCATCCCAATCCCAAAATGACCCTTCATCAAAAACAACATTTCTATTCACTGCAACCTTTCGACTTACAGGATCATATAACCTGTACCCTTTTGACTGCTCACTGTACCCAATAAAGATTTGTTTTAGAGTTTTGTCATCAAGTTTACTTCTCATGTGATCATCAACGAACCCATAAGCTATACAACCGAATACTCTAAAATAACTTACATCGGGTTTCTTTCCGGACCAAGCTTCCAATGGAGTAACTTCACTCACTTGCTTTGGTTGGTGATCGGTTCGATATATGAACTGCCGTTCCTACGACTTCACCCCAAAATTGATTAGGCAACTTCTTGAGTTTCATCAAACTCCTTCCCATTTCAACTACTGTTCTATTCTTCCTTTCCGCTACACCATTTTGTTGCGGTGTATACGGTGTGGTCAGCTCATGGTGTATCCCTTCGACTTCACAAAATTCATTGAACTCTCTTGAAGTAAACTCCCCTCCCCTATCAGATCTTAAAACTTTTATACTGCTTGCTGTTTGTTTTTCAACCAAAGCTTTGAACTTCTTGAACACATTGAATGTTTCTGATTTGGCCTTAAGAAAATAAATCCAACTTCTCCTACTAAAATCATCAGTGAACAATATGAAATACTTACTCGCCACCTAAAGATGCAGTCTTCATTGGCCCACACAAGTCGGTATGCACAACCTCGAGAATGTTCTCGGTCTTTCTACTTTGATTCTTTGGAAATGGTATTACGGATTGTTTTCCATACACACATCCCTCACAAAATTCTACTTCACCAATCGCGGGTATACCATAGACCATCTCTTTATGACCCAATAGCCTTAAACTTGACTCATTTAAATGCCCATATATCTCGATGCCATAGGTCGGAGATCTTCGTCCCTTTTGCAATTAATGCCCAATCCATCACGGTGGTCATTTCCGAGAGGAAACAATTTGTTTGCAGCCATTTCTACTTTTACAATTAACTGGTCACTTGTCTTCTCTTTTATGGTACAGGTTTTACCATCAAATACAACTGAATAACCGTTATCGAGTCAATTGTCCAATACTCAACAAGTTTTGTGACAATTTTGGAATGAAATACACGTTATGAAGATTTCTCATACCGGTTCTTTGTAAGAACAGATACCGTCCCTTTACCTTCTACTTGAATCATCTTATTATCTCCAAGTTTCACTTGATGCTTAAAGGATTCATCAAGCGTAACAAACTGCTCCTTATGCCCTGTCATGTGATTCGAGCACCCGCTGTCCGAAACCAAATCATGCTTGGATCAATTTTGTGACCGGTGTACGCCATGAAAAGTGCATCATCTGTCTCCTCATACTCCTCTTCATTCTCCCGGGCGAAACTTGCCTCGACCTTCTTCTCTCTTTTTGGTGTAACACCGAGATTGAAGATGCCCCGGTTTGTTACAATAATAGCAACGCACCACCCGTTTACTTGGCTCTTGACATTCGGATTTGTAATGTTCCATCTTATTGCGGTTATAACACTTAACTCCTTTCTTAAACTCATCGGATGAGTCACAATCCGACGAATCGGTATTCCTTCCCCCTCTCGAAATTCGATTCTCCAGTGGTGCTTCCCCTCTCGGAACCCGATCCCCGCCTCTTCTCCCTCTAGCAAAACTACCCCTGCTTCTTCCTCTTCCTCTCACAACTTCTCCTCTTACATAAAAGGCTTGTTCTCCAACCGATTCTTCCCTTTTTCTTAATCTAGATTCATGTGTCTCGTAGAGATCCAGGTAAGTTCTATGAATGAATTATTTTCTAAATCTTTGGATTCCTCAATCGCAGCGACAACATGATCAAAGTCGGGATTTAGACTTCTCAACACTTTGGAAACCACCGTCCGACTCGACACCGTATCACCATATACCTTCATTTGATTCACCACATTCTCGCACCTTTGTAAGAAAAGTTTGGATGTTCTCTTCGGAGCTTCATCTGCGGTGTCTCAAACTCCCTTCTCAAGCCCCGAAGTTTCATCCCCTTTACCCGAGTGTTCCCTTCAAACGATGTAGACAGATTCGTCCGGGCTTCTTTGGCATTTTTTTCTGCTGCGATTTTGGGAAAGACTCGCATCACTAACACCTTGTTGAATCAAGCACATCGCCCTTGAATCCTTCTTAACATTTTCTTGATCGGTTTCCGTAAAACCAGCATAGACTATCTCCCATAACCCATGAGACTTAAGCGGCGTTTTCATCTTGATACACCGAAATTGTAATTCTCTCCATCGAATTGAGGAATGGTAGATTGATTCATGGTTCTAGAGGAAGTGTCGTCAGACATTCACTAACCTTGCTCTGATACCAGAATGTTGGAATATTTTAGAGAGGAAATAAGAGGAAGCAGACAAAGTTTGATATTATTCCTTGGAAAAGAAGAAAGGATACAGATTGTCTATTATCTAACTGCTATATATAAAGCAGAATAGACCCAACCTCTGAAGAGTTACAACCCTTCACTTAACAAACAGTTACAAAATGGAAAACCCCTAAATTAGAATTTAAATAAACAAAGACAACACCAATAAACGTAAATTTACTCCCAGCCCTTCACTCATTTCTCTAATAACAGAAATTATCTAAGTTTGAATCATTTATTCAACATGGTCAATTTTCTGACAGCAGAGAGACTCCTTATTGGCTCTACAGAAAGAAGCTTGGGATCATCTATGACAAGCTCATCCACAGAGAGCAAAGGTTGGCCTGAAACAAACCTCTTAAATATCTGCTTGAACATTGTTGAAACCATACAAAAAAGGGTGCATAAGAGACTTTGGAAAAGTGCGAGTGCTCTTCTTGAATATGCTGAGAACCACGTGTTGAACTCATCATTTCGTTCTGGTGTTTGTCTGGTTCCTTCCTCTATCATTTCGGTCTCATCTTCTTGCAAGGTTAATGGATAAGGAATTGCGCTAGATAACCCAGGACATCCACGAACTCTTAAATAATTTATAGAAAAGAGGCCAAGTAAGCTCTCTATGGATGCCAAGACTGTGCAATGTTCAAGGGTTAGTCTTTTTAGTGTTTTCCATCTGCTAAACACATCTTTAGGAGGAAGACTAGTAATATTTTTACACCATCTCAACTCCAATTCAATAAGAGAATCAATGCTTTCAAGAGATTTTGGCAAAATAGTTTCTAAATGACTAAATGAAGAAATACTGAGCTTATGTAGTTTAGAAGGGAGAAAGGCTTCTAATGAAGATGACTGGTTGCATGTATGAATGATCTCCTTTATTTCATTCATATTCAAAAAATGTATATACTTCAGGAGAGCTAGTTCCTCCAAACAAGGCAAGCGATTAAAATTACAACCATCAATTGTTAAACAAACCAGTTTTGAAAGAGCTTGTGTTCTGAACCAGTTAGGAGGCCTTCTGTTGGGAATAAATTGAGATAACAGAAAAAAAAACTCACAATCATTTCTTATTACTCAACTTAGACAAATTACAAATACAAGAGACATGGTATAAATACTAGAAAATAATACTAATTTAGCATCCACTACCCTAAAATTATGGTGCTATAATTAGCTTACAGCTACACCCACTAACTCTATTACAGGGACTTACCAGAAATAAAAAAACGTGTTTACAGAGACAGTTATAACAGAAGACAAATTTAGCGCCAGTGACGCGGGCCGTGTCCCTAGCTATGCAGGCCGTGTCCCTAGCCATGCGGGCCGTGTGGGGACACCTGATGACTTGGATTATTTTCAACACTCCCCCTTAATCCAAAGTCATCTACATCCATCATTCTTCGACACCAAACAAACTTCTCTCTTGCAAGAGCCTTGGTCATGATATCAGCAACTTGTTCATTCGTATTCACATACTCCAATTCGATTTCGTTTTGCTCAACCAACTCTCTAATGAAGTGATGCTTTGTTTCAATATGCTTAGTACGACTATGAAACACCGGATTTTTGCTCATTGCTATTGTTGACTTGGTTGTCGCATAGTATCTTTGTTGCTCCCTGTTTGCTTGTAGTTTAACTCTTCTAAAATGCGTCCGAGCCAAACACCTTGACATGCGCCGATGTCACAAAGCATTGTACTCCGCTTCGCTTGTGGAAAGTGCAACAGCTTGATTGCTTCTTCGAATTCCAAAGCAAATTGCATTGTCACCATAGAAGAACACTTGCCCGGATGTGCTCCTTCTATCGTCCAGGCTCCCTGCCCAATCACTATCACTATATCCAATTAAGCTTGGATTTTCCACAGATTTGTACCACAGGCCATAACTCGTTGTGCCTGCAATATACCTTAATATCCTTCTTGCTGCTCCCATGTGTTGTTTGGTTGGTGTTTGCATGAACCTAGAGATGACTCCAACTGAGTGTGAGATATCGGGACGTGTATGTGTCAGGTACATCAAGCCTCCAACCAAACTTCCGAATTGAGTCGCCTCAATGTGTTCGGTGCCATCCTCTGCTGTGAGCTTTTCGTTGATATTCGATGGTGTTTGCACGGGATTGCATCCTTTCATTCCAAACTTCTCAACTAGATCTTTCCCATACTTTCTTTGAGAAATGAACATGTTACCTTCTTCTTGCTCAATCTCTAGCCCTAGAAAGTAGTGCATCTCACCCAAATCCGTCATCTTGAACATATTCATCATCTGTTCTTTAAATGCTTGAACCATCCCTTGATCTGTACCGAAGTAGATCATATCATCTACATACAAACTCACGACCAGCAGACCTATGTCCCGTTTGATGTAGAGATTCGGCTCGTTCTTGCTTCTCATGAACCCCAAGGTTTGAAAGCATGCATCTACCTTGCTGTACCACGCTCGTGGGGCTTGCTTCAAGCCGTACAGTGCCTTGTAGAGCCTATACACCCAATCTTCTTTGCCTTTGATTTTGAATCCTTCTGGTTGTTCGACATACACCTCTTCCATTAGTTCTCCATTCAAGAATGCGGACTTGACATCGAGTTGAAAGACCGGTTGCTTCAATTGGACAGCTAGTGCTAACACGAGTCTAACGGTTTCAAACCTCGCAACAGGGGAGAATGTTTCATTGTAGTCAATTCCTTGCCTTTGTGCATAACCCTTCACAACTAATCTCGCCTTGTATTTGAGCACCTTACCATCAGGACCGAGCTTGGTCTTGTAGACCCATTTGACCCCAATTTCCTTGTGATCCTTTGGCAGCTCTACTAACTCCCACGTGTTGTTCTCTTCAATTGCCCGAATTTCTTCTTTCATAGCTATGACCCATTCTTTCTTGCCTGCGGCTTCTTCAAAGCACTCGGGATCTTCCACCATCAGCACTTGTGTTGATGAGTATAATTCTTGCAAGGTTTTGGTCTTTTTCTTGTGATGTGGGTTGATTCTTCTTGTATAAACTCGCAGGTGGTGTTGGTATGTCTTCATTTTGCTGAGGCTGATCATTGTTTGTTTCGAATTGAGGCTGCTCGGTGTTACTGCTGTCTGAATTGAATGGTACACGGGCCGTATCGGAGTCCACACGGACCGTATCGCCTTCATGCGGGCCGTATCGAATGATGATCCGGGTCGCATCGGGTTCTACATCTTCTCTCGTCGCCTACTTGGTATGTTGTTTTCGCCATAGACCAACTCCGGTTAGCATCTTCATCGAATGTCACGTTGCGGCTGACTATTGTCTTCTTTGTTTCGGGGTTGTAGAGTCTCGTATCCCTTCGATTGAATACGGTACCCTATGAATATGCACTTTTCTGATTTTGCATCCAACTTCTTCCGGTTGTGTGAGCTGATTAGGGTGTACGCAATGCATCCAAAGACTCGCAAGTGACTCACATTTGGTTTTCTTCCAAACCACGCCTCATACGGAGTTTTGTTCATGACTGCCTTTGTCGGAGAAAGGTTGAGGATGTATACTGCAGTGGCTACGGCTTCTGCCCAAAAAGAGTTTGGCATCCCTTTTGATTTCAGCATGCTTCTTGTCAACTCAACAACAGTTCGATTCTTTCGCTCGGCTACACCGTTTTGCTCGGGGGTGTAGGGAGTGGTTAGTTGCTGCAAAATGCCTTCTTGTTCACAGAATTTCTTGAATTCGTTTGATTGATACTCACCACCCGGATCCGATCTCAACACCTTCAGCTTCATGCCGGTTTGAGTTTCTGTCATGGCTTTGTACTTCTTGAACATCTTGAATGCTTCGCTCTTATAGGTAAGGAAGAATACCCATGTCAATCTACTGTAGTCGTCGATGAATAGCATGAAGTATTTGCTTCCTCCCATTGAACTCGTCTCCATGGGTCCACATAAGTCGGTATGCACTAGTTCAAGTATTCGAGTTGCACGGAGAGATTGGTCCTTCGGAAATGGTAATTTTGATTGTTTGCCAAGTACACACCCTTCGCATAACCCAACTTCATCTATCTCCGGTAGACCTATTACCATACTTTTCTGGTTTAGTAACTTCAAACCATTCATGTTTAAGTGCCCATATCTTAGATGCCATAATCTGTTTTGATTAGTTTCCACCATTGCAAGTGCAGTATCATCAACAGAGGTTGTTTCTAGTGGAAATAGGTTGTTTTGAGTCTTCTTGATGGTTGCCATCACATGTTTTGTTGATGAGTCCTCGATTTTGCAAGTGCACCCTTCGAATTTGATCGCATACCCGCTCTCCATCATTTGGCCGATGCTCAGGAGGTTTTGTGCAAGTTGTGGGATGAAGTATACATTGTGTAGATACCTTGTGTTGCTTGCGGTTTTGACAGCCACCTTGCCTATTCCTTCAACTTGAATTTGTTTGTCATTGCCAAGTCTCACTGGCTTCTTGTATGATTCGTCCAATTCTTCGAAGAGATACTTGTAACCGGTCATGTGATTAGAACATCCACTGTCTAGGAACCAAACTTGACTTGCATCAGTATCCCGTACGGTCCGTGTGCTTTGGACACGGGCCGTGTCAGGCATGGTACGGGCCGTGTCAGGCATGGCACGGGTCGCATCAGCAGTTTTCGTCATGAAGAGCCTGGTTTCAGTGTCTTCTTTGTTGCCTTTCTCCTCTGCAACGTTGGCTTGCTCTTCCTCACGTTTCTTCTTGTAACAATCAGCCTGCACATGGCCGAATTTGTGACAATAATGGCATTCAACGCCTTGCTTGCCTTGTCCGTCTTCCCTCTTCTTCTTGTAGCAATCTGCCTTGATATGACCCATCTTGTGGCAATAGTAGCACTCGATATCCTTCTTTGTTGCTTGTTGTTGACGGTTGTCTCCATTGCTCGTTCCTCTTCCACGACCTCTACCGCTGCGACCTCCTCCTCTACTTGAGTTGCCTTTGGTGAGGAATGCCTTAAAGTCATCCTTCTCTTCAGATCTGAGAAGTCGAACTTCATGGGCTTGCAGCGAACCCATCAACTCGTCGAAAGAGTATGTGGACAGATCCTTGGACTCTTCGATTGCTGCCACGACATGGTCGAATTTTGTTGTAAGGCTGCGGAGCACCTTCATAACTACGATCTTTTCTGTAAGATCCTCGCCACAACTCTTGATTTGGTTGACGATAGATGTGACTCTTGTGAGAAACGCTTGAACAGATTCGCCTTGATTCATGTTCAACGTCTCGAACTCTCTTCTCAATCCTTGTAGCCTTATCTCGAGAACTTTCGTCTTTCCTCGGAAGGCGGTTTGCAAGGTTGTCCATGCCTCCTTTGCTGATGTCGCTGCTGCGATCTTTGTGAACACCGTGTCAGCAACAGCTTGTTGAATGAAAAACAGCGCCTTCGCATCGCGCCCGTCATTTTCTGTTGGTGTGGGATCAGGGGCCGGTGCTCCCTTCTCTACCAATTCCCATAGACCTTGAGACTTGAGCAAAGTTCGAATCTTGATGCTCCAGAACTCATAGTTGTCTCCCTTGAACAGCGGAATCGAGGGATTCGAAACATTCATGTTCTCTGCCATGGTCGGATCTGCCTTGATCTCTCACCTTTGGCTCTGATACCACTTTTGTTGGGAATAAATTGAGATAACAGAAAAAAAAACTCACAATAATTTCTTATTACTCAACTTAGACAAATTACAAATACAAGAGACATGGTATAAATACTAGAAAATAATCCTAATTTAGCATCCACTACCCTAAAATTATGGTGCTATAATTAGCTTACAGCTACACCCACTAACTCTATTACAGGGACTTACCAGAAATAAAAAAACGTGTTTACAGAGACAGTTATAACAGAAGACAAATTTAGCGCCAGTGACGCGGGCCGTGTCCCTAGCTATGCGGACCGTGTCCCTAGCCATGCGGGCCGTGTCCCTAGCCATGCGGGCCGTGTGGGAACACCTGATGACTTGGATTATTTTCAACACCTTCCAGTACCCATGTAGTTTCTTATTGTCAACTCCTTCAAACCAGGATGTGGTTCAAGGTGATCAATCAAATCATCATTAAGATATGGTTCATGTGGTTTCCCGAGAGTCCATGCTAAACTCAGTTCATTTAGATTAACTTTGTCTTTCAAGTTAGCTTGTTCAACTTCCTCATGACTACCAATATTTTCAATTCTATCAATTCTTAAGCTCTGAAGCTCCCTCATATCACTTAGCATTTTAAACCCACTATCCTCACCCACACTAACAGACAACTCTTGTAGTGAAGTGAGCCTTCCTATACCAACAACTCTGTCTAATGACAACTTCGGAGGCAATGAGATGCCTCAGATTAATAAGCTTACCCAAGGCATCTGCATGTTTTACTTGTCTGATCCCAAAATCATTGTAAACTAGGGTTTCTAGAAGGTATAGCCTGGACATTGATTTCGGAAATGCAATGATTCTAGATGAACTAATACTTAAGTAACGAAGATGCAATAATTTACTAGCACTCTCTGGAAATTCACTCAAGTTACTAGCAAACAATATTAAAAGCCGAAGACTTTGAATTCCTTTCAGCATTTCAGTAACAAGTGAATCCTGCTGGGGATAATGAGATTCATCAAAATGTAAAATGAGAGTATGTAAGTTCTTCAAACCAGAAATGTTCAACTCACAATGATCATCAATATGAACATACAAATGGCGAACGGTATTTGGAATGGACACATGTTTTTCTGTACTAGTTCTCAAGCATTCACCTTGAGAAACAAGTATAGAAACATCATGCATCAAATCATGCATGACAAACACATCATGCATGGAAAATACATTATTAATAAATGCATGATTACTACGAATGAAAATTGACCTACTTAGCAATTCATCAAAGTATTTGGACCCTACATCCTCTGGTCTCATGGAGTCATTGCCGCTTTGACACACTATACCCAGAGCAATCCACATGTTAATTAAATCATTTTTACTAAATACATGACCTTTGGGCAATATGCTACAAAATGAAAAGCATGGTTTCAGATGTGGGGGTAAATATTGATATGTTAATCTCAGAGCTACCATGATGTCATTATGCTCTTTGTGCTCTTGCTTTAACTTCCATAACTCACTTTCTAATACAATTCTCCAATGACCCTCATTTAGATCAGAGCACAATATCTCTCCCACTGTCTTTGCCGCCAGAGAGGACCTTTTAAGTTTTCTAACAATATCTCTTCCAATTTCCACAAGCCCCTTATAATTATTTGTGTCTTTACCCCCAAAAGCACACTTTTTGAAAAGATCCCACATAACACATTCATTCAAACCATCCAAAATAATTGGATTCATTACATTAGATCCAATCATTTTTTCAACTGTTTTTAATCGAGTCGTTAATAATATCATGCTCCCACTCTTTCCATATTTTAAAGGGGTTAAGAGCTTTTTCCATCCTAGTTTATCTTTATCATTGATCCAAACATTATCAAAAACAACCAAAAATCTCTTAGACTGCAATTTCTCTTTAAGTTCTGTTTGAATCAAATCAAAACTATCAACCTCTGGTTTTTTCTGAAAAGCAACTTCATACAACTTATTATTAATCAAGACTGCATCAAAGTTATTAGAGACATAAACCCATATCATTACCTTAAAATGCTTCTTCACAGTTGGGTCATTATAAACAAGTTGAACAAGAGTAGTCTTGCCAACCCCACCGACCCCTATGATGGGCAATATTGCAAAATTTCCGCTCTTAGTTTTGCAATCAGGATTTAACAGCTTGTTAATGATAACCTCTTTCTCTTTCTCCCAACCAAATACATCAATTCCCTCATTCAATGCTGAGCTGGATTCACCACTAATGATGGTCGACTTAACCTCTTTATTCTGGATCAACTCTTGCACGAGTTCCTTAAACTGATCGACATCACCAGCAACCTTATTTATTGCCTTCACTGCCTTCCTTAACCTCTTTAAAAAGGGGTTACGTAAAACAGAAGTTTTAATATCAGTAATAGCTTTGTTGAACTTAGTTTTCTCAGCCTCCACTCTTAATTTCTCATTGTTGTACTTCATGTGGTCCATCACATCATTGGCCTGGTCGGCAGCATCCCTCAATTTCCACAGCCACTTCTCCAAATCCTCATTCACTTCTCTGATCAGCCCCTGGTCTATGGCATCCAGCACCAATTTGATCCTTGTCAGGTTTTTCCCAAGCTGATCCAGATCGTCTTTCTGGATCACAGCGTACTTGATAAGCACATTAATCAACACGGAGATGACCGTGGTCGCAAACCACCCACCGACTATAAGTCCCACCCCCATTGAGATCTTGGAGTTTAAAATTAAGAGTAATGAGAGAGCAATAACGGTGGACTTTTGTACTCTCGTTCATAAAGTAGATGATGAAAAACCAGTCGAAACCATACTATGCTTATTATGCATAGTTTTGATTATTTTTTTGAAGTCAAGTTGGCACGATGCCATTATTGTGAACAATATTAGAAAAGTTAGGTCAATGTCTTCCTTAGGGAATTCACATGTCACATAAAATACTAGCTGCTGAAATATATCTTATAACATGTAGAATTTACCATTGATTTGAACTTCCGGTAGACCTTTTTTCACCATGTTATTGGGCCTAACCCAACATTTTAGTCTAATCTAATATCATTTATTCACCTACTGCTAGATAACCTAAATTATATACTAAATGTGATGGGTAAGCTCCTTTCAATTTTGAAGTATTGTATATCAGAGGAATATGAGAGGAAATCAAAGTGTTAGGAAAGTGCTCAAAGTATAAAGCGGTTCAGCTTCTTGTAGACAAATTGGCGATTATATATAACTGATGCTAACTTAATGGGGACATCTAGTCTACAAGAAACTGAACCAATTTCAGAAGAGTGAATGAAAAGTCAGAAATGATCGAGCACCTCTTTTTGCCTCCGAAAATTTGTGTTTACTGGATGTCCAATTACAGATTAGGCTGCTCATCAATGATATTTCAATCCACACACTCCAGAAATTGCAACTCTAGCTCGTGCCCATCAGCTACCAAATATAGTCTCCTTTTCTCATCACCAAACAAAAATTATTAATGCCATAAATCAACTTGTTCACAAAGTGAAAATGACAATAAAACAATTCGTTTTAATTGATTTTATATAATATCCTGCTTGCATTCTGATCGAAAAAGTGATAACTATTATTTTTCAACGTTTTCGAAATCTTAAAATAGTAAGTAATTGCAAAAATCTATAATATTTTCAAATCTCAAATAATATATTATTTTCAAAATTAAACAAATGTTATTATTTTTATTTAAATAATATATTTTATCTTCCAGGTTTATTTTTTTATTTTGAAAGTAGTTTATAAATGATTAATTAATCCATATAAATTTCAATTTTATATATTTGTTTTTCCTAATGCATTCATGCAGAAAATATATTTAGAAAACATTACTTTGTTTAAGGTATGTTTGTTGTCTTGAAATTACTCGAAAAAAGATTTTACAGGAATGAGAATTCACTATTTATTTGACTAGAAGTCTAGAACCCACACCCATGAACAACACATGAATGCATGTGAAAATGTGTGGAAATAAATATTCGGTACGTTGTACTGCAAAAAACAATCTGAGAAATTCAATTTTTATTTTGAAGTTCGTGGCGATAATATATTTCTTGCTATTGTTGACAATGTTGAATTATATATTTTCATAATTTAGTAATGAAAGGAATGAAAATTATAATTAGATTAACTAACTTTTTGTTGTAAAATAACATATAAATTGTCATTTTTTTATATTAATTAGATATTAGTTAGTGCTGGTTAATTTTATCCCTAAAATAACATTATTTTAGATATTAATTAATTAGTGCTGGTTTTTATCCCTAAAATAATATTTTTTTAGTCACTATAATTGATGCTTAACAACTAACAAAAATAAAATAATTGTCTAAAACTTAATATCCATTTATAATGTTTTTCTTTATTATAATTAAGAAATAAAATGTACTATACATGGAATCAAGGCTTAAAAAAAGGACATATTGAAACAGTACGTGTCCAGAGAAAGAGATGAGAAATTTTTGGAAAAAGGAAAATTTAATCTGAACTAGTGTAATTTTTTTCATCTTTTTGTAATAAAGAAATTATATAATCTATTTTAAGCTCACATTTCTCCGTCTTTTTTTTATAATAAAATCTTGAAATTCTATCATTTATTTTTTACTTTTTAAAAGATTTTTTGTGATCCGTAATTAATTAATTATGTGCAAGAGATTCAATCACGATTTGAACTTATGTACACAAATATTTATAAATTAGAACTAACACCAGACTAAGTTTGTTAACAAATTAACATCAGCCTAATATTCATTATTGTCGTGAATCAAAATTCTAGCCTACCTCAATTTATTTGGAACTAAGGTAGTGTTTGGTTGTGGACTAAAGTTCAAAAACTTAAAAAAAATATCAATAATATATAAGATGGTAGAAAAACAAAAGCTCGATCGTCTCAAATGAGACAATTCCTCCTCGAGAAGATCGATTGAATTTTCAGTGATATATAAGATGGTAGAAATACAAAAACTCGATCGTCTCAAAGGAGACGATTCCTCCTCGAGAAGATCGATCGATTGAATTTTTCAATATGGGTGAACACAACTCTTAACAGGGTCATGCAATGGGGTTGATTTTTTTCCTCGGGAGGCTCGTGCTGTCGTGCAACCACACAATCTGTTTTATAAAAATTTACGTACTCCCATCATTCCATGCCTCTTTGACTCCGATCCAAGCGAGCTTACATTTTTATAATGGTTAACAATTTATTAAAGAAATGTTTTTCAATGTTTCCTTTGAGGAAACAACCTAACAACTAAGATTAAATTTAGAAATTTCAATTTCTTTAATAAATAAGAATAATTATTTGAAAACCCTCACTTTAGTTCTCTCAAAATCACTGTACTTTAAATGAGAAATTATGTACTATGGTCCCCACTAATTATATGATCTCCATTAATTTATTCTAAAAAAATATTATATGATCCCACTAATTATGTTCTACTAGAAAAAAAAAATGCAACACTAAAAAATTTGTCACTGGCCTACCTCCATAAATAACAAAAAAAAACTAAACAAAATGATAAAAAAAAATGGGATACGTAAAAAAAAATTCCTTTATGCAAGGTCAGCTCCTTTTGAACCAATGCATTAATTTACATTAATTTAATCAAAGGCTATAGATCTTTGGAGTAAATCTAGGGTGTGATGTGCCCACCATGAGAGTTTAGTGAGCACAACTCTAAAAGTATATTGGATCAGCTTCAAATGACGAATCCAAACTATTAAAATCTATGTACTTCATTATTGATGCATTTACATGTAAAATTTTGAAAGTTTCGTATTCATTTGCGACAAGGTCAAGCGGTTAAAGTAATAAATATTTTAATAAGGTATTTTATAAGTTGTTTTATATATTTATTTTTCATCATTTTTTTGACCACTTGACCTCGACCTCGTAGCAAATGAATTTGAAACTTTCAAAATTTTGCATGTAGATGCATTACTCATGAAATACATGTATTTCAACAGTTTGAATTCGTCATTTGAAGTCGATCTGATATATTTTTAGAGTTGTACTCACCAAACTCTCTTGGTGAGCACATCACAGTAATGAATCTTTTTATAAGGTATTTTATAAGTTGTTTTATATATTTATTTTTTATCATTTTTTTACTGCTTGAGCTCGTAGCAAATGAATTGGAAACTTTCAAAATTTTGCATGTAGATGAATTACTCATGAAATATATAGATTTCAATGATTTGGATTCGTCATTTAAAATCGATCCGATATATTTTTAAAGTTCTGCTCATCAAACTCTCTCAGTAAGCACATCACACCCTAACTTTACTCTATAAATTGAGACAAACGAGGCCGCAATCATGAGCTGCCAATCATCACTATTTATTTGAGCCCGTTTATGATTGTATCAATTCCTGCTATTTCTTTTATTGGCCCGTTAAAGCCTTCAACCCATTTAATAAGCAGTAGTAATAATAGTGATGATATTATTCACACGAGCTAAAAACCGCTGAAATTAATGTTCTTAATGATGTAATCACCAAAAAAAAAAAGTTGATCCCTGCAACCAGTCACAATAAATTATGAGCCTATCACCGTTAATAAAATTAGGAATTGATACCTCATTGCTAGAATCACTCGAGCAGTATATTATGCCCAAATGTATCCTTGAAATTTATGACCTGATGTAGATGATTTTCTAAAAAAAAATGTAGATGATTTTTTCTTAGTCAGCGACACAAGTACAAGTTAATTCAGAAATATTTGTTGTACAAACAAACAAAAAATACAATAAAAAAATGAAAACCATAAATATATATATATATATAGAGAGAGGGGGGGTTGGCTAAGATACAATCGATTGTTCCTAAGCTCCTGTGCAAACAAGTCGTTTTTCTTTTTTCAAAGTCCAAACGGTCGATCCAAACCGTTAAATGTGATTTCTATATTAAAATGTGTTTGGAGACCAAATTTTACATTTTTTAGATTTTTTTTTTTTGCTATTTATTAAGACACTTTGAAAATCGTTGATCCAACAATGACTTAACCAAATAATAAAAACAAAAGCCACCGTTGGATCAGCGATTTTCAAAGTGTCTTAATAAATAACAAAAAAATTCCAGAAAATGTAAAATTTGGTCTCCAAGTACATTTTAATATAGGGATCACATCTAACGGTTTAGATCGACCATTTGGACTTTGAAAATCAGAAAACGACTTGGTTGCACGAGAGTTCAGGAACAATCGATTGTATATTAGCGAACATCTATATATGTGTGTGTGTGTGTATATATATATATATAAATGAAAGTTATAAAAGCATGATGCTTTTGAGATCAATTAAAATGAGACGAAGATACAAAGTGCAAGAAACAAAATAGATATCGTCAGCACATTTTTTTTTTTTTATTGGTTCAAGTTGAAGATAGATTATGCATAAAGACCTTTTTAATATCAATCACCGTGTAACGATGGTCCACAATTCTAACACCGTTAACAAATAAAAATAATAATAACTGAAGCATGCTCACCGCAGGAGAGATAATAGTGTAATCCCACGTTATGACAATATGCGAAGAATCTGGAAATTAAAAAAATAATAATGAGGATATAATATACAAGCCTGGTCAAATTAACTAGAGGGGGCATGATCTTCGGCAACAAAAGCGACCCCTCCTGCATGTGCTATAAAAGAATAACCAAAGACACAGCAAGAACACGGAGAGAGAGATTGAGGAGTCAAAACTATACTCAGATTTAGACACAGAATATACACACAAGAGACCAGGAAAGATAGAAATCAACAACAAAAAAGAATAAAAAAAAAAAAAAAAGGCTATCGTGCCATGACGTAATCCATGATGTTTATCAAAGAAATTAACGCCAATTATCCGTGATTATTTATGCAAAAGACTAAAGAGTGACAGAAACAGAATAGTAGTCAATACTTGTCATATTGAGCATGCACCCAGAAAGTCTCTAGCGTCTTGTCCAAGTAAATCCATCTTGCCGTTGAAGTAGTCGAAGACGACAAAGCCAAAATTAAACAGTTTCTGCACTGCAGAGACTTTTCTACCTCATCCAATTGGGTGTAGTTAACTTTATTTATTTCCAAGCAAATTAATCTCTACCACCACCAGTTTTGATATATAACTCCTAGGCGGTAGCTCTCCATCTGTCTCTTACTCTCTTTCAAAATCTCTTGTATCTGCTGCGTGCATGTGTGCATCACTGCATCTTGATAGCAAGAGACAAATAAACCATGGCCAATCAACCTAAAATTGAAACAAGCAAACAGGATCAGTACCACCACTTCCTAATTGTTGTCCGACCACTACAAAGCCACATAAATCCAGTACGCTACTTGGCGTACCGCCTGCTTTCCGTAATCCCATCATGCCATGTCACCGTGTCCACTGCCATCTCAGCACACCACCGAATGTTTCCTTCCCTCACGACTCCCGACCAAGAAATCACAGTCCGCCAAGTGTCATTTATTCCTTTCTCTGATGGGTTTGATGCGGGTTTCGATCGGTCCATTCATGACCGCGCTGACAGGAAGAAAAAAGTGTTGACGGTCAGTCCCAAGTCACTATCAGCTATAATTGATCGCCTAGCTGGACGGGGCGACCTGTTACTTGCATAATTCAAGCACTATTCCATTCATGGGTAGTTGATGTGGCATTGGCATATGGTGTCCCTTCCATCCTTTATTGGATCCAGCCAGCCATGGGCCTCTCAATCTACTATCAATACTTCAATGGCTATGATTCGATCATCTTGTCTCACAAGGATGATCGAGATTTTACAATAAGTTTACCGGGGATATTTCCCTTAAAGATCCGTGATCTCCCTTCTTTTACCATGATCACTTCAGATGACCATCCGCACAAGGTGGTTCTCGATTGGTTTAGAGCTATGTTCGAGTGGTTGGATCGGCAAAACAATATTACCGGCTCCAAACCAAAGATTTTAATCAACAGTTAATTTTGAGGCTTTGGAAGCAAATGTGCTCCCAAGCATGGAAAAATACTTTGAATTGTACACAATAGGACCATTAATTCAGCCACTGACCAAAGATGAAGAAGAGAAAAACAATAAAATATACAAGATGGATGATGAAAATATATATATTAAGTGGCTCGATTCTAAGCCAGAGAGGTCAGTCGTGTATGTATCGTTTGGGGGATTAACCACGGTTAGTAGAAGACAATTAGAAGAGGTACAATTAGGGTTAAAAGACAGTGGGTTGCCATATATATGGGTAGTGAGAAAGGATTGTAGAGTAGAAGGGCTTGTTCTTGAAGAGAATAGCTCAAATGGAATAATTGTAGAATGGTGTGATCAAGTGAAGGTGCTGTCTCACCCATCGACTGGTTGCTTTGTGACACACCATGGCTGGAACTCAACCTTAGAGAGCTTCATGTGCGGGGTGCCGATGGTTGGGATTCCCCAATGGTCCGATCAACCAACAAATGCAAAATTGGCAGAGGAAATCGGGGTAGGTGTCCGGGGTGAAATCAATGAGGAAGTAGTGGTGGGGCCAGAAATAAAGAGATGCTTAGAAATTGTGATGATCGACGATGTTAGAGGGACTGAGATGAGGCGGAAGGCGGGGATGTGGAAGGAAAAGGTGTGGGAGGTAATGGTAAGTGGCGGTTCATCTGAGATGAATTTACAGGCTTTTGTCCAGGCAATTTCTCAGGTGCTGGAGTAGGATTCCAGAATTGGCGGGTAGGACCTATAGTCTGCTAATTGAATTGGCAGACCTCCATCTTTGAATCCATCAATTCAATTGGTGGATTTAGTAGAAATCTAAATTTTCAGAAAAAATTGATTTTTTTTTTTTTAAATATGGTACAAATAAAAATTTCGGCTGTGCATCCAAGATAGACTATAGATTATAATTTGTGAGATTGGGCTCGTGTTTGGCCTAGTGTCGCCTTTATTCCAATTTACTAACTTTCAATAAAATTGGTTTATATATTCGTTATTCGTGTTCAATTCATGATTTGTGTTCAATTTGTTGTTCTTGTTCAATTCAAGATAGACTATCAAATTATAATTTGTGAGAATGGAGTAGGTCCGATGCACATCCACTAGTACAAATTTAGTGTCACCCAATTAGTATCGGACTTAGTTATTTTCTGATACTATAACAATCAGGATCGGACAAAATAAAAAGGCCGACCTTAATATCAAGTATCAGTATCGGATATTTAAATAAACCGATCTTAATGGTTCAGAAACAAATCAGAGTCGGCTCTATTAAATTACCCGATACCAATTAATCTTGGTCGGAGTCGGTCTTTCCTATAGCCGACTCTGATAATAAAATTTTGAAATTTACATCCAACTCTTTTTTTAGAGCCAATCCAGATTTTGAACACCTGTCCACTACCTTCATTTCATATTTCAACAGCTGTCCATAGTCCACATCTCTTAAAAAAAAAACACAGCTGTCCCCAACTCGTTTTTGGTTCGCTCTTTTCCTCCATAGCTCAAAGCCTCAAACCCTAGCCGCTTCAGATCCGCCTCCTCTCCTTCAATCACCACCTTCCTGTTTCTTCTCCCAGATCGGGCCGAACACTCGAACCGCTCTCCGTTCGCTACCTCTATTCGCCAAACACTGCTTCTCCCATTTACCCCTCCTCAATACCCAATCCTAACTCTAATTTAGTCATGGCAAGACCGTCGGCAAGCATACTACTCATAAATGTTCTCATTATTGGCTACCTACTGGGTCATTCAGTATCAGTTATTTTTATTTGTTAGGTTTAGATTAATTTGGTCATTTCATTTTATTCTTGTGTACAACAAATATTCTGTATTGAGTTGTTAACTTTGTTTTTTAATATTTAACTTCTAGTGACAAATTGCATGGGTTTAGCTTAAGTTTGTTATGATATTTTTTTCATCAGTTAACTGTGGGCTTATTCTTTATTCTCATTTTTCAGTGATACAAGGGGACTCTCTACTTAAAACAGAAGTATACAAGGAAATGGGCAACCGATCAGATTTTGAAGTAGATTTTTACTAATCCTAGGTGTATGAAATTGTCAGTGTGGAATAATAATGGGATACTTTTATTTTGTAAATTTGATACTTTGATTGTTGTATTATTTAATTAGACATATTTTGAATTTTTGATATAAAGTATGATTAAATGGAATTGTTGAGTATTGATTATTTGTGGCGGCCACACTACAAAATGATTCCAAAAATAAAAAGAAAATAAAGAATCAGGGTTGGCTATTAAAGTAAACAGGGTCGGGTATTATATTCTCTAATATATATAAAAAAATAATAAATAAATTGAATCAACATCGGGTATTAATAAGTGACCGACCTTGATAGTTCCATTCAGGGTCGGTTGTATGTCCGACTCTATTTTCTTTCATTTTCTGTATCGCCTGGATCAAGGACGGACTCAAATCCGATACAAATAGCTTAATTTAACCGTTCCTGATCACTATTTTTTCACTAGTGATCGTATCTACTTTTGGATTCAACGAGAGTTTCATGACCATCCAATTCATATCAAGATATGTGCGCACAAAAATCAAAACAACTATGCACGAAATTTAAAACATTGTACATAGATCTTAAAACAGATTAGACGGTAATTAAACCCATCGAACTAAAGTAGGTCTGATACCCATCGGACCTACTCCCAAGTCTCAATTCATAATCTTGCTTGCGAAATGACTGGAATAGCGGAGGAGGGAGGAAGCACAATGTTGGAGGGTTTCACTAGATGTTCGTATCGAGACCGAATTCTCTGCCTTCCAGGAGACAGGATTTTCTTGTTCCTGAGTCGCTGACACATGGCCCACGCCAAAACTAAAAACCAATATTTAAATTTATAAATCTGTCTGAACCCACATGTCAGCTTTACTGGGGGCAGGAAAATCCTGCCCCCGGGAGGCAGGTGATATCTTTCCAATCGTATCCTACCTTTAAATTCTGAAAAATATTGTAATAGACATTGAGAGGTATACAAAATCTGTTGTAATATGTATTTGATGGGAACATTGATAGCAGTGGAAATGAAAGCCTAAGGGGCCATGCTGTTTTGCAAAAACAAAAAAAAAATTTGTAAATCACACCTAACTAAGGCCGGTCTATTTAATTATTGTCTGATAAAAAAATTAAGGTCTAAAGTCCAAACTCTTTATTTTAAAATTTAGATCTCAATCAAAGGGCGTAAATGCTAAAACCTACTCAAACTCGATCGGTTCACACTTGGCAGAGTTGGTGTGATAGGTCAGGCGAATGAAATAGTGCATGTCCAAGCTCATAACATTAGAAAAAAGTACATGTGGTTATACAATGAATAACGGTAATATAATTTATTTACAATTCAAATTCAGAGCCTCGGTCAAGAATATTAAATATTGTACCAATTACTATAAATGTTCACGATAAAAATTCATTTTCCAACCTCATTTATTTATATTTATTTTTCAGTTTTTTTTTCAATAAAGTAATTTAAATTATGAAAGAATAATTAAACGTTATTAACATCACAAAATGTAGCCAGTTATTATATATACATGTGATCATACATGAATATCGTAGTGTGATTGTTTTTTGTCATTTTGATCACAATATAATATAACATGTAAATTATAATCTAATCACGACACGGCACTGTATCATAATGCAAATTTATTTGACTATTTGAGTAGTAGGAAACTTCGTTGACGGTAATATTCTCAAATTAATCATGCAATTAATATTGCAATGACGCAACCAAATCCCTGATTATTTATGCACAAAACCAAAAGTATAGGCAGCAATGCATACTAACTCAAAGTGGAATAATTCAGCTTTGTGTTATAAAAATGAGGCCTGGAAATATAAATATAATATTTTTATTTTTTCGAATAACACAATTGGAAAAACAAAGAGTCGAAAATATTTATGTACTTCAAATTGCCACCGTTGCCTAGTGCAGACGGTTAAAACATTAGTTCTTTCACAGAAAAACAGACGCTCGATTCTGCAGAGGAGCAGAATTAGAACATGGTGTGTTGTGTGTGCATTAATTGCATACCCACTGACTGTTCTCCATATATATATATATATATATATATATATATATATATAGAGGTTAGGCTGATATCAAATCAGTTGTTTCTGAGATTCTGTGCAACCAAGTCGTTTTTTGAATTTTGAAGTTCAAATCGTCGATCCAAGTCGTTAGATGTGTTCTTTATATTAAAATGTACTTGGAGACCAAATTTTACATTTTTTAGAATTTATTTACTATTTATTTATTAAGTCACTTTGAAAAACACTGATCCAACGGTGGCTTAACAAAACAGTAAAATTAGAAGTCACCGTTGGAAAATTCCAAAAAATATAAAATTTGGTCTCCAAGTACATTTTAATATAAAGAACACATCTAACAGTTTGGATCGACGATTTGAACTTCGAAAATTAAAAAACGACTTGGTTATACGAGATCTCAAGAAAAACTAATTTGATATTAGCCAATCTCTCTATATATATATATATATATATATATATATATATATATATATATATATATATATTCTTGCGTAATACTGGTCCAATTGAGTATCGACAAAATATTGCTCTTGTTTTATCCCCAACCAAACCTCTCCGACGCTAGTTTTGATTTGACTCATTGCTGGTGGCTCCATGCGTCTCTTCCTAATGTGTCACGCTGCTTTCACTCTATTTACTAACTTGACAAACACACCAAACATTCCTTATCATCTTCATCTTCTATTCTACCCAAATATTTTTAAGTTACCATATCTATTTACATGGCAATGGCATCAACAATTCAAGATCAGCACTTCCTTTTTGTCATAATACTAGGCCAAGGTCACATCAGCCCTGGCCAGAGCTTCGCCAAGCGCCTAGCCATGGCTACTGGTGCTCGAGTCACATTCTCCACTACTGTCTCTAACCACCGACTCATGTTCCCCTCTCTTACTAGTCCCGACCAGGAAATAATCGATGGACCGATAACCTACATACCCTACTCTGATGGATACGACCACGGGTTAAAGTTGTTCGTAGATGACATACTCGATTATAATGAGAAGTTTGATCGAGTTGGCCGTGCAACTTTTTCTTCCATCTTGGACAATCAAGCTGCACGTGGCCGGCCTGTTACCTGTATTATATACAGCATGCAGATGTACTGGGTTAAAGATTTTGCGCTCGAGCGGGGCATACCAACGGCTTTTTATTGGGTCCAACCTGCTCGTATCTTAGCTGTATACTATCACTATCTCCGTGGGTACCGCGACTTGATCACAGCCCATGCAGATGACCCGTCGTTTGTGGTGAACCTCCCGAATTTACCCCAAATGAGGCTTAAGGACCTTCCGACCTTCTTTACGAACTCCACGGATAAAAATTTGAAGGCAATTTTCAATACATTTCTACTGACAGTTGAATCATCATTGAAACCCGGAATTGATGGCACAAAACCGATGCTTCTTATAAACACTTTCGAAGATCTAGAGCCCGAGGCTCTCAAATGCATAAAGGAGGCAGAGGTTTTGTCAGTAGGGCCGGATATACCATTGCTTGTACCTGACAGGAATGAGGTCAACAAGTCTGTACGTCGTGATCTGTTCAGAGCAGATGAGAAGGGCTACATGGACTGGCTCGATACAAAACCCGAGAACTCAGTTGTTTATGTGTCTTTCGGTAGTACTGCGACTATGAGCAAGAAGCAAATAGAGGAGATACAACATGGGCTAAAAGACAGTGGCCGGCCGTACTTACTTGTACTACGAAAGAACAACCGTGAAATAGGGGTAGAATTGGAAGATGGAGAGAATAGCATGGTGGTGGAATGGTGCAACCAGGTACAGGTACTATCTCATTCATCGATCGGCTGCTTTCTGACACATTGTGGCTGGAACTCAACACTAGAAAGTTTGTCATGTGGTGTACCGATGATAACTGTTCCACAATGGTGGGACCAGAACACCAATGCAAGGATGGTGGTGGAGTGGTCGGCAGGGGTTCGAGGCGAGATAAACAAAGAAGGTGTTCTAGAAGCAGAGGTGCTTAAAAGTTGTTTGGAGATGGTCATGGGGAATGGAGAAAGGGCTCTTGCAATCAGAAAGAGTTGTAACATGTGGAGGGAGAAGGCGCAGGAGGCGCTCAGTGATGGCGGGTCGTCTCATCGCAATTTTAAGTATTTCTTGGATAAAATTGTCTCTTTGTCTAGATCCTAATTAATAATTAAGTAAAATTTCTCTGTTATTCATTTGATGGGATGCATGTAATTAAGATAAAGCAGTTATTTGTATGAATAATTAATCTGCCTATGTACTTGTAATAAATAAAAAGAAAACTTAATTTCTATGAAGAATCAGCAATTCAGCATACAGTTGGGGAATGGATTACAAATTTACAATGACATAAGAAAATATAGATTAGTATAGGTATATTGTGTCTTTTACCGGAATCAATTTTATTGAGGAAAGTAGGAAACTGCAATTCATGTATATGAAATTGTGAAATAAATCTGGTCATATAATTATTATATAATCGCACAATTATATGCTATTCATATATACCAGCTATTGCTGATTTCATAAATTTGAATTTTTGATAATTGAATGGTTTGCTAATCTATATGCACGCTTGTGTGTAATTTGATAATTGAACACATCTTGATTTATATATCAGTACTAACTACTATGGTTCAGAATGGTTCAGAATTTTCCACTTTTTAAGCTGGCTTCTGAAATAGTATGACAGTATATATCAAGCAAGAAAGTTTGGGGATTTTGCATTTTGTATTACTGATATGCAAAAACACAAGTCAAAACCATAGGATGTCAATTTGTTATCAATCAGACTTTAATTTGCAGGCCAGATCGATATCACTTTGAAGGAATTAAAGATGATGTTATTGCCAGCTTTTAAAAACAAATTTCTGTTATATATAGTAATAAAACTATATTTGTGCTCTCTAAAAAGAATGATGGACAATCCAATATCACTGATTTATCTCTAAATTTTTAGAATTGAATTCTAAGTGCTAAAAGTGACATCAGTGATTTATATATTTTGTAAGATAATTTTTTTAAGATGAACCTTATAAAATTAACAAAGACAATATATTTTCTTCTTTTACCTTCTATCGTGAAAGGAAGCAATCATTTGGTTGTCAGACCTACGAAGACAAAGGGAGAGTGTGTTTTGTGTATTAGTCAATACGAAGACAAAGTGAGACAATTCTAGAACTGCCAATCCAAAATCTGGATTTTAGCCTTTTATTTTAGAGATGTGTTTGAAGTATTTTTGTGTTAGTCTGAGTTTAAAGTATTTTATGCTGCAATTTTTTATCATACCCAAAAAAATTTAATAAAAATACCTAAATTTTCAATTTAATTGAAAAATTACCCAGATTGTCCATTGAGGGGCAATCTTCCTTGAGCACCAAACCACCCCAAAGTGGTTCGGTTTACCCTTGGCAGAAAAATGCCCCACAGTGGAGCGGTTTGCTATCTGGCATATATATATATGTATTTTCTCTTTTCTACCTCCCTACAATTCACTCAATCTTCTTCCAAACCGACCTCTGCTCACAAACAGTTCTTCGAGGCGATTTTTTAGGTAATTCTGAGGTGATTTGTGATCAACAGTGTCCGATGTTGGTTTTTTAAATTGTATTATCATTTTATCATTTTATCGCGAGTTGGAGTATGCTCAAACTCAGTTCATTTATTAAACGAGTCAGCCAACTCGAGTTGGAACTGACTTGAGTTGTAATTAACGAGCAAGTTATGAGCGAGTTACAAGTTTGAGTGATTTTGTACAGCCCTACTTGGTGGTGCAACAACTAGAGTAAAAACTTATTAGCAAAAGTAATTTCTTAAATTGGTTGGTAATTTTTATTTCTTAATTATTTTATTACTCAATGCCCTACAAACAATTAATAACGAGGCAGTTCTATTATTGATTCTAAATCTTGACCAAGTAGAAATTTCAGTTCACTCGGTATTAATTGTATTTATTATAAAGAATTGAAATTCCGTTGTTCTTATTATTCAGTATGTATTGACATTGTTTTTTAGTAAATTCCGTTGTTCTTATTTATTATAAAGAATTGAAATTCCGTTGTTCACTCGGTATTGCTCTGTTATTCAGTTTGTTAGCTTTATTATTTATTATATGAGTTGCATTGTTTTTTATTCAAGTTAGATGGTTTATTATTGACATTGTTTCGTTAATTATGTTGCTTGTGTTGGTCTTGAGAAAATATTTGACCGATCAATCAATAATCAAACTGGAGCAGTGTGCATGCTGTGTAATAAAGAGTCGTACGAAGGGGATAAAGAAAGTTGCATTCATTCATTGTCAAAAAAAAAAAAAAGGTTCCATTCATTAAAAAAACATAAAACATAAAAACATCATCAATGACCAAATAAATTCTACTCAGTAGTTCTCAAATATTTTCTCAATGACCAAATTTGTTATGTATTTTTATAAATTCAATAAAAAAAAACGTAACAACAAATTTCAATTAAATAATTAATTATGTGTAGCAGACTGCTAGAGTCGTACCCAAAATATAGAAATTAAATCTGTTGCGCGATTTTTGAAGAGATCACAGAATCTTGCTTTTTCATATTCAACTTGTCAAGTTTTTTTTAGATTCGTGCATGAAAATTAATTTCCTTAGAGATCTTACGAGTCCGCATCTGTTGCCGACAGATGGTAAGACAGTGATATCTGTTATTGGATCTAGACCACCCGATGGATTAGACAATTGGATCCATACAGTCCAATGTTATCCCGCAGTAGGTGGAGGTGGTGGGATTTTGATTTGATCAAAACTTTCCAAAATTAATCAAAGGGATCAGATGCAATGATCATGACAGCAAATTTGGCATTTATGACAGCAATTGCATGCGGAGTAAAATTTTGATTAGACCATTGGATCCATCCCATTCGACAAAGAGGGACAAAAATTGAAGTCATTACAATTACAGGTCCAGAGAGATGCAGTGCGGTTAAAATGTTAGACTATTCTACTGGCAATCTGGCATATGCTTATTTTCTATATGATGGTGTTATCTCTAACGTAACACCCATCCTCTCGTCATCAGAAGTGTCACCCTGTTCTCACTCTATATATACTCTTACCATGCATTTATATTTTATAATCACCACACCACAAGAAAGAAAAATTAAAACACACACACACGTTTCCTTATTATCTTCATTTTCTACCCACGTATATACTTGGCAATGGCATCAACAATAGAGCTAAAAAATCAGCACTTCCTATTTGTCATAATGCATGGGCAAGGTCACATCAACCCTGGCCGGAACTTTGCCAAGCGCCTTGCCAGGGCTACCAGTGCTCGAGTCACATTCTCCACTGCCGTCTCTAACCACCGACTCATGTTCCCCTCCCTTGCTAGTCCCGATGAGGAAATAACCGACGGACCTATAACCTACATACCGTACTCCGATGGATATGACCACGGAGTAAAGTGGTTCGTAGATGATCCAATTGACTATCACGAGAAGTTAAATCGAGTTGGCCATGCAACTTTTTCTTCCATCTTGGACAATCTAACTGCACGTGGTCGTCCTGTTACCTGTATCGTATACAGCATGCAAATGCACTGGGTTAAAGATATTACGCTTGAGTGGGGCATACCAACGGCCTTTTACTGGGTCCAACCAGCTGGTATGTTATCCTTATACTACCATTATCTCCATGGGTATCGCGACTTGATCACCGCCCATGCAGACGACCCGTTGTTTGTGATTAACCTCCTGCATTTACCCCAAATGAGGATTAAGGACCTCCCAACCTACTTTACGAACTCCATGGATAAAACTTTTAAGGCAATTTTGGAGACAGGTTTTTGACGATTGAATCCTCACTAAAGCCCAGAAAAGATGGCTCAAAACCGATGCTTCTTATAAATACTTTCGAAGATCTAGAATCCGAGGCTCTCAAGTGCATAGAGGAGGCAGAGGTTTTGCCAATAGGGCCGGATATACCATCGCTTCTACCTGACAGGAATGAGAACAGCAAGTCTGCAAGTCATGATCTATTCAGAGTAGATGAGAAGGGCTACATGAACTGGCTCGATACAAAACCAAAGAACTCGGTTGTTTATGTGTCTTTTGGTAGCATTGCGACAATGTGCAAGAAGCAAATAGAGGAGATACAACATGGGATCAAAGACAGCGGCCGGCCATACTTACTGGTATTAAGAAAGAACAACCGCGAAACAGGGGTAGAATTGGAAGATGGAGAGAATAACATGGTGGTGGAATGGTGCAACCAAGTACAGGTACTATCTCATCCATCGAACGGCTGCTTCATGACACACAGTGGCTGGAACTCAACACTAGAAAGTTTGGCATGTGGAGTACCGATGGTAGCTGTGCCACAATGGTCGGACCAAGATACCAATGCAAAAATGGTGGTGGAGTGGTCAGCCGGGGTTCGAGGAGAGATAAACAAAGAAGGTGTTCTAGAAGCAGAGGTGCTGAAAAGTTGTTTGGAGATGGTCATGGGGAACGGAGAAAGGGCACTTGCGATCAGAAAGAGTTGTAACATGTGGAGGGAGAAGGCGCGGGAGGCGCTAAGTGATGGCAGGTCGTCTCATCGTAATTTTCAGTATTTCTTGGATAAAATTGTCTCCTTGTCAGATGCTAATAAATAAGGATTTCGATGAATAATATGCTTATATATATATCCTTGTAATAAATAAATAGAAGATTTCGTCGAATAAACAGCATTAAGTCAGTGAATGGATGTATGAACAAATTGATTATTAGTAGGTATTAATGTGTCTTTTACAGAAATCCACTTTATTTGGAAACTACCTCCATCTGATATTTTGGACGTTTGATAGACAAAGAAGAGAAAGTTGAAATTTTCTTACTTTTTCATCATACGAGTCAGTAGATCTCATGGCCTCTTTTACGCCATATATTCAAGTAGGAAAGTTTTACATAAAATGATTAAACGGATCACTCAATTGAATTTTGATTAGCGGGGTCTAACTGCTGTGTTCGGTTTTTAAATTTATCGCTGCCCGAAGCATCCACATTTTTTAAAAACGCCATATTTAAAAAATAAAAAATAAACCAAAACAACACTTTTTATAGAAAATTAAAGCCATTTTGAATAGCGGATACAAAAAGGCGAATCCACCCTTCAAAATGGCGTACATTGAAACGTGTCTGCCATTTTGAACGACGGACATGTTATTATTATTTTTTTATAGAAAAAATGGTCTAAGGGTATATTATATGTTTGTTTTGTAATATTGTTATATATTTGTTTTGTATTTTGGGTATTTCTATTAATTATTATATATATGTTATATTCCGAGATTTTTATTAATAACCAAAAAAATATATATACATTATTAATAACCAGATTCTCAAAATATTTTTACCTATACCCAAACCGCCCCTCCATGGGGCGGTTTCACCCCCCCAACCCGCCCCCCCAAGGGGCGGTTTAGTCATTTTTTTTTAATGCGATGATGTTTATAATTTATGTTTTTTGTAATATTATGTATTTGTTTATATTTTTAATACGATAGATTTTATAATTTGTAAATAGTTTAAAACATAAGTGAACAAAATAATCAAATAACGTCTAATCAACATAAAATATAGAAACGAAAACAAAGTGAATAAAATCAGCAAATAACGTCTAATTAACATAAAATATAGAAACGGAAATATAAAAATACTACGTCAGGTCTAAAATATGAAATATAAAAAACTAGCGACGACGACGACGATGACAAGGAGGACCGGACAATAACAGTTTGGGAGCCGGCCCGCACGCCCTCGGCGGCTGCACACAGGTCCTTTGTCGCTGCACACGCCTCCTCTGTGGCTGTGGAGGATCCTCGTTATGAGTCAGATCCACATGCATGTCCTCCTGCATTGTGCCCGTGGATCGTCGGTATGAATCGAGCCATGGATCATACTGAGTAGCCTGCGATGGATTCATCTTCCATGGATCCGTCTCCCAGTCCCCAGTATATGTGCTCAGGGGCTGTGTCCCGAACGCAGCAGTCTCCCAAGCATCAGTGGGCTGCTGTGCCCCACTGCCACTAGCCTCGTGGTCGTGCTGCCTCGGGGGTGGCATCGATGGTGTGGCTCCAGTGAGATCCTCTACACCGGTGGCGGTGAGGCCAAAGTCTGCCGGAGTGAAAGTGGGTTCGGCACACCATATAGAATGACCATCCTGCAGTTATATAATGCTAGTTTTTCTTTATGAAAATAACGAAAATTTAATTTATACAGAGACGAACCAGCTTACCTCTCCAAGCTGCACTGGCACATTATATTTATTGTAGTAGGCGTGCTATTTTTTGTTGTCGAGCACCCAATCATGGAACGCCCAATCCGGGTTGTCTTCTACAACATTTGAGTTGAAGTTGTTAAGAACACACTTTGAAAACAAAATTGACGTGTATTATAAAAAAAATTATAATACCTTCGGGGGCTGGTGGTAGGTCATCTCCCCCACCGGGAGATGGAATGAATGGGTTTCAGGTCGCCATCTCTCCACGAGACCGCACATGAGTGCCTGGTCAATCTGCTGTGGTTGTTTCATTGTGGCTAGCTGGTACAACCCGAGGTTAATGAGGTACTGATCCATCAGTGGATTTGCGACATACTGTACATCCGGCGAGCGGTGCCACACCGTCAACATGGTCTCATCCTGCATTTATCAATGTTTTAGACCAGTGGAACTGAATAACTATTTGTTGTTTGAAACGTACCTCAATCGATGCAAGTGAGACACGGTGAAGTCTGTGAGGGATCCACAGGAGATGACTAAACGTATCTGCACGATGTGGTGCGCCATCCCATGGATCGACACCCTCCGCAGTGGGATCGGCGTGAGCCTGTGAACTCTCGCCGGTCTCCGACGTATCTCGTTGTCGCTCACGTCGAGGTCTAGTCATGCTGCATTTGAAACAATTTCTAACAATTTTATTTAACAATTCATATGAGATTGTATAACTTAATTCCACTCAATTAAATTTCAACCCTGTTATTTTCTTAAATTTCTGTCTAATTTTTAAAACCTAATTTCAATCATAACCAATTCCAATGTAACAATTTCTAACAATTACAATCAAATAATTTCTAACAATTCCAATATAATAATTTCTAGCAATTCCAATCAAACAATTTCTAACAATTCCACTGAAATAATTTCTAACAATTCCAATCAAACAATTTCTAACAATTCCACTGAAATAATTTCTAACAATTCCAATCAAATAATTTCTAACAATTCCAATCTAATAATTTCTAACAATTTGTACAAATTTTCTACCATTTTTTAAACATTTCTAACTATTTCTAATAACCCTAAACAATTCCAATCAATTTCTACTAAATTCAATAACAACAATTTCAAGCAAATCCTGCAATTTCTAACAATTTCATATAAAACTCGCAATTTCGAATAATTTATACAAAATTCCAAACAATTTATAAAAAATCTAAATAATTTATAAACAAGTTAAAGAAATAATTTCATACCCGAAAATGAAATTGGAGCGACAGCACGGCGGCGACTACGCACTCGGATGGAGAGAGAGAGAGAGAGAGAGGGTGCCGGGTAGAGAGAGGGAGAGAGGGAGAGGGCGGTAGAGAGAGAGAGAGGGGTCGGGAACGGTTGAGAGGTGTGAAATGTCGCATCCGGAACGAAAAAAACGAGCTTTTCTTGCCAAATCTGGCGGGTTGGAGATGGTTTCGAGTGGGGGGGTTGTGGGGGGGCGGGTAGGGTTTGGTTTTGGGAGGGAGGGTATTTAAAAAAAAAAAATTTAGTAAAAACCCCCTAGGGGGCGGGTTGGGGGGTAAACCGCCCCATGAGGGGGCAGTTTGGGCATGGATAAAAATAATTGGAGGATCTGGTTATTAATAATATATATATTTTTTTTTGTTATTAATAAAAATCTCAGTGTTATATTGTTTGTTATATTATTTATTGTTCGTTTGTTGTATCTAAACTTTTAAAATGTCGTTCGAAATTATGTGATGATCAAAATAAATAAATAACAAAATAACAAAACAACAAAGACAATAAAGAACTGCACAACAAAATGTATCAAGAACTACAGTATCATAATATCATAAAATAAATACAGAATAAATTGTATTCACCTGTATGCTCTGGTACACACTTACCCCAAGCATCACCATTAACCAGCATAATAAAACTGATACTCCCTGTCTTAGCTAGCTGTTAACTGCTAATCATAGAAGGAAAAATCGGAATTGGACTTTTGACCGGGGCATCCGAATTAGATGAATCGGTCAGAATCAGCCGAATCAAATCGAAAACTCGAACTTTTTTGCCAGAAACTCGTTTTATACTAGAAAAACAGTTTTGACTCAAATACAACATATATACATCTAAGTATGCCTTCTAGTAACAATATATTCAATATTGGTCTAGTGGTAGTGTTGTTTGTTCGTAGAGAGCCGACTGGGGTTCAAATCTCGCTGCTGCCCAAAAAATTTTGCTTTCTGAGTACTGCATTTCGACCAATTTCACTGAAATTTGGACCGTTCCGGCCAAAATTTGACTGAAATTGGACCGTTCCGGCCGAAATTGACTAGAATCAATACTTACTGAGTAACTTGGACTGAAATCGAATCGGCTCCGGCCGATTCTGGGCCGGAACGGCTGGTTTTTCCTTGTATGCCTCTAATACATACTCTTTGAAAGAATACGCATGCATCGATCATTTCTCGAGAACCATATATTCCTATTGTAAAGTATTGGCGAAATAGCCGTAGGAAACTTGGTTGTTTGTGCTTGAGTGCAGTACTATTCTTAAATTAATCGTGCCATGATGTTTATCAAAGAAACGCCAATCCGTGATTATTTATGCAAAAGACCAAAAAGTGACATAGACAGAATAGTAGTCAATACTTGTAATGTTGAGCACATGGTTCTGAAACTCGGAATCGGAATCGGAATCGGAATCGGGTTCTTGACCGTAGAATCGGAATCGGAGGAATCGGCCGGAATCGGCCGAGTTGACTCGGAAACTCGGATATTTTTGGCAGAAAGCCTGTTTTGCAGCCAAAGACCCAAAACATAGGAAAAATTGATAAAAAAATTTTGTAATAAAACTATGTTAACTTAAATAATTAACTAATTATATAATGTAATACTTACAAATTAAACACATTTTTTCACATTTTCACATTTTATTTTGTATGCATTAATTTATTTTCAAAAAAAGTATATTTTATTTTATAAACATTTAATATTTTATTTTTCTTAAGTCAAAATAAAATAAAAAAAAACTTAATATATAAAATAAATAATTAAAATTACTATTATCAACAATATATCCACCGTTAACTTTAGTCAAATAAAAATAATAATAAAGTAAATCACTGTCTATTTAATAGCATAATCAATATTTAAATAGCATAAATCATATTAAATTAAATACATCAGTGCTTATAATTAGCTAAGTTTGATATAAACAAAAAAAAATAAGTAGTAGTGGTCAATAGTCAATATGTGAATTTCACATTGTACAGGTCATCGGCTGATTCAAAAAGAAAAGAAATGATTCCAACTCCTCTACTTTTATATTTGGTCTGGACATGGTCCATTGTAAACCATGTTATATTTTCAAAATAAAACAATACAACCTTTATACACCAAGTCTATACAATATTATATAAGGATTTAACCTTCTTCTTCTTTGTTCTGAGACGCGATTTCCCCAAATCATTTCTAGTAAAAAAAATCCAAATTTCTCCTTCGACCGATGCTGCTTCAATTCACGCAAAAATCAGAAAGAAAACAAGCACGCAAGTTGAGCGATTTTTCGAGTTTCGTACAAGACTCGCCCGATTAATCTGATTTAGCACCAATTCCACCCAATTTTAACATAAAAATCGTCTCAGGTTATATATCTCTCTTTCTCTCTTTGATTTGGGTTGCTTTTCTCTCTTTTTTTTTTCTGTTTTCCCTCTGATTACTTGAGAACCTGGAACCCTAAGCCAAACTCGGCCTGACTCGGCCTGAAACTCGGTTGACTCGGCCAGAAAATCGGCTAACTCGGCCGAGTCAGACACTGTTCATCCGAGTTTTGCTCCAAAACTCGCACAGGCGAGGAACTCGGCCCTAACTCGGCTCGGACCGGCCCGATTCCGAGTTGACTCGGAATCGGCCGAGTTTACAAACCATGGTTGAGCATGCACCCAGAAAGTCTCTAGCATCTTGTCCAAGTAAATCCATCTTGCCGTTGAAGTAGTCAAAGACAAAGCCAAAAACAGTTTCTACACTGCAGAGACTTTTCTACCTCATCCAATTGGGTGTAGTTAACTTTATTTCCAAGCAAATTAATCTCTGCCGCCGCCAGTTTTGATATATAACTCCTAGGCGGTAGCTCTCCATCTGTCTCTAACTCTCTTTGAAAATCCCTTGTATCTGCTGCATGCATCTGTGCATCACTGCATCTTGATAGCAAGAGACAAATAAACCATGGCCAATCAACCTAAAACTGAAACAAGCAAACTGGATCAGTACCACCACTTCCTAATTGTTGTCCGACCAGCACAAAGCCACATAAATCCAGCACGCTACTTGGCGTACCGCCTACTTTCCATAATCCCATCATGCCATGTCACCGTGTCCACTACCATCTCAGCACACCGCCGAATGTTTCCTACCCTCCCGACTCCTGACCAAGAAATCACAGTCCGTCAAGTGTCATTTATTCCTTTCTCTGATGGGTTTGATTCGGGTTTCGATCCGTCCATTCATGACCGCGCTGACAGGAAGAAAAAAGGGTTGACGATCGGTCCCAAGTCACTATCAGCTATAATTGATCGCCTAGCCGAACGGGGCTCACGTGTTACATGCATAATCCAAGCACTATTCCTTTCATGGGTTGTTGATGTGGCATTGGCATATGGTGTCCCTTCAATCCTTTATTGGATCCAGCCAGCCATGGGCCTCTCAATCTACTATCACTACTTCAACAGCTATGATTCGATCATCTTGTCTCACAAGGATGATCGAGATTTTACAATAAGTATACCGGGGTTATTTCCCTTAAAGATCCATGATCTCCCTTCTTTTACCACGATCACTTCAGACGACCATCCACACAAGGGTGTTCTTGATGAGTTTAGATCTATCTTCGAGTCGTTGGATCGGCAAAACAATATTACCGGTACCAAGCCAAAGATTTTAATCAATAGTTTTGAGTCTTTGGAAGCAAGTGTGCTCCCAAGCATGGAAAAATACTTTGAATTGTACACAATAGGACCATTAATTCAGCCATTGGCAAAAGATGAAGAAGAGAAAAACAATGAAATATTCAAGATGGATGATGAAAATATATATATTAAGTGGCTCGATTCTAAACCAGAGAGGTCAGTGGTTTATGTGTCGTTTGGGGGATTGACTGCGGTTAGTAGAAGACAGTTAGAAGAGGTACAATTAGGGTTAAAAGACAGCGGGTTGCCATACATATGGGTAGTGAGAAAGGATAGTAGAGTAGAAGGGCTTGTTCTTGAAGAGAATAGCTCAAATGGAATCATTGTAGAATGGTGTGATCAAGTGAAGGTGCTGTCTCACCCATCGACTGGTTGCTTTGTGACACATCATGGCTGGAACTCAACCTTAGAGAGCTTCATGTGCGGAGTGCCGATGGTTGGGATACCTCAGTGGTCCGATCAACCAACAAATGCAAAATTGGCAGAGGAAATCGGGGTAGGTGTCCGGGGTGAAATCAATGAGGAAGGAGTGGTGGTGGGGCCAGAAATAAAGAGATGCTTAGAAATGGCGATGATCGACGATGCTAGAGGGACTGAGATGAGGCGGAAGGCGGGGATGTGGAAGGAAAAGGTGCGGGAGGTAATGGTAAGTGGCGGTTCCTCTGAGATAAATTTACAGGCTTTTGTCCAAGCAGTTTCTCGAGCGCTAGAGTAGGATTCCTGAATTGGCGAGTAGGACCTATGGTCTGCCAATTCACTCTAATATTAGTCTGCCAATTGAATTGGCAGATCCTTCATTTTTGAGTCCATCAATTTAATTGACGAACGCGGTAGAAATCTAATTCTTCAGAAGAAAGTGGTTTTTTTTTTTTTTAAATATGGTATACAAATAAAAATTTCGGCTGTGCATCTAAGATAGACTACCAGATTATAATTTGTGAGATTGGGCTCGTGCATGTTTGGCCTAGTGCCGCCTTTATTCCAATTTACTGAATTTCAATAAAACTGGTTGATTTATTCGTTATTCGTGTTCAATTCATGATTTGTGCTCAATTTGTTGTTCGTGTTCAATTCAAGATAGACTATCAAATTATAATTTGTGAGAACAGATTAGGTCCGATGCACATCAGACGAGTTTCATAACCATTCAATCCATACCAAAATCTGCGTGCACAAAAATCAAAACAACCATACACGGAATTTAAAACATTGTACATGGATCTTAAAACAAATTAGATGGTAATTGAACCCATCGAACTAAAGTAGGTCCGATACCCGTCGGACCTACTCCCAAGTCTCAATTCATAATCTTGCTTGGGGAACGACAGGAATAGCGGAGGAGAGAGAGGTGAATGATGGGAAAGGGGATAAAACCAGCAACTTAATTTAGGCCAGACTAATTCTAAATCACACCTAACTAAGGTCGGTCTATTTATTTAAGTATTGTCTGATAAAATAATTAAGGTCTAAAGTCCAAACTCATCTTTATTTTAAAATTTAGATCTCAATCAAACGGTGTAAATGCTAAAACCCACTCAAACTCGGTTCACACTTGACAGAGTTCGTGTTAAAGGTCAGGCGAATGAAATAGTGCATGTCCAAGCTAGGCTGCACAAAAAATTCATATTTTGTGATTCAATTTGAATTTGATTTGAAAAAATTCGTAAAAAATTCAATTTGAAATTGAGTTCGGTCAAAATTAATTCAAACCAAACTTAAACTGGACCTGGTTTATTCGAAATAGGTTCGCGAACTATTCTAGTTCGAATTTCAAAGTAACGTAAACCGTTGATTTCCACTGATGACTTATATTCGCCGATGACTTAAAAGTTAAAACATAATGCCGTCCAACCATAAATCATAACTCGTAAGTCATAATTCTTGTTCTCAGGTCTGAAACCCTAGCCGATTTTTATCTCTCGCTCTCAACGACTACGATCACTCTTCCTTGTTGTAAAAAAGTTCATAAAACATTTGAAATTGAGTTCGTAAAAAAGTTTGATTCGAAATTGAGTTCGTTCGAAATTAATTCAAATCAAATTTAATTCGAAATTAATTCAAATTAAACTCAAACTGAAAGTAAGTTTGATCCTAGTCCAAGCTGATAAAATTAGAAAAAAGTACTTGTGGTAATACAATTAATAACAGTAATATAATTAATTTACAACTCAAATTCAGAGCCTCGATCGAGAATATTAAATATTGTACCAATTACTAGATATGTTTCCGATAAAAATTCATTTTCCAACCCCATTTATTTATTAATTTGTATTTATTTGTATTTATTTTTTATTTTTTCAATAAAGAATTTAAAGGGGGAATTTCACGTATAACCCTCAAAATTTTAAAATTACACATTTTCCTCTCTAAATTTTAAAAACTGACAAATATATCCATTTCAATGTACTTTTATATTAAAACTCTTTCTAGATTTTTAAAATATCCATTTTACCCTTTATTAAAAGAGTATAAAGCAAAATGGATTCAAATTTGAATATAAAGAGTTCCTCTACCGTCCGATCCATGCGCATCGCTTCAATATTAGTGCTAATCTATCATGCACAGATCTTAAAGCAATTCTGATCAACATGTATCTCATTAAGATATGTGCATCACTTTAATATGCGTGTGTTTTGCATCAAGATTCGTGCTTATCTTGTGTGCACAAATCTAAAAGCAATTCAGACAGTTGAGGAACCATTCATATTCAAATTTGAGTCCGATAAAATTGATATGCTTTTGATAAAGGGTAAAATAGATATTTTATAAATTTAGAATGAATTTTAATATAACAAAACAAAAAATGGATAAATTTGTTAGTTTTTGGAGCTTAGAAGGAAAATATGTAATTTCAAATTTTAGAGGAAATACGTAATGTTGAAGTTTTTTAGGAGTGCACGTAAAATTCCCCCTAATTTAAATTATGAAAGAAAATTTAAACGTTATTAATATCACAAAATGTAGCCAACTATTATACATGTGATCATACATGACTAGCGTGGTATCCGTGATCTTTATTAATATCAAAAAATAAATATAAATTGTAAAATATGTCAATAAAAGATAGACAATTTTAAAATTGTTCAAACTGACCAATTATTAGCTGGTTCTTATTTTTATTAGAACCGGCCAATTATTGGTCGGTTCTTAGTTTTTTTATATAGTTATACTAATTATCGAGTTTATATTAAGGCTATTTTATTATATTATTTGTTGTATATGCATTGACTAATTAGTAAATATCAAGTTTTGAGATTGTCTGGTAAGTAATAAATGACTTTATTTAAGCTCCGAAAAGTGGTCAATACTATATAATTTGATTTATTAGAAAAACTATCAAATTTTATATTTGATTTATTTGAAAGAAATATTACATCTCTTTCAAACGGATATTTATTAGTGCTCTAACAAATTCGATATGTGTCTTTCTGTTATAATGCATTTCTATTAATTTTTTTCAAGTCATTTCTCTCATTTCTAAAACACATATATGTTGTACATGTATATAACTAAGACATCTCTCATAAACAGCCGAAGTTAGGACCATGAATCAAGCAAGAGAGACGATATCTTCACTGAAAAAGCATAAAATGACGACAAACTTCAAACGGCCATAAAACAGCGCTCGCGTGTCTGATTTCAGCAAATGACTATTTTTTGGAAAGCTTGCGAAAATACGCATGCGATTGATATGCCTTTTTCAAAATTAAGAATTGCAATAAAATAAAGGAAAAAGTTCATAACTTGAGTTGAAGTTTTCAATTAAGATTTTCATTTCTATTTTTTGATCTAAGTAGCTCAGTAAATTAGTTATATAGTGAACTTATAGAATACCAATTTTTACTATTTTTAGAATTTTTTTACTATTTTTTATGATTTATGAAAAATGGCACAAACTGACTTAAAAATAAAAGAAAATTGTGAAAAATATATTTTCTCAGTAGTCTTTTTAATATAATATTTATTTCAAATAAATCAAATATAAAAATTGACAGTCTTTCTAATAAATCAAATTATGTAGTATCAGGCATTCTCGTAGCTTAAATGAAGCCATTTATTACCTATCGAAAATACTCGAAGCTTGATATTTACTAATTAGTCAATACATGTACAACAAATAATATAAAAAAAAAAAAAATTTAGTCTTAATATAAACTCGGTAATTAGTATAATTAACTAAATAAGGACCGGCCAATAATTAACCGGTTTGGACATTTTTAAAATCGTCTATCTTTCGTGGACATATTTGACAATTTATATTTATTTTTTGATATTAATAAAAATCACGGGCGTGGTGTTATTGTTTTTTTTTTCATTTCGATCACAATATGATATGACAATATGTAAATAATAATCTAATTAATCACAACACGGCACTGTATCATAATGCAAATTTATTTGACTATTTGGGTAGTAGGAAACTTCTTTGACGGTAATATTCTCAAAATAATTATCCAATTAATATTGCAATGACGTAACTCATGATGTTTATCAAAGAACGCAAATCCGTGATTATTTATGCACAAAACCAACAAGTATAGGCTGCAATGCATACAGACTTAAAAGAGTTATAGTTACAACAATTACGCAGAAAATATTGCTTTGCCCCTACTGGACCAAAGCCGTACGTAGGTTACGCAAAATAAAATATAGGTTCCGGTCTTCCTGACATGTTCTTTGATTTTTATTTTTTGGTCAATGTGTTGATCTTTGAAGTACATTAATTATTCCGACGTAATACCTACCCGCGCGTCCTCTCCCCGTCCCAAGGGTCACGCTACTCTCACTCTATATACTAATTAACTTGCCAAAAACACCAAACATTAATTTCCTTAACATCTTGATCTTCTATTCTACTCAAATATTCTACATGGCAATGGCATCAACAATGCAAGATCAGCACTTCCTTTTTGTCATAATACTAGGCCAAGGTCACATCAGCCCTGGCCAGAGCTTCGCCAAGCGCCTAGCCATGGCTACTGGTGCTCGAGTCACATTCTCCACTACTGTCTCTAACCACCGACTCATGTTCCCCTCTCTTACTAGTCCCGACCAGGAAATAATCGATGGACCAATTACCTACATACCCTACTCTGATGGATACGACCACGGGTTAAAGTTGTTTGTAGATGACATACTCGATTATAATGAGAAGTTCGATCAAGTTGGCCGTGCAACTTTTTCTTCCATTTTGGACAATCAAGCTGCACGTGGCCGACCTGTTACCTGTATTATATACAGCATGCAGATGTACTGGGTTAAAGATATTGCGCTCGAGCGGGGCATACCAACGGCTTTTTATTGGGTCCAACCCGCTGGTCTCTTAGCTGTATACTACCACTGTCTCCGTGGATACCACGACTTGATCATGGCCCATGCAGATGACCCGTCGTTTGTGGTGAACCTCCCACATTTACCCAAAATGAGGCTTAAGGACCTTCCGTCCTTCTTTACAAACTCCACGGATAAAAATTCAAAGGCATTTTTTGATACATTTCTACTGACAGTTGAATCATCATTGAAACCCGGAATTGATGGCACAAAACCGATGCTTCTTATAAACACTATCGAAGATCTAGAACCCGAGGCTCTCAAATGCATAAAGGAGGCAGAAGTTTTGTCAGTAGGGCCGGATATACCATTGTTTGTACCTGACAGGAATGAGATCAACAAGTCTGCAAGTCGTGATCTGTTCAGAGCAGATGAGAAGGGCTACATGGACTGGCTCAATACAAAACCCGAGAACTCAGTTGTTTATGTGTCTTTCGGTAGTACTGCGACTATGAGCAAGAAGCAAATAGAGGAGATACAACATGGGCTGAAAGAGAGTGGCCGGCCATACTTACTGGTACTACGAAAGAATAACCGTGAAACAGGCGCAGAATTGGAAGATGGAGAGAATGGCATGGTGGTGGAATGGTGCAACCAGGTACAGGTACTGTCTCATCCATCGATTGGCTGCTTTCTGACACATTGTGGCTGGAACTCAACACTAGAAAGTTTGTCATGTGGTGTACCGATGATAACTGTTCCACAATGGTCCGACCAGAACACCAATGCAAGGATGGTGGTGGAGTGGTCGGCGGGGGTTCGAGGTGAGATGAACAAAGAAGGTGTTCTAGAAGCAGAGGTGCTGAAAAGTTGTTTGGAGATGGTCATGGGGAATGGAGAAAGGGCTCTTGAGATAAGAAAGAGTTGTAACATGTGGAGGGAGAAGGTGCGGGAGGCGCTCGGTGATGGCGGGTCGTCTCATCGCAATTTTAAGTATTTCTTGGATAAAATTGTCTCTTTGTCTAGATCCTAATTAATAATTAAGGAAATCTTCTCAGCTATTCATTTGATGGGATGCATGTAATTAAGATAAAGCAGTTATTTGTATGAATAATCTGCCTATATATATACTTGTAATAAATAAAAAGGAAACTTAATTTCTATGAATAATTAGCAATTCAGCATACAGTTGGGGAATGGATTACAATTACATAAGAAAATATAGATTAGTAGGTATTGTGTCTTTTACCGGAATCAATTTTATCGAGGAAACTACAATTCATGTATATGAAATTGTGAAATAAATATTGTCATATAATTATTATCTAATCGCTCAATTATATGCTATTCATATATACCAGCTATTGCTGATTTCATATATTTTAATTTTTGATAATTTAATGGTTTGCTAATCTATATGCACGCTTGTGTGTAATTTGATAATTGAACACATCTTGATTTAAATATCAGTATTTTGGTTCAGAATTTCCCACTTTTTAAGCTGGCTGCTGAAATAGTATGACAGTATCAAGCAAGAAAGTTTGGGGAATTTTGTATATTTGTATTACGTTGTAATATTCACTGATATGCAAACACATAAGTCATTAATTAGTTGTTTGAATGAACTACTAATCCCCAATATATGTAGCTTCTTTCCCTTATGAGTAGGGGTGCAAACGGGTCGGATACTATCCGTAAAAATCCGGATCCATATCCGAATTTTTGCGGATTCGGATATTCGGATACGGATAGTTGCGGATTCGGATACGGATACGGATATCTTTTATGCGGATTCGGATACGGATACGGGTTGGATTTCGGTATCGGATACGAATACGAATACGGATAATTATCCGTATCTGTATATTTTTATTTTTCGGATATCCGCATAACTCTTTGTCATGGCCCAAAATACAAAAGCATTGCTTTGGGATTGAGAATTCCAAAAATGCAACTCCTCTCCAACATTGTAGAGGATGGGCTCACTTTACAGTTTGGGGATTAAATCTCACTGCTTTAGGATTGAAGCTAGTGCAGGGGCTGTATTATTGGGCTCTGAGATTCGTGCAAAGTTAAAAAGAAAGGTCCAGATTCACTAACTGTAAAAGATTTTCTTGTGCAATATTGAAGAGGACATGCTTTGGGCCGCTCCCGCTTCCAGACAATATAAATTTTTGGTCAACTTGTTTTAATATTTTTCAAATAATTCAATCTCTTTTGATTAAAGTGTTACATTAATTCTTTTTATATTATATATCATTAAATTGAAAAATATTTATTTAAAATTAAATCTTTCTAAATCATTAAATAAATTTTTATAATTAATTTTTTTTATTTCTCCAGTACTAGTTAATGTGAATTTTTCTTGAACTATAAGTTAGACCATAATGACCTTTTATATATTTTGTAATATTAGAACAAGTTAATTTGATATATATTTTGAATTAGAAATCCGAATCATATCCGTATCTGTATTCGTATCCGAAAATATCCGATTTGTATCCGTATCCGTTTAATATCCGATCCGTATCCGTATCCGATTAATATCCGATCTGTATTCGCATCCGAAAAAAAAATACAGATACGGATATGGATTAAGCACTATCCGATCCGTATCCGATCCGTTTGCACCTACTTATGAGTCTATTAGGACATCTGTCAGATTCATTGAAAGAGTAAAAGTACTGTACTCTGAGAATCCAAAAGAGGAGAGAAGTTCGGAAAGTCAAAACCATAGGGTGTCAATTTAATTTGTTATCAATTCAATCAGACTTTGCAGGCCAGATCACTTTGAATTAAAGATAATATTGGTACCAGCTTTTCAAAACAAATTTCTGTTATATATAGTAATAAAACTATATATCCAGTATCCCATGTTAATTGCATAATAAACACTAACACTCGATCATTTACCTCAGCACCTCTGCATGATCCACCTGAACTTCCCCTCCAGCATTCAATTGCTGCCACGAGGTTGCTCATATCCAATGATGGGCGAATCAAATTACAATACCTCCGGCTTCCCTTTTGGCATCAATTTGATTAACAATTTAAACAATCCAGTAAGTTGAGAGAACATATATATGCACAACCAACTTGACAAAAGATAATTCTTGAACTACAATGGAAATACCAAAATAACCAAAATACATAACTAAATAATGTACTATATTTATCTCCGTTCTTATATTAAGCATCTAAATATTCTGATCCACTGACAACTTTTATTAAAAATAAAATTTCAGATTGCATATCAGGCCTTCAATCAAATATTCTGATTCTATGCATCTTTTGTATGTGTTGCAGTCTATATTTATTTAGACACATACTCGACACATGCAAATTGTATCATCTATTTGATTAGTCATTATTTTTTTAAATATCATTTAAGAAATTTTCTAATGGATTGGTCATGTCTTCATTTCTTTCTATTTTTTTATATCAATTAAAGAATGTTATTTGTTATTTAATATCACTTTATTTGAGATTTTTTTTATGAAAATATGTCAAAAAGATTAATAAATATTCAAATGCACTATGGTTTTGTGCTCCAATTATGCTCTACGTCTTTATCTTTATTTTTAAAATTCGAACAACCGATCCAAACCACTCAAAATATGTTATTTAAGAAATAGTGTTTGTCATGTAGTCTTTTTTATAAAAATATGCCATTTTGTATGAGATATTTTGTGTTCTCTAATAATATGTTCATGTTGCAATGCACGGACACGATACTAGTAATACAATAAGACTATTACCTAATTCTTTTTTCCAAAAGGTCCTAATAATGATATTATTAAATAAACATGGTTTATTTTGCACTATATGATATATATGCTATCTATGCATATATCAAAAGAAAAATATTACTACTAATACAAACTCTTTAGGGGTGAAAACGGAATGGATAATATTCGATCTGTATTTAAAAACTTAGATGTGAATATACGAAATTTGAATATCCGTGTGAATAAGGATATTGGTATGGTTTTACGTTTAAATTATTTGTATCTAAATAGTAGATGGATCCCTATATTTCAATATATATTATGAAAATTTTATGTTATTCACCATTAGATAAATATTATGAATTTTAATATTTGTTTAGTATTTTTTTATATAATTATAATAAATATTCAATTTGGTCCAAATCCGTATCCATATTCTCTAATATGTCTAATATCCACTCCGTATCCGTATTCAAAAAATAAAAATAAAAATATAGATATAGTCACTAGCTATCCGCTCCGTATTCGCTCCGTTTTCACCCATAAATTAAAACTCTTCCATAAACACCATTTGCTAATTGCTAATTGCTGCAATGCATCCTCTCGTATCTTTTTAAAAAAAAATTATTGAAGGTCAGATGGCCAGTAGCTATCATGACAATTAATATATTGAATAATAAAAAAAAAAAACTTTTACTACCCGGCTTCATGAAATTGATGATACCCTTAGATTCAGGCAAGGGTGGCTGTCAAAGAAGGCGGGTCTTCTGACGTGCTTCTGGAGAAAATTACTAATTAAGACTTAATTAATTAAATAAGGATGTGATGTGATTGTTATATAATTAAATTGAAATGAAAGAATTTTGTGAAATATTTTGCCAGATCCAACTTCTCTTCTTTTTAACCTTTTAGGAACAATATTCATAATTAATTTACATTTCAATATTTCGGCTATAGATTGTGGTATTAACCCAAGAAAATACATTCCTCTTGACAATTGACAAAGGTTATCAGTACAAAAGATTTTTTACTGCGCATGAATCATATTTTTCCCATCTAGTTCAGTTTTATTTTATTTTCATCTTGTATATAACTATATATAGTGGTGTCATGGTGTGTGTAGTTCACTGAAATGTGGTTTCAGATTAATTTCATTCATAAGAAACTCGGCAAAATGATCAGATATACGTACTGAGATGGCTTATTAGCTCAGCATAATTACTGAAATAATTGAAGATATAATTTCTAATTAAATACTATTTACCAAAGCCATCAAATTGCAATCAGACGGCCCACCTTTGCTGGTTGCCTCCCTTGCTTTTTCCTTCCAAAACAATGCCATTTTACGCATCTGAACAGAGCTAGCTTCTCCATCACTCATCACCACATCCAAGCACCTAATCAGTTCATTCCTTTCCAACACACCTTCTTCACTAAGTTCTGCTCTTACCCCAACTCCCCACACCTCCTCTATTAACCTGGCGTTTATTTTTTGATCTGAAATGCGCGGCGCACCGACCATGACCACACCGCACGAAAGACTCTCTAAAACAGAATTCCAACCACAATGAGTCACAAAACAGCCAACTGAAATATGAGAGAGTACTTTAACTTGATTGCACCATTCTACGACCATGCCATTTTTGGCACGTTCAAAATCAACACCCTCAACTCTGTTATCCCTTCGTACCACCCATATATACGGCCTCCCGCTATCTTCTAACCCATTTAATAGCTCTTCTAGCTGATCCTTTCTAACAGCTGCTAAACTACCGAACGACACATACACGACTGAGTTTTCTGGCTTGGAATCAAGCCATTGGAGGTATCCATTTTCATCATGTCTGAAGAGTGACCCGTTGTTTCCCGATTCACCATTTTTATCAATCGTCAGAGGTAACAATGGGCCTATAGGAAGCATTTGTAATTCCTTCATGATAGCAAGCTCTTTAGCTTCCAATTCAGCAAAGGTGTTTACCAGTACAATTGGCTTATTCAACTGATCAGCTGTAGATCTTTCTTTAAGTAGAGATTGGAATAGGTGATGAAACGAAAGGTATATAGAATGGAAAGGATCGGCTTCCTGAAATGATTGAGTGACAAAGGTCGGTAGGTCCTTGAGTTTGCAAGGCGGTAGGCCCGGGAGCTCAACCCAGTAAGATGGGTTTTGATGATTTGCTTTGATCAACTCTCCATAGCCATTGTAGTAGTGGTAATAAATGGCGAAGACAGTGGCAGGCTGGATCCAGTAGAGTGCCGAGGAGATTCCATGGTCACGTGCCACGTCGGCCGCCCAAGGGAGAAGGAGAGTGTATATAATGCAAGAGACGGGGTTTCCACTGGAACTCAGATTCCCTGTAAAAATTGTAGGGAAGCAATTAATAAATTGGACAAGAACAAAAAACAAAATTAATGGCTAGGAGTTACAATTGAACAGTACAATAAGGATAAGAGGGGAAATAAGAGGCTCCTTTTAATTGCTAATTAATGCCTCAACTAAGAATAGAATAGATGACACAATTAACAAATGAAAGAGCTTCAAAATAAGTATTGAACACACCAATAATTTGAGAAAGGTTGCGAGAGCCGATCTGGTTGAAATCAGACATGTAGCGATTGAAGTCTGTATCCGCGCCCATGCTAACCTCGTCATGTCCATCGGAGAAGGGAATGTATGTAATGAATTCATCTTTGGTTTCCAAGCTACTGCTGCTAGTTTCAGATAAAGAAGGGAACATGCGACGGTGAGCAGAGACTGTGGTCGAGAACGTGACATGGGTGCTGGTTTCAAGTGCGAGTCGTTTCGCCAGGTGTAGCGCTGGGTTGATGTGGCCCTGGAATGGGAAGGTTACTACTAAGAAATGCAATTGCTTCTTCTCCATCTTTTTGGAATTGAAGTTTTGTTAGAAGTGAAGTTTGGGAAGTTTGAGTGAACTGCAAAACAAAATTGCTTTTTGTGGTGGGTATTTATTTGTTGATATGCTCTAGCCTCTAGTGTGGTTGCTTGGAGATCAGAACTGTGTATTATTTTTTCCCTAACCATTCATGGGCCCATGGCAATATTTATTCTGTATATATAAATATACAGAACTTGTACTTCAGGGTAAATTAAATACTTCGATGCAGATAGTTGATACCATGCTGTCGCCAAAAACTTGTGGCGAGAAAAAATTGCATACGAGTACTTTTTTTATTTCTTAATTTTGTCTATTCTCCATCTTTCTCGCTGGATCAAAAGTTGAATGATTCTCATTAAAATTAAAAGAAATTAAAAAAAAAACAAAGATAATGTAATTAAGCGTTAGTTGTAGACTTCTTGTAGAATTTTTGTAATTAAGAGTCCAGTAGTTCATGAACTTGAGATGTGTCAATTTCTAAAATGATGCCATCTGTTATGTCAGCTATTTTAAAATTTTCGGTCACGGTTTTTTCCCCCACGAAACAGTGATGTCAGATTACGCATCTGCTGGCGTTTCATACAAAGGTGCTGTTGTTGCCTCACAAATTTTATCTCAAAATGAAAGAGCTCAACTGTAATTTTCTAATAAGTTTGATATTTTCATGTCAAATTAAGCACTCTAAATATTGATTAAGAGTGGTTAAGTCATCTTTATAAAATAAAATTGTACTACAGAAATATTCTCAGTCTCAAATTTCTAATTTTGCACTTAATTGGATAAACAAAAAACACTTGAACTCCCGACATTTTTATTAATATCCTACGTTAAATAAAAAAAAAACTCTAAATGTGTCCACATAATTATAAAAATATTCAAACCGACTAAAAAATGACCAGTTATCAATTTTTTTCAAAAACAGCCATTTTTTGTTGGTTCTAATTTTTTTCTTTCAAAAAATATTATAATTTATTTATTTATATTAAAATATTAGAATTATTATTTATATTTTTTTATAAATAGATAGAATACTATATAATTTGATTTATTAGACAGACTAAAACAAATAATCCGGATTAATATTTTTCTGGCCAGATTTTTTGCGGCTGTAAGAAAAATTAAAATATTTCTTTGTGTGTTATTGGAAAAAAAATAAATATGTTTTGAATCTGAGTTATTGATCCTAATTCAAAAGTTACTTCTAGGTAAATATAGAAAATATTGTGGTCTTTTTATTTTTGAAAAAAAAATAATCTAACTTTTGTCATATGTAATCATTTATTATATTTTTTTTCAAAAAAGGATAAAAAATCTTAAAAATTAAATGTACTACAAGGATCACAATATTATCTGTATTTACCAATAAATGACTTTTGAACCAGGATCAATAACTTAGATTTAAACTATTTTTATTTTTTTTCAATAGCACAAAAACAATTTTTTCCTTTTTTTTACAGCCAAGTCGTGAAAAGTTCAAATGACCATAAAGTTCTGTGATCATTTATTATATTTTTTTTCAAAAAAGGATAAAAAAATCTTAAAAATTAAATGTACTACAAGGATCACAATACTTTCTGTATTTACCAATAAGTGACTTTTGAATCAGAATCAATAACTTAGATTTAAAGTATTTTTATTTTTTTTCAATAGCATAAAAAGAATTTTTTATTTTTTTTACAGCCAAGTCGTGAAAAATCCAGCCTGAAAAATGTTGATACGAGTTATTTGTTGCAATCTTTCTAATAAATCAAATCATACAATATTCTATCTATTTTCAAATAAATATAAAAATATTTCTAATAAGTTAATATAAAAAATAAATAAATTATAATATTGTCTAAAAAAAATTTAGAACCGGCCAAAAAATAGCTGATATTGAAAAAAATGGTAACCAATCATATGACTGGTTTGGATATTTTTTATAATTACTTAATGAAAATGTGCACATTTAGAATTTTTTATTTAACTTAGGATATTAATAAAAATGTCGGCTTGAACTCCTACCTAGGGGTGCACAAAAAATTCGTAGTTCGTGATTCGATTCGAGTTTGATTTGAAAAAAATCGTAAGAAATTCGATTCGGAATAGTTCGAAATTAATTCAAATCAAACTTAAACTGGACCTGGTTCGTTCGAAATAGGTTCGTGAACTATTCTAGTTCGAAACTCAAAGTAATGTGGACCGTTGATTTCCGCTAATTACTTGTGTTTGTTGATGGCTTGAAAGTTAAAACATAAGGCCGTCCAACCATAAGTCATAACTTGTAAGTCGTAACCCTCGCTCTCAGTTCTAAAACACTAGACAACTTTCACCTCTCGCTCTCGGCGACTACGATCACTCTTCCTTGTCGTAAAAAAGTTCGTAAAAGATTCAATTCGAAATTAATTCAAACCAAACTTAGTTCGAAATTAATTCAAACCAAACTCAAACTAAGGTAAGTTCAATTCGGTTCGGTTCGTTTGTAGCCCTACTCCTACCTACCGAAGTTCATGGCGAACAAATTGACTAATTACATGCACTATTAGTATGAAATAATAAATTTATTGGAACAAGGAAAACAAAATTATTGCAAAATATTATGCCACTAATTGATGAAAACAGGGATCATGTCTTCCATGATTCCATCAGCAGTTCATGAATTCATGTAAATTGCTTCCATAAACTGCCTAATTTTGGCGGCTTTCAATTAATTGAAGTCTATATAATTATTTTTAGTAGGATTAGTGACGGAGGTTGATGCTGAAACTTTGGCCTATGGTTCTTGGTGCAGCGAATCAATTCAAACTTAGTTCGTAAAAAGTTCGATTCAAAATTAATTCAAATCAAACTCAAACTAAGATAAATTTAATTCGGTTTGATTCGTTTGCAGCCCTAATTCCGACCTTTGAGCTCTCTTCAGAAAAATCAATATGAACAAACTGAGTTTATCTCGCCAAAAAGTTGTTCAGTGAGGTCAAAGCCTACCGCATTTAAGGCTACCTCAGCATGCTTGTAAAAGGTGAGGGGCCTCCGCCTCTCATAGTTTTTTATAATGTTGGTGGGCCCCCAAGTTATTGGAGGTTGCAACTAGTTGTATGACCTGTTTTGTTCAGCTGGGCCTTTTATAGGAATCAACCATTGAATTATTGTCAACGGTGCATATACTTCTATTATAATCTCTTGTCGCTCCTTTTCCCGATTTTTTTATTAATAACCTAAAAAAAATTGATAAAAATAACCTCTAAATTAAAAAAAAAAAAATTAAAAATAACCAAACTGCCCCCTTGAGAGTGATTCTCCCTTTATACCTGGGTGGCGGTCCGCTAATTTTTTGGTTTTTTGTTTTATATGTATGTGTGGTGTATTTTACAAATTTATAATTATACAATTTTGAATACTTTATTTTTATGGTTTGTTATGTCAAGTGGATAGTCCAAATTCGATGATGTTTTCTCCAACATTAATTTCTAAAAGACGAATCAATCGCAGCTTATTTGATCGTCATCACATAAAAAAAACTAAGAGAACAGAATAAAACAAAATGAAACAACAAAATCCTAAAGTGAACAAAATAACAAAATGCTGTCTGATTAATATAAAATCTAGCAATGAAAACATGAAATACTACAGTTAGATCTAGAACATGAAATATAAAAAAATAACGACAACAGTGAGGACCGGACCATGAAATATAAGAAACTAGCACACTCTGAGCAGCTGCACACGCACTATAGACTTCTTATCATCTTGGGGATCATCCACATTCATCTCCTCCTGGATGTCCGATTCTGAACCGGCGGCCCATGGAATATGCCGAAAACTGAAGATGTGATACAACTATACAAGGCATGCTTTCTAAAAGCACCTTGTTTGCAATAGATGCAATTGCTCAGAATATGCGGAAAAACAAACGAAGCAGCACCCGGATGCATATGCTGACTTTGTGACTTGTAGTTGGACTAAATTTTTTTTGGATGCAATTATGCAATTTTTTTTACTAAATTTTTATTTTGATGTAATTGTTAGATTGTGATATTGTTGGGGTTAAAGCACATTTTTATTGGAATTGTCTTTTAGTAATTTGTTGCCATGTTGTAATGTTGTTTGGACTAAACTGAAGTTGTGCTTCACAAGCTTCACTAAATATTCACAACATGTGATTTTACTGCCTTCTAAACACACCTTTAAGTGAGAAGCTGAACAAACAGAACGATTTAACAACTCTTAACAGTAAAGAATATCTTGGAGCACATAAGAATGCTATGGAATGTACTATCCTAACGAAGTGAAATTATTAACTGAACAATGTTTATAAAAGAAAATGGGGCTATAAAGTATAAACACCATTAATGCAAAATCTTCAATAAACACCATTTGCTAATTGCTGCCATGCACCCTCTCGTATCTTTTTTTCATTTTTTTTTGGTAATTGAAGGTCAGATGGCCAGTAGCTATCATGACAGTTTATATTGAATAATAATAATAGAAAAAAACTTTTATTACCCGGCTTCATGCCATTGGATGATGATACCCCTAGATTCAGCTGGCAAGGGTGGCTGTCAACGAAGGCGGGACGTCGTCTGACGTGCTTTTGGAGAAAATTACTACTGCTACTTGTGGAAATCAGATCGATGATGCAAAAGATTTTTGCATATTAATTATTTCATTCATAAGAAAATCAGCAAAATGATCAGGTATACTGAGATGGCTTATAGACTCAGCATATATAATTACTGAAATAATTGAAGATTTTCTAAATACTATTTAGTATTTACCAAAGCCATCAAATTGCAATCAGATGGCCCACCTTTCCTGGTTGCCTCCCTTGCTTTTTCCTTCCAAAACAATGCCATGTTACGCATCTGGACAGTGTTAGCTTCTCCATCACTCATCACCACATCCAAGCACCTAATCAGTTCTTTCCTTTCCAACACACCTTCTTCACCAAGTTCTGCTCTAACCCCAACTCCCCACACCTCTATTAACCTTGCGTTTATTGTTTGATCTGACATGCGTGGCGCACCGACCATGACCACACCACACGAAAGACTCTCTAAAACAGAATTCCAACCACAATGAGTCACGAAACAGCCAACTGAAATATGAGAGAGTACCTTAACTTGATTGCACCATTCTACAACCATGCCATTTTTTGCACGTTCAAAATCAACGCCTTCAACTCTGTTATCCGTTCGTACCACCCATATATACGGCCTCCCGCTACCTTCTAACCCATTTAATAGCTCTTCTAGCTGATCCTTTCTAACAGCTGCTAAACTACCGAACGACACATACACGACTGAGTTTTCTGGCTTGGAATCAAGCCATTGGAGGTATCCGTTTTCGTCATGTCTGAAGAGTGACCCGTTGTTTCCCGATTCACCATTTTGATCAATTGTCAGAGGTAACAATGGGCCTATAGGAAGCATTTTTAATTCCTTCATGATAGCAAGCTCTTTAGCTTCCAATTCAGCAAAGGTGTTTACCAGTACAATTGGCTTATTCAACACATGATCAGAAGATCTTTCTTTAAGTAGAGATTGGAATAGGTGATGAAACGAAAGGTATATAGAATGGAAACGATCGGCTTCCTGAAATGATTGAGTGACAAAGGTCGGTAGGTCCTTGAGTTTGCAAGGCGGTAAGCCGGGGAGCTGAACCAAGTAAGACGGGTCGTGATGATTTGCTTTGATCAACTCTCCATAGCCATTGTAGTAGTGGTAATAAATGGCGAAGACAGTGGCAGGCTGGATCCAGTAGAGTGCCGAGGAGATTCCATGGTCACGTGCCACGTCGGCCGCCCAAGGGAGAAGGAGAGTGTATATAATGCAAGAGACAGGGTTTCCACTGGAACTCAGATTCCCTGTAAAAATTTTAGGGAAGCAATTAATTAATTGGACAAGAACAAAAAACAATTATATTGTATACTACTGTAGGGTAAACTATCTAAATCCATGACAAAATTGAACAGTACAATAAGGATAAGAGGGGAAATAAGAGGCTCCTTTTATTTGCTAATGCCTCAACTAAGAATAGAATAGATGACACAATTAACAAATGAAAGAACTTCAAAATAAGTATTGAACACACCAATAATTTGAGAAAGGTTGCGAGAGCCAATCTGGTTGAAATCAGACATGTAGTGATTGAAGTCTGTATCCAAGCCCTTGCTAACCTCGTCATGTCCATCGGAGAAGGGAATGTATGTAATGAATTCATCTTTGGTTTCTAAGCTACAAGTTTCAGATAAAGAAGGGAACATACGACGGTGCGCAGAGATTGTGGTCGAGAATGTGACATGGGTGCTGGTTTCAAGTGCGAGTCGTTTCGCCAGGTGTAGCGCTGGGTTGATGTGGCCCTGTAATGGGAAGGTTACTACTAAGAAATGCAATTGCTTCTTCTCCATCTTTTTGGAATTGAAGTTTTGTTAGAAGTGAAGTTTGGGAAGTTTGAGAGAACTGCAAAGAGTGCTTGAGCAGGACAAACTAAATTGCTTTTTATGGTGGGTATTTATCTGTTGATTTGCTCCAGTGGTTGGTTGGTTGGAGATCAGAACACTATATTATTTTTTTCCCTAAACAACTCATGGCAAGATTTATTCAGTATAAATGTACAGAACTTGTACTTGAGGGTAAATTAAAAGTACTTCGATGTAGATCTGTTGATTAGTTAATAACATGCTGTCGCCAAAAACTTGTGGAACTGTTATTATAAGATTGTTTGTTGGATAAAGTTTATAAATATATTTTGTTGGAGAAAGATAGTGTTTGTAATTAGTTTATCAATGTGAACATGTTTGTATTTGGACAATGTTATATTTGTTATAAATAATATGTTTGATAGTTTTGATGTCTTGTAGTTTTCATCGTCATTTTTACAATGCTATTTTTACAGTATTCATTTTTGATAATTTGAATCATTTATTTTTACAAATTATTTGCAAAAAAAAAAATGAAAAAATGAGAAATCTAATAAAAAGAAAATCGAAAAAATTAATATTGAAAACTTCTAGAAAGATAAAAGAAACTTTTGAAAAAATAATTATAAACTTCTAAAAAGAAAAAAAATACATAAGTTGACAATTTTTAAAGTATAAAAAGTACAACTAACTGTCATTAATTGTCAAAGTACAACAAAATTAAAAGTACAAAATACACCAAGTACAAAGAGTTTGGAAGTTGCAAGATGTGCATTTTTAAAAAAAAATTATCGCATATTTTATATGATTCACTGTTGCTTTTTACAGTATAGGATTTTAATTTTACAATATTCACGTCAGTCAAATGACAGTTGGTTTGAGTAAAAGTGAATACAATTAGTTGGATCTTTGATATTATATGATCATGAAATCAACTCGCTATCTTTTTTATTATTTTCTAAAAGCTCCCTCCATCTATATCACATTGAACATCATTGATCACATGGATAATATAGTAATGAACTATCGGTTTTATGCAGGATTTTATTCCATCTTGATCTGATCTGTAGTTAGAAAACGCAACTAATTTTCAACATCATTGATCACATGGATAATATAGTAGAGAAATTAAAGGGCTCAACTAATTTTCAAAATGAAAAATATATATGTAATAGCTATTATACCAGTACCATATTAATTGAGTAATGAACGGAATTAAGGTGCTAGATTTGCAATTTGACCCTTCTGTTCACTCAAATGAATAAAAAGTTCTGGTATGGGAGAATTTGCAATTTGTACAGGATGAATCATAATTCAAAGCAGAGTTGTAAAAAACGTCTGCTATTGTTTTTTACTGTATAAGATTTTAACTTTACAGTATTTGCGTATAAGATTGTAAAACTCAAATGACCGTTGATTTGAGTAAAAAGTGGATACAAACCCTTAAATACAATTAGTCAAATCCAATTATTTTTTAAACTTGGTCTGTGGTTCTTGGTGTATCGAATCAATCTGTATAAACTCCCGATTTCCGAGTACCTCTGCTAAAATTTTCAGTCAGTTACTCTTGTTTTCCTTTTTTTTAAGTTTCACTCCATTAGCCGAATAAAACATTCGGCTTTTTTTTTATTTGTTCTATTGAGAAATTACAATTGAATTTACTAGAAAGATTATGATAAATAATTTGAATCAATATTTTTCATAAAAGATATTTTGTGGTTGTAAAAAAATTAAAATATTTGTTGATGTATTATTTTAAAAAATTGGATCTAAGTTATTGAGTCAAGTTCAAAAATCACTTCTGGGTAAATAATATTTTTATTGCGGTCCTAGTAAATTTAAATTCTAAAGTACTCCATCTATTTCCCTAGAAGCTATTTTATAGTTGAGGAGGGTTCCAATACCTCATCATGCGTCATATTTTATATCTTTGTTTTTAAAGTTCAAATTGTCGATTTGAACCGCTCAACATAATATCCATATTAAAATATGCTTGGAGACCAAATTTTATAATTTTTGGAAAAAATTTACTATTTTTTAGATAGGTACAAAATTACTGTTTTTGAATGGTCCAAAAACAGTGGCTTTGTACATATCTTTAAAAAGTAGAAAATTTTCAAAAATTATAAAATTTCATTCTCAAACATATTTTAATATGGATATCACGTTGTGTTGTTCGGATTGATAGTTTGGAGTTTGAAAACGAAGATATAAAATATGAGGTATGATGAGGTACTTGAATCGTCCTCTTTATAGTTTTAATATTTTAATATTTTTCTAAAATCACTTATAGAGAAAAAAATGGAGTGTCTTAGAATTTGAATTTACTTAGAAGGACCACGATATTCTTTTATTTACTCAGAAGTAATTTTTGAACCGGGATCAATAACTCTGATCCAAATTATTTTTAGTTTTTTTCTAATAGCACATTAAGAAATATTTTAATTTTTTTACAGCCGCAAAAAGTCCTACCTGGAAAATGTTAATCTGGATTATTTGTCGTAGTCTTTCTAGTAAATTCAATTCTATAGTACTTCATCTATTTTTCAAAAAAATATAAAAGTATTTCTAATATTTCAATAGAAAAAAAATAAAAAAAATCGGAACATCTTCCATGTAAAAGAACATGGTAACCGAATTTTTATTCGGTTAGGGAATTAAAAAAAAAAAAAACAAAGGTAACCGAATAAAATGGGAGTAAAAATAAAAATAAAGCAAGGGTAACCGAAAATAATATTCGGTTACTAACAAATGGAAGGGCAGTAAGATGAGGTAACTAGCAAATGCTACATGGAGGTAACGAATAAAATTTTCATTTAGTCCTTTTTTTTTGTTATATGTGGGATTTGTAATGTGACCGTTTGTACAAGGAGTAACTGAAAATTTCGTTCGATTTTGATGTATTTTGTAATTTGAGGAGTAATCAATTCATTTTTTATTTTTTATTTATTTACATTTTATAAATAAAATCCCAAAAAAGTGTTGTTGTGGCATTAGGTTAATTTTATTTTATATTTGGTAGTTTCTAGTATATATTTGGGGTCAGCCATCATTAGAGCTGTATAAAAAATTCGTAGTTCGTAATTCGATTCGAGTTTAATTGGAAAACGTTCGTAAAAATTCAATTCAAAATAGTTTGAAATTAATTCAACCCAAACTCAAACTGGACCTGTTTCGTTCGAAATAGATTCGCAAACTATTATAGTTTGAATCTTAAAGTAACGTGAACTGTTGATTTCTACTGATGACTTATGTTTGCTGATGACTTAAAACATAAGGCCGCCCAGCCATAAGTCGTAAGTCGTAACTCTCGCTCTCAGTTCTGAAACCCTATACGACTTTCACCTCTTGCTCTCGGCAACTACGATCACTTTTCCTTGTCGTAAAAAAGTTCGTAAAAAAATTGATTTAAAATTAATTTAAACCAAACTTAGTTCAAAATTAATTCAAACCAAACTCAAACTGATGTAAGTTCGATTTGTTTCGATTCATTTGTAGCCACCATGCTCTTTTATCTTACGATACATTTAAATAATATTTTAGTTCAAATAATATCATCAAAAAGAGTTTTATTTTAAATAATATTTTTAAAAATATTATGTCTATTCTGATATTACCTTCCTTATGGAAACTCAAATTTTGAAAAATTGAGTGCCCACGTTAGATATCAATTTATAGACTTTAACTCTAAAATTGATATTTTGATTAGTGGTAAAGAAAATTTCGGCTGTGTGAAAGATCAAAAATTCAATTAAAAAAATTATAGTGATTTTTTAATTTGAGAAACTTGATTCCTGTATTTATTGAAAAATAGAGTTTGACTCTATGCATGCTTAAATGGCATATAGTTATTTATTAAAATATCAATACACGATGAGTAATACGACAGTAAATATAGTCCTTTATGAAAATGTGTAACTATATTAATTTCAGCGATCTTTAAATGAACAATTTATTTTATTGATGTATCTTATAGGACTTGCACTACACATTACAAAGTATCTATACACATTCTTAGCCTAAAGAGCTGTTGAATGGAAAAGAGGTAAATACAACGGTAAAGAGGTATAAATGGAAAGATATACAACGGTAAACAAAAAGAAAAAAAGTCACTTGGAGCTGTTATGTGTCCCCAGTGGAGTGCATCTCCAATGACTATGTTTCTTAATCATTTTCAATAAACTAAGATAATGTTTCTTCGCCCTTCAAAATTCGCCAAATTAATTTTTATTGTTGGATTAATAAATAATTGATTTCATTGCCAACCTCATGGTCATGGTCGTGGCCATGGATGTGGCATTGGACAATTTAAATATGTCTGATATCATATCATGTGCGACACAAGAGTGGTTTCTTTTTCCCAAACTGGAATTTATTTTTATTTTTTAAGGGAAAAAATAAATTCGTGTACCCCTCAATAATCTTCAAACTACGTATTTTTATTTCTAAAATTCATACATCATTATTCCGACCTCTCTCTTGAAAAATCAATAGGATCAAACTTTGTTGAGTGAGTCTATAGTACTATGCGTATCACGATTTAGTCCGTTATACATATCAATATTTTTGTTTTAAAAATTCTAATGGTTGATCCATTTTCGAATACTATAGTACTATTCGAATCTATTTAATTCGAATACGAATCTTGCTCGGATTTGTAGCGGATTATCTGGCTCCATTTTTAGTCCTAGCTCTACTCCTATTGGGACTGTTTGGCAAGCATAGATTAAGTTTCCTTAAGGCTTAATCCGCTTTCTTTAGTTTCCATATCCGTTTAATTCTGCCGAACACCAATTCCTTAGTGCGAATTAAGAACACCTCATTTAGCCTTCTTTTGGTCGGATCTTAATTTCTTGCCCGGACCTTAAGGCACCTATATCTCCTCCTTAAGCGCTTAATTTTTCATCCATAAATTAAGATAACCGAACATCGATTTCTTGGTGCTCCTTATGCTCTTATCCTTCACTCTTATTCTCTTAATTTTTTCTTGCCGAACGGCTCCATTATAATATATTTTTATGATCTGCCCAATGCCCATCCTGCCCAAGAGAAACTCACGTGTTCTTCATTTTTTTCACGTGCCATTAATTACCCTTCTCTCTCAACCTTTTCACTCCGATTTAATCTCCCCGTCACTGCTTTTCATATTATATGAGTTTGGGTCCGATGCTGAGTTCGATGGTTTTCATAGCCGTCTGATCCGCTTTAACTGTGCAGTATTTTAATATCCGTGGGAGTCCACTTTAATATCCGTGCATTTGAATTTTATAGCGGATCGGACAGTTATAGAAACCATCGGTCCCAAATTTAAGTCCGACGGGCTTCGGACCCAAATTTAAGTCACTTGGATTATACTGAGCTAAGTACAGACGAACCGTTCTCTCTCATCGCTCCTTTTAAGATTTCAGAGATTGAGATAGAGAGCTTCATGTATTGGTGGGGGCAGTAGTGAAGAATGGATGGCGCAGCATACTGGTACGGCGTGTGATGTATAAGGAGCTTCATGTTTTAATTTTCAAAATTTTCAATGGTTTCTGATTTTATTTTCTCTATTTGTTTTTCTGATATTTTTCTTTCAAATGGCGCAGCATACTGGTACAGGTGTGTAATAATGAAGCTCTTTAACAAGACAAAGGCAATGATTTTCCGATTTTTTTATTAATCGAAATTAAATTAAATAAATATCGAAAGGGAAAGGGAGAAACGATATCGATTTTTTTCGAAATCTAATAAGGACGGGGAACTTATTAACTTCTCTAGAGACGGAGATAAAAAAAACGTCCCTATTAATGATAATCAAATCTCCTTTCCGGCTTAATCCAAACGCTCGAACGAATGGAAAAAAAAAAAAAAAAACTAATCACGGACGTGATTTGGTGACGTGACGTGATCAACTTTTTTTTTTCACGTGACGTGACCAAAATGGTGGTAGATGGTCACGTCACGCGTAGTCACGTCGTGACCATACGTGACGTGACGTGTTGTGACGTAAATTAGTTATATCATTTTTTTATATTTTAATTTGAATTATTGAAAATTTAGAAAAAAAAAAGTATGAAAAATATGAAAAATTCTAAAATAAGTAAATAATGTTGCAAAGATTATTTTTTTAAGAAAAACTGTTGGACATCTGATATTATTTTAAAAATTCAAATTACAAACATTCATTAAACTAAATTAGAGAAAATAAAAATCAGTACTACATGAAACCAGTATCACTGAACCTACACTAAAAAAAGTCTGAATGCTCTATACATACAAAAAAAGTTTGATACTCTATGTCTCATACCGTGACGTGGTGTGACTGGTTCCGCATTTTGATGGTCACGTCATGCGTCATGTCACGTAATCGACACACGTGACGTTAACGTGACGTGCGAATTTTTATTTTTTTTTAATTTTTTTAAATTTTATAATGGAGGAATCTCTTGTGCTCTGAATCAATCCCAAAGCGCATACACAAAATATAAAAAAAAAAGGTTAAACAGTAGAATACCAATAGTCTTCTGATACCTGCTTATAAAAAATTCAGGCACTATGCAATTATTTATTGTTATCTTGTAATATAAAACTAAACTTTAAACTATTATTATAATGACAGAACTCCTTGTTGCTTGCTTTCCTTCTTTACAATTGCTTTATTTATTTAACAAAATTCTAAGGGTGGCAGTCACGGACCTAAAATTGGTCCGTCCCTGAGCGACTCTGATTTAATTTCCATCTCCGAGGGACGTTTACAATGCGTGCGTCCGTGATTATTTTTTTTTTTTTCCGTTCAAACGTTTGGATTAAGACGGAAAGGGGGTCTGATTATTATTAATAGGACGTTTTTTTTTATCTCCGTTTCTAGGGACGTTAATAAGTTTTCCGTCCTTATTAGATTTCGAAAAAAACTGATATCGTCTCTCATTTTCGATATTTATTTAATTTAATTTCGATTAATAAAAAAAACCGCAATGATTTTGCCTGATTGAATCATATATTAATAATCTCTTTGCAAAATAATACGGACAAAAAATATAATAGGATAATAGGATTCATAGAAATATCTATGGCAATATATATCCCTATGTGACAAATTATCGAGAATAACTTTCGTTCTACAAACAAAAACATTAAAGTAATAATTGTCTTGTTGGATTCACTATTTTTTACATAAATGGAATAAATGAGAGATGGTGTTACATCTGTTACTGTACTTAATTAGCTTAGTATAATTCAAGTATAATATGAAAAAATGAAGTACAAGTGAGTTCTTTTGAGAAGGATGGGCAGACCACAAAAAATATTATAATAGTGCAAAGAAATGTGCACTGTTAAAAGTAATTCAATGGTTGAGATGGAAGAAAAAGAGGATGTTGTTTTTCTCAAAAAAAAAAAGAAGCAGATTCGGCCAAAAATTTTATTAATAAAAAATATTGACTTTGGGAAAGATTTTGCGGATAATTTGAAAAGTAAAAAAAACATGGTTATTTATAACGTCCTTTGGATGTTATAAACCACAACGACCTAATTAGCAAAATTAGATTACCGCAAATTAACGCGTTTAAAAAAAATCCAACCATTGTGGATGATAACGGCCAGCTACATTGTTTTTTTTGTTAATTACCAAATATTCAATCAGATTAACTGGTCGTTATGGTTTATAACGTCTAGCTACAATGTCATGGACGTTATAAACCATAATGTTCTTCTTAGATATCAAAATTTATTGAAATTATTACTAGGGGTGTAAACGGAGCGGATTCGAAGCGGATAATGTTAATACCATATCTGTATCCGTTTTTCAACGAGCGGATACGGATACGGATACGGATAGTAAACGGATAGTAAACGGATATCAAAATTGAAAACCATATCCATCTTAAACGGATACGGATACGGAACGGATAGTCCACAGATACGGATTCGAATACGAATATGGAGCGGATAATTATCGGATATTGAGTAATTCTACTAAATTTCATAATTTTAAATTATTACCTAAATTGATAAAAATTTAATGGACTTTTTAAGTTTGCACAGTGACAATTATACATGACTAATTGCTTATTGGTTCAGAGAACCAATCCATTATCCTAATAGATTATATGATTTTCTTACCAAAATTTTTGGACTTAAACGAATATATATGTTTTTTGGGAATTTTGCAAGGGTGAAATGAATTGAAAGCTGCTGAAAGATTAAATTTCGGATCCGGATATATACGGATATCCGCTCCATTTATATCCTCACGGAATTATCCGTATCCGTATTATTTTTTCATATACTAAAATTATCCGTATCTGTATCCGCAAGTATCTGTATCCGTTTAATCCGGATACGGATAATAAGCGGATTCGGAGCGGATTATCCGCGGATAATCCGTATCCGTTTACACCCCTAATTATTACTTATTATCGTTATTTTTATTTTATTTTTCCTATTAATAAAAAAATCGGCAGATTCGGATCCCTTTTATATGGAATCCGAATATTGGGGTAAGATATGAACCCACCTCATTTGGACCAAAACTATTAGTAGTTTTGTGTGATTGAATCGTTTTATGTTAAGAATTAAACGAAAATATTTTATATGTGTTAATTAATACGTTGGTAAATTATATTATCATAACTTTTTTGTGTAAAGTATTATATACTCTTTTTTTCGAAATTAATTTAATAATTATTTGCGTATTTGTTAGTTATTATTTGAGTGGTACATGTTACTCTTGATGATTTAATCATTTTAAATGAGTTCATAATTAATCGAAGTCATGTATTATGCATACAATTTGCAACAATATAATATGCTATATATATTACGGCAATTTTTGTCGTACAAATTTTTATATTTTTAAAAAATTACTCTTGTAATAATTTGTCCATGTTTAGGTATCATTTCATATAAAATTGTCAATTTGGAGATTTGATAACTTTTAAATTTCCAGAAATATATAAAGATCAATTAACATTCGCGTAATTTAATGTAAAACATCTGGTACTAAGATTATTTCTTTAATTACATTTTGGGGTCAATTTCAGAATGATGAATCTTACTCAAATTTAAGCCTTTTAATCAGTGTTATTAAAACCGGTCCGGACCGACGTTTTAACTGAAAAACCGGGCCCGGATGTCTTTCCGGTTTGGTTTCTTTAGAAGACCGATTGTGCAGTTGAACCGGTGAAATCCGATTTAATGGACTGGTTTTCAAAAACCAATAGCTCAATTTTAAGGAAATATCAGCTTTAAAAGGTTCAACATGCAAAGTTCAAAATTTTATACTGTTGTGCATTAAATGAGAATATAACTAGCTAGTGTACTAGCTCTGCATATTGCTGTGATCTACTAGTAGATGCAAACTTTATTGCTGTGTACTAACTTTTACATTTAATATATTCTAAAGTATCAGTTATGTATTAGTATAAAATTTTATGCATACATATCTCTTTAAAAAACTTATCATCATTATTACTGCTACTACTATTGTTGTTGTTATTATTATTACTATGAGAAGAGTTTCAATGCATCTAAAATTCTATGCTCTTATTTGTACCTGATATTTTATCTCCTTTATCTTCAATTTGAAAGTCCGAATAGTCGATCCGAACCGCTCAAAATGATATTCATAATAAAATATGCCTGAAGAAATGCTTTATCTTTTATTAAAATATAATTTGTTGCTATTACAAAATAATATCACAGTACTTATCAAATAAGAATGTAAATTGTGGGTTATTAAATTTTCGTCTTAAATAAAACTGCAGTCATATTTATAAAAAATATTATTTTTTAATTAATGTTAAATTTGAAATATATGTATAAATTTAGTCTTAAATTGTATTATTTTAATTATATTTTATAACAATCCTCATATCTCATATATATGTGAGTATTTTAAATAAACCAGGAATTGAACCGGTTGAACCACCGGTTCGATCAGTAAACTGTTGACCCAAAGTTTTACCGGATTAGCGTTTGATACCATTGCTTTTAATTCTCTCTGATGTTAAGAACTTATGAGATCAAATTCAGGAGGAGGAAGCAACGGAGACAATGGCATCCACAGCAGATCTAGAGGAGGCCTGACAACGGGATCTGTTTTTGGACTTGCTTAGGGAGGATTTTGGCGTATCCATTTTTACAGCGCTGTATTCGGTGCGTATAGCGTTACAGCGCTGTATTCTGTTCCCTCTCTCTCCTCTCAAACGCACTGTACGCACCGAATACAGCACTGTAAAAATTGGTACGCGGATTTTGGGCCCGACAAGCTTTTAGTCGAACGTCTGATGCTGCCTTGAATGATAATGATGGTGTGGAACTTTGGATTGGGATTTGTTAGATTACTACTAATGTTAGTTATCTGATGTCTTCATTTGTCTGTTGTTTTTTGTTGTTTTTGTGTAGTTCTTGATGTAGAAATTGGTGTTTGGCAACTAAACATTAAGGCCGAGTCTTAGGTACCTGTTTTCGGTATTTATACTTGGTTTTTGGTTTCTAATAGAAATCGGTGGATCACCAATCCACTATTGTTAAAAAAAAAAATGTAAAACATTACTATAATTTTATTTGCATAATTTTTAATATATATTTACTCAAATAATTTTAATTGTTTAAGTTGACCTGGTAGCCGTATATTCGCTCCTTTTAATTTACAAGCAACACAAAAGTAGATAACAAAATCAATACTGACTAATTAAGAAATGCATATCGCTGGAAAAAGCAAAGGATCCACAGGTCAGGTTTTGTTACAACTACTTGAAATGCGTTTGGATAACATCGTTTTTCGTTTGAATATGGCTTCGATCATTCCTAGAGTTAGACAATTGGTGAATTATAGGCATATTTTAGTTCATGGCCATATAGTTGATATACCGAGTTATCATTGTAAATTCAAAGATATTATTAATTACTATAAAGAATAACAAAAGATTTTTTTGATAAGAATAAAATTATAAAATCTGAAATATGAAAACATTTAAGTATTTCAAAAGACTATGAAGTAAGAAGTTTTCAAGGACAAGTAAATAAAATAATAGATAGGTCAGGTGTCTTATTGTCAATAAAGAAATTCTTAATCGTAGAATATTAACTTGAAATGCGTTTGGATAACATCGTTTTTCGTTTGAATATGGCTTCGACCATTCCTGGAGCCAGACAATTGGTGAACCATAGACATATTTTAGTTAATGGTCATATAGTTGATATACCGAGTTATCGTTGCAAACCCAGAGATATTATTACTACAAAGAATAACGAAAGATTTTTTGATAAGATTCAAATTCTAAAACCTGAAATGTCAAAACATTTAAGTATTTCAAAAGACTTTAAAGTAAGAAGTTTTCAAGGACAAGTAAATAAAATAATAGATAGGTCAGGGGTCTTATTGTCAATAAAGGAATTCTTAGTCGTAGAATATTATTCTCGTCAGATTTGAATCCAAGCAAATAAAAGTTCATAGAATTTTTACTTTTTCGCCGAATTCAAACTAAATAAGCCCTCATTCTCTGTTGCATTTTTATTTCACAGCATCCTGCTGTATTTTCGAACGGCTCAGATTTAATCTCAGCTGGTGAGTGCTCAGATGATAGAGGGGGCAGTATTAATTTTGCTTTAAAATTCGTATCAAAATCTTATTTCGTCCCTCCGATTAAAAACGAACAAATCAGATTAAAAATGCAACAAGATAATGTGAAATAAAAGTGCAGCAGAGATACGCTTCACACTTGATGGGACATTGGGGCCACGGTACCAGATGCAACTAAAACTACGGTGCATTTCAACCCTCCTCTTCAAATTCATTAAAATATAAGAATAGAATCATAGGTACCAGGTAGTCATATTCAATCAATTATCTAAATTCCTTTCTTAGGCCTATAAGCTCGATTAAAAGTGGTATTTTTTTTTTCAATTAGAAACTACAAATAGTATTTTTGTAATGTTTAGACTGTAAAAAAAGAAAATTGAAATGTTGTGGAATCGTGGAAGCATAAAACACTTGGATTGGAAAGAAAGAAACAAAAATCTTGCTAAGAACATCTATAAATACAGACGAAGGAACAAGGCGAGGGACTGAAGAAACAGAAATACAAGAGAAGTCAGAGGGGAGAGACAAATGGCGTCGGAGCAAAGCGTCGAGCAGTTTAAGAGCAAGGCAAGGCTGCCTGATTTCGTCGTACCCAAGTTGTACGATCTCTTCCTCAAGCCCGACCTCTCTTCCTCTTGCAAGTTCACCGGAGCCGTACAGATCGCCGTTGATGTGGTCGCACCCACGCGGTTCGTGGTGCTCAATGCATCTGATCTGGAGGTCAAGGATGGCTCAGTCTCTTTCAAGAAGGAGATGTCTTCTCAGGTTATTTTTAAGTCCCCTTTTTAATCGATTTCAACTATTTTGATTTTTGATTAGAACCAAAAAAAAAGTGGAGGTGTGTCAACCAATCATCACCGAGTAGTGCTCCTGAGAGTTGCTTTTCGTTATTTTTTAATATAGTACAATTGTTAGGTTTCAGTTCTATCTCCTATCTGAAAGAGAGTTCCTCCATCAGTAACATTGCTTTAGGCTGGATTATTTTTCCGGAACCGAATCTCCTGCCCCTAAAGTCACTGTCGGGTGGGCCGGGACAAAATTATATTCAATATTTAAATGTCAAAATCTACTCCGGACCCACCGGCAGTGACTTTAGGGGGAGTAATTTCCTGGTGATCCGGTTCCTGTTTTCCTTCTTGAAAAAAGAATTTGGATTATTAACTATATGTCAAACTAAAGACCGTGGTTGGCTTTTCAGTCTCAAAAACCCTATTCAAATTTGAAAGGAAGTTTTTATTTGTTTCCTTCTTTTAATTTAAGTATATGAAATTCGAGGATTGTTAGATATTTTTTTCTTTTTTTAGACATTTTAACCTGAACAAAAATGTCTTAAGAATTATAATTGTGCGTGCGTGATTAGTTTGTTATCAAATGACTTGTGCCTCTCAACTTTAAACAGCAAAATGAACATTGCCACTTAACAAATTGTTAAGTTAAAATTTATTCCTTGTTACAGGAGCTTGTTCCTGTGGATATTGTAACTGTAGAAGAGGACGAGATACTGATAATCCGGTTCAATGAGGTTCTTCCTCTTGGCGAGGGAATTCTTTCGATTGGGTTTCAAGGAACCTTAAATGATAAGATGAAAGGCTTCTATAGAAGGTTATTTATTTTTCCTTTTTTTTTTCTTGCGTACCCATGTTAAGTATCCAACTATGCTCCCAAAAGAATCTACGGAGCATCTCTTATTCACCAAAAGCTTACCAAGACATCAAAATGACCATTCTTCCGGTCCTGTTTTTTCTTCACATAAATGTTTGACTAGGTTGGTCGGTGATTTGGTATGATGAACAATTTCTTCTCATGTTTCCTAGAGCTGCTTGAGATGTTTTCATTTATGAAGCTAAACAAAAAGTTTACCTCTCATTCTTGGAGATGTTTTGTTTTAGAAATGCTTGTTTGCTCATTTTTTAATATTTTGTTTGTTTTCTCCCTTTTTTCTTTCAATTATAGTGTCTATGAGCATAATGGAGAGAAGAAGAACATGGCTGTGACCCAGTTTGAACCGGCTGATGCACGCCGCTGTTTCCCATGCTGGGATGAGCCTTCTTTTAAGGTTCTTTTGTATTTCTTTTTCTAAATCCTGGGGTAGAAAATGCTGATTTAAATTTGCATATATCTTCTATTATTTTTAAGTTTTTATTACTACCACATATTGTATAGGCTAAATTCAAAATCACGTTGGAAGTGCCGTCTGAGCTGGTAGCACTCTCAAATATGCCGGTAATTGAAGAAAAGCAAAATGGTCCTTTGAAAACAGTGTATTTTCAAGAATCACCTATTATGTCGACCTATTTGGTGGCGGTTGTTGTTGGCATGTTTGACTACGTAGAAGCCCAGTCAACTGATGGTATGTTGTTTGTGAAATTTGGAGATAATTTGTTCACCCAAAGGACCTTTAACTTGAGCATTATAATATGCAGCAATTGCTATTGCTATCTAAGATTTAAGTAGGATTTGAACAAACACGGACCATGCATAAAAATTTGGAAAAAAATGAAAATGTTCTCATCTAGCATAGCTGACTGTTAAGCCACTATAGCTGTCATAGCTGTATTTTTTCAGTCACATAGTGTCTGATATAGCGTGTTATTTAGTACCTTGGAATAAGCAATTTTGTCGCATTTGACATTTCCCTCCTCGATTGATAATTTGACATCTAGAGGCTTATATGAAGTTCAAATTGTATATTTTGTTTGTGTTACCTTGCAATACTTGGTTGCTTCTGGAAATCAACATGGCAGAACATTGTTAATTTTCTGTTGACCTGAGCACATCCCGAGAGTATTTAGTTTTGATTGTATAACTTCAAATATTGTAGTTGATACACTTCTAAATATTAACATATCTAAAGAGGGGAAGGGGTCTTGTGAGTCTTGGGACCCTATTAAAGATAATATGCAAATACAGTAAGGATGATTCTGTTTTTTACTCAAAACTTGCAATTATTGCAATTTCCTTACCTTTTTATGTTTATCTTTGTTGGCAGGGATTACAGTTCGTGTGTACTGTCAGGTTGGTAAGAGTGACCAAGGAAAATTTGCCCTTGACGTCGCTGTCAAAACTTTGGATCTTTACAAGGAGTATGATTTAATTAGCCTTGTTTGTTGACTAGTAGCTACTGTCTACCATTTTTTTCATATAATATTGCTTATACAAATGTTCATAATAGCCACAATATATTGTCTATGTTTGTTCATGCCTATAGAGGGACTTCTGCAAATGTTGATATCTGTTCTGAAATATAATATCAAATTAAGATCCGAAAGATCTATAAAGGGAGTGCATCAACTAGCATCTATTTTATGATTAATCACCTGATCCATTTCTCAGCCAATCACAAGCAACTAATCTATTACGTGTTAAAATTCAGCTACTTCGCAGTACCTTATCCACTACCAAAGCTGGACATGGTTGCAATTCCTGATTTTGCTGCTGGTGCAATGGAGAATTATGGGTTGGTCACTTACAGAGAAACTGCTCTCTTATTTGATGACCGCCATTCAGCTGCCTCGAACAAACAAAGGGTGATTTTTAGAATACCTTACAATCCTGACATGATTAATTAGATTTGCTTTGATTTTGATTGTACACAATGCACTTTATATCTAAAGTTTTGGGATACTTTTTTATCTTAAATTCTTTGTGGTATTTTATCAGGCTGTAATCGCTGGTTATCAACTCTGAAATAAGATACAACAAAAGATTAGACCCATTTACAAAATGCAAGTTGAAAGTGTTATGCAGTTGGAAAAATGGGTGGAAATCTTTGAAACTTTTAAAAATTAATGATGGACTGCAGTTCATTCCTCATGTTCTCGCTGTGTGCAGGTTGCAGTAGTTGTAGCACATGAGTTGGCACACCAGTGGTTCGGTAATCTTGTTACAATGGAATGGTGGACTCACCTGTGGCTTAATGAGGGTTTCGCGACCTGGGTAATCATATATGGGCTTTTGACATGTTAATTTTGAATTTTTATTATGGTCATTCTTATTAAATTAGTTATACAGCATGCACGTATTGCACTGAAATTTTATTTATTTGCTATGGCAGGTGAGCTATCTATCGGCTGATTCTATCTTTCCTGAATGGAATGTATGGACCCAATTTCTTAGTGAGGCTACTAGTGGGTTAAGGCTGGATGCACTTGATGGATCACATCCTATTGAGGTAATACATGCAATTTTACTCTTCCTGTAGATATCATGTAATTGGGTCAAAGTACTTGTGCTTTTGGCTTGGGTTCGCTTCTGATCTGATATTGTAGCTGATTGTATGGCAACCCTTGTATAGCGAGGAATCATCGATTATTGGGTTTTGGTGTGGTTTTTTTGTTCTTGTTATTGGTTCCTTGCAATGATCTTTCCAAATGTTTTGGTTAGATAATATGTTAGCAACATGTACTTTACATTTGAACTCAAAGCGATAAACAGGTTTAATTTCAATGCTCCAATAACTATTAATCTTATGCCCATCCTGATGCTTACTCTACTCTTCTCCTTGTTGTGACTGACCCAGCTTACCAGCTTGACATAACCTTATATATCTGTGACTTACCTGGTAGCATCTCGTACACTTTCCTATGAGTTAATAGCCCTATCTTGGTAGGTATAAGCTTACTTGGGATAAAATCCTTGCTTCTATATGTGTATCCATACTTTCGCTCATCTGCCTGGTGACTCTGACAAACATATAAAAATTAAGCTAGAGTCTTAAAGCATAGTTATTATATTTATGTCTTGCCTTAAACATTTTGCTTTCCTTCTTTTCAGGTCGAGATCAATCATGCTAATGAAATAGATGAAATATTTGATGAGATCAGCTACAGGAAAGGCGCCTCTGTCATTCGCATGTTGCAGAGTTACCTTGGTGCTGAAACCTTCCAGGTATGCTATCTAACAGCTGCTATATTATGTTTCAACTTAAAAACCAAAAGAGAGAGGGAGAGAGAGGTTCCACCATGTCCCAAGCTAATTTTTAGTTTCTAATTTGATAGAAAGCATTGGCATCATATGTGAAGAAGTTTGCTTATTCAAATGCAAAAACGGAAGACTTATGGGCTGTTCTAGAAGAAGAGTCAGGCGAACCAGTTAAGAAAATTATGAGCTCTTGGACAAAGCAAAAAGGCTACCCAGTTGTTTCAGTGAAAAAATCTGACGGAAAGTTGGAATTGGATCAGGTACCTTATATTATGAATCTTAATTTTTGTTTCAACTACCTTGGAGTTGCAAGAAGAAGATGTAATACATATGTAGTTTCCTTTTTGCTACCCTTAAATTACATGCCAAATTTAAAATGATTACCATTATGACTTTTGCCTCATGGGCCTCATGACTTACTTGGGGCTTAAAACAATAATTTCTGCAAAAGGAAAGCAAAACATTTTGAGAATCCAAATATTTGTGGAGCGTCAATTGCAAACCATGCCACTAGTTGGGGGAAAAATGGAGCAAACTTGGATTGGACAATTGTTGATATTATATTTGTCCTTATATATGTGGTTTTTGTTTTTCTGGATACAGTTATGGATAATATAAAGTCAAATAGATATGCTTTTGGGTGTATTAAACAAATTTGAGGCAAAACATATGTATAATCCAGATACCAATGTGCACATGGTTCAGAATCCAGATACTTCATAGCCATTTTGCTTGCTTAATAGGTATTAGAAATAAAATACTAAATGAAATTCTGAATTATTTTCGAGCACTTGTTGGGTTTATCCACTTCATCTGTTATATGGTCTGTAAAATATAATTTTGCAAAGGAAGCTTGAGCATCTTATGTAGCTTCATTATTGTTCTCCTTTTTCTTTTCTTCAGACTCAATTTTTGTCAAGCGGAGCAACAGGAAATGGGCAATGGATAGTTCCAGTTACTCTATGCTGTGGTTCATATGATGTTCAGAAAAAGTTTTTGATGGAAGATATACATTCCAAGGTTGATCTAACAGATCTAAGCGGCAGCTGGATAAAACTAAATGCAAACCAAACCGGATTTTACCGGGTCAATTACGACGAAGAACTTGCATCAGGGCTTAAACTAGCTATTGAATCCAAGCAATTGACAGCCTCGGATAGATATGGTATTTGAATTTGTTTATTTACATAAATTTGATTAATACCCTGAAAACTCGTCGGGTAAACATAATGATGGGTTTATTTTGAGTTTATGCAGTGGTGCAAAGTTCTGCACATGCCAAATGCAATATTACCTTCTCTTTTACTTTTGTCACTGGAATGCAGAACAAGTTTCAAACAAACTCATATATTTACTTTGGTGTGATTGTGCAAGTACAAAAACCAACAAGGGCAGTAATATGATATCTCAACTACTTCCTTTTGGCGATGTATAGGTGTTTTGGATGATTCCTATGCTCTGTGTATGGCATGCAAGCAAAACCTGTCTGGTTTAATTTCTCTCTTGGCTGCTTATAGAGAGGAATCTGAATACACTGTGCTTTCGCACATCATTGGAGTGCGTATCCTTTTCAAACTTCTTTAATTTTTTTTCAACGAACAGAATATTGTTACCTGCTATTTATATATTTGTTGTTTGATTATGCTCTGTGGCTGGACAGATAAGTCTCAAAATTGTTTCTATGGTTGCTGATGCTGCTCCTGAGTTGCTAGCTGGCATTAAAGAGTTCTTTACTAGCCTTCTTCAACCCTTTGCATTGTAATTTTCTTTAGTCTTTTTTTGTTACTTGTTTTTCGATTAAATTCCTTTTCCATTTAAGTTTTCTTAAACAACAAATTTGTTTTATCTGCAACTTTTTATTGCCATTGCATGTCACTTCACTTGGTTGCCCACTGAACCACACTTTAAATGCTCAACTTTTAGTGGTTTTTCACTTTTGTTTGTACTATTTTAAATAGGAAACTTGGTTGGGACCCAAAGGAAGGTGAGAGCCATGCAGACGCAATGCTAAGAGGCGAACTGTTAACAGTTCTTTCTGAGCTAGGGCACACTGACACAATAACTGAGGCACTAAAACGATTCAATGCCTTTGTGGAGGACAGAGACACTTCTCTTCTTCCTCCAGATACTCGCAAGGTATAAAGTTAATTTATATTTAATTTGTTATTTTTGTACATCTATGGTGAATCCATACTGAGTAGGATCTCCTTTTGGCCACCTTTTCAAAGTTCTTTTTTGTCCATTTACTTGTTATTGAGGATTATTACCTGGAAACATTAAGCTCAGGTTGTACCCTTTCATTTATCAAATTGCATATTGACAAACTAAATTTGCTATCACAGGCTGCATATGTCGCCGTAATGCAGAGAGCAAACAGTTCAAACAAATCAGGGTTTGAATCTCTCTTGAGGGTATATCGTGAAAGTGATCTCAGCCAGGAGAAAGTTCGCATTTTAAGTATGTTAGACCTTCTAGCTTGATGCTGCAATTTTTTATTTAATTTTGAGAGTTGGCCCATGGAGTCTTGTTTTGGTCGGGACAGGTGCATCGACAGGACTTTTGACTGACATGTTAGTGATGGGTTCTTGCCAAGGTTTCAGGTTCAGGTTGGGTTGATAGGAAATGACCTTGTTAAGTGCGCTCTGTTTAATATATGTATACATAAAAAGCTCTAGTATTTTAATATAGAAAGATGCCTTTGGAAAACAAAAGAGGAAACAAAGGGGATAAACGTCCAACATTTGTGCAAGGTGTTATAAATGAGTGTGAGGTATGCTGCTCTGTAAAAGTGATCTGACATGGGAGATTAAGAGGTCAGGTAGATGCAGGATTCTGTTTTGTGTAGGCAGGTTGGGCTGATAAATTATTTCTCATTAATAATAATCTCTGACGTTACTTGGCCCACTGCTATCATTGTTTAACCATTCTACCTTGCAAACACTAGAAATGCTGCCTCAAACGCCAGAAAGGTTTTTATCAACATTTCTGCTTGTTATTTTATTTGTAATATTCTATATTGTGCCCTAGGTGCTTTGGCAAGTTCTCCAGACCCAACTGTGGTTCTTGAGGTCCTCAACTTTTTACTCACTCCTGAGGTAAGTTGTGTGCATTCTTGTTTTCTTGAACCACAACATATTACTTTCCTCCATTTTTTTATACTGTTTCATGATTTTCATTATACAGGTGAGGAACCAGGATGTTGTCCAAGGACTTGGTGGAATTAGCATTGAAGGTCGTGATGTTGCATGGACTTGGCTGAAGGTATGAATATTAAATAATAACTAGCAAAATTTCTTCAGTCTTAATTTTTTTATCAAACTAGTTGATTTGTATCCCATTTCAACTCAACCTAATCTATTTTTTCGAAGTCATTTAGGGTATGTGTTTGTGTACAAAATGCAAGTGTTATTGTCAAACCTTCTGTAATATGGCATAGGTTAATTGTCAAATAGAATTATCTAAAAGATTATGTAAATATGAAACATCAGAACTATTCCAGGATTATTTGTTGTTACTTGTATGATCTCTCTTTTGATTCTTATACAACCTTCTCTTGTTAACTGCAGGATAACTGGGAATACATTTCAAAAACTTGGGGCTCAGGGTTTTTAATGACCCGCTTCATCTCTTACATTGTATCGCTGGTAAGTACAAGTCTTATTTTAAAGAGAATAACAATGATTAGCTTTGTGTTAACTATTTATCTAGAGACAAAAATTTACAAGACAATCAAATTTAATTTGAGGTTTGATGAATTTTTAGTCATGTCCGTGAAATTCCAGACTGATCAAGCACTTCAAACAAAAAGAAAAAACATTACATGTTTATGCAGCTTATGCTGCCATACAAGATATGCTTTTAAGTCATGGGAAGTTATGGTTTCACTTGGAAATTATAATGACAATTGATCAAAGAACATATAATTCATTTTTCATTTGTTTTTTTTATAATTTATAATATTAGTAATTTATGCTCTATGGTTCTTCAAATATATTTACAAATTACTCCTGGATGGTTGCAGTTCACCTCTGATGAGAAAGGAAATGAGGTAGAAGAATTCTTTGCTACCCGTACCAAGCCGTTTATTGCAAGAACCATAAAGCAGAGTGTTGAGCGGGTTCGCATCAACGCAAATTGGGCCTGCAATATCAAGAGTGACCAGTCCCTTGGGGATGTTGTCAATGAGCTGTTAGTGCACAAAGTGTAATGTGAAATATTGCACTGTTAACAAGGAAATCTCTGTTGGAAATTTAAATTTTATACAACTCTTCTTTCAACTTTTAAGACTTTAAAGTTCTTGGCGTTCAATCAAAATGTATTTTGTGTTTTCTCTTTTTCCGGTTGTCATGTTTGTGATGAATTAGGTGGAATAGTAGTTTTCTCTGGGTTTGCACTTTGTCGCATTTTTTTTTTGTTGGTAATTTTAAGAACGTTAATCAATAATCTTCATTGAATTAAACTCAGTATTTGAGAATAGGGCTAATCAATTTTTTTTTGTAGGAATAGAGAATAGTGAGCTAATCCAAGCTATTCAAGCTATTCTTTCATTCAACTTTTCATTCAAACATAGAATAGTCAAACAACTTTTTTGCTAATCCAACTATACTATTCTAGCTATTCATCATCTAACTTTTTTGGATGGGAAGTTAGAATAGCAATAATAACGTTAATTCCAACTTTTTAGAATAGGCTAGTTAGATTGTTTAAGGTTCTCAAATTGGATGGGACCAATCATGATCAGCACCACCTGTAAACCTTGCTTCTCTGGCAAACCCATATGTCAGATTGTCATGATAGTCCAATAAATTTGTTGTTAATAAGGTTAACAGGTGGTGCTGATTATTGATTGGTAGCAATCTAATTTGAAAACCTTAAACACTCTGATGATCTCTAATTAGCCATTTTGTATCTCAGATTATCTCAACAAACCACAGTTATCTCAAATTTCTCTCTAATTAGCCATTTGAAAACCTTAATTATGAGTGTTTTATGCCAAAAATCGGAATAAAGAAGCAAGATGGAACAAAGTAAACTAACACCGTATATAGAAATTAATGTTATCCAGGCGATTTCTATCGCGCCGGGATATACACGTCGTTAAATACATAAATTCTTGTAGTGAATTAAAGTTTAATACTCAGGAGCATCTTCTCCCGTAAAAATTTCTTAAGAGAAACTAAAGACTAATAACAGTCTCACTCTTATTTATCTCGAAACTTTTATTGATGGTAAATAGAAAAATAATTATGAAAAAGGATATGGCATCCAGTATGGATACAATTTAGACGGAGGTTCTCGCCGGAAAAAAAATAATTGCCCCTGGATACAATTTCAATTGGAGGCCTTTTCTAAAGAAAAAAAAATCCAAACTTATATTCAATTAGAAATACAGAATAAGGTGTCAAAATTAATGAAAGTAAACAACAGAGAGAGGGGAAGAGAGAAATGAGGGCCCACAACAATATTTATTTAATCATAATTTTAAAGCACATTATGTTTGAAAATTTTCAAAAGTACGACAATTCGTGAAATTTTTCCTTTTCGTATCACGCCTAATGGGGTCGTTAGAGTAGTATTAAATCTTAATATGCGCTGAGAACTCATGTTTCGTTATTTTGATATGTGGATAAAAGTTAAAGAGACTTGAATATTCAAGAATAGAGCTGTTTTAAGATCTAGTTGTGCAAAAGGAGTCTAAAAAATATGATCTTAACCTCACTTAATAATCAGTGTTCGGAAGAATTAAACGACTAATTAAGAAAGTAAAATGAGTCTTAATTTGCTCTTACCGAACACCCACAACCTGCTTATGTCTTTAGGACTGACTGTTTGAAAGTTCAGGATACAAATGATTCATTTATCTTACAAAAAGTATACTTAAACGTATATAGAGTGGATAAATGAATTATTTTAAAACCGATAAATTAGAACTGAACATTATTTTTAAAAATGCTATATTTTTATTTTTTTTAATAAAGAATAAAATGAGTACTTTATAAATTCTTAATGTATTTTGATAGAAAATATTATAAATTGAATAAATTTGTGAGTTTTTCAAATTTAGAAGGCAATATTATATTATAAAGTTTAGAGAAAAATACGTAATTTAAATTTTTTGAGGAATATATATGAAATTTCCCCTTCAATTTAATTCAAACCGTTGGATCATAATACAGACAAATTCAGATTAATTTGGTTCAAATTAAAATGTATGAGATCTCTTTAATATTCAACAAATTTTAACCGGTAATAAATTATAATCGAGAGGCCAACAATATATTACATTAATACAAGATGATATTTATAATCGAGAGGATAAAAATATATTATGTGTCATACAAGGTGCATAATTATTTCCGAACAGAAATGGAGATAGGTGATATGAAGTACCACTTTTACGCAGAAGCACTTTATAGGAGCTACAATTATGTTTTTGGAAATTTTAACTTTAAAAATATTTGGCCTATGTTTTTTCATTAATCTTTTAATTTAATATAGACTTAAAAATAATGTAAATCATTATTTTTTAATCCAATGTAATTGTTGTTTCTAAATTTTCAGTTAATAGTTTTTATACATCATTGGAATTTCAATTTTGAAATGTCAATGTCGAAGAAAGGTACTCTTATGGTAATCTAATCTGTGACACAAAAATATATATTTTTATTTTTATTTCATATTGGTTGTTGATAGGGGAAGATGCATGATTTTTGCCGGGAAGGGGCAGAAATCGGATTCAACCCATTAGCTTAGCGACCTGTCCTGGTGTGTGTGGCCGGGCTTTGTATTTGTTGAATCCTAAAAATTTGAGAATTCATTTAAGAAAATTTCCAAATTAATTTCTTAGAAAATTGGTCGATTTAAAGTCTTAAAACCTAATTTTTTAAAATTCACAAAAATAAGATTTGAATTTATTGAAAATAAAATTCATGGTAATATTCTACGCGTGAAACAAAGAATTTTGATATGAAGAACACGGAAAACCTCCAAACAGTTAATTTTATATGGATTTTACAAGATTTAACGCACATTTGGGTACAACTTGAGTGTTGTTGATGGCAATCCAACCAGTGGCGCCCACTGTCATAGAGACACCATTTGAATGTGACCCCCAGACCAATGGTACTATGCATAGCACGAATGGGTCCGTACTACGGTTCAATATCTTCGTTTTTAAAATTCTAACGGTCGATCCGAACTGTTCAACATGTTTTTCATATGAATATGTACTTGCTAACCAAATTTTATATTTTTTAGAATTTTTTTACTATTTTTTTAGATAGGCAGAAAATCACTGTTTTTGGATAGTCAAGAATTTTCAGATCAAGTGATTTTCTACCTATCTAAAAAAATAGTAAAAAATTCTAAAAAATGTAAAATTTGGTCAGAAAGTACATATTCATATAAAAAATATGTTGAACGGTTCGGATCGACCGTTAGAATTTTGAAAACGAAGATATCGAACCGTAGTACGGACCCATCCGTACTATGCATAGTACCATAGGCTCACTCAAATAATTTTGTATTGTATATTGTCAATTTTATGCTCTACTAAAAATAGTAAATACCAAAAAATTTAAATACCAAAAAATAGTAAATACCAAAAAATTTAAATATTTGATGATTGATAATGGTAAGTCTACCAGTGAATAAATTCTCAAAATTATCGGTGAAAATTTATCATAATTTATAATAATAATAAAATTAATTGTACACATAATCAGAATTTAGCTATCGCCTTTTATGTTTATAATTGCTAACCCTTTCCGATTTTTATTGAAACGGAAAACTCTGAAAACTACGGTGCTGTTTTTAGTGATTACGGAGGTATCGTTTAATGCTACAGGTAAAAAGTGTGGCCTAGGCCGTGTGTCATTGCCAAGTTATCATTTTCGTTGCTTCTCTCTTCTCTTTTGTCTTTGATCAGTTTAATACAAAGAAAAATAAAAGTACATACATATAGGGTGTTCAAACGGTTCAGTTTGTTTAGTTTTTATCCGAACCAGAAATTTCAGTTTAAATGGATCGGTTTGGTTGAATTTTTGAATTATTTCGGTTTAAATGGATCGGCTTTGTTTAGATTTTTCAAAACCGATTAAACCGAACCAACCGGTTTATAATGGTTTGAATTTGAAAATGGATCGGTTTAGTTTTGATATGTGTATTCATGCATAAAATTTCACTTTTGTGTATGAAAATGTATACTTTTTTTATATTAATAATGGCCTATTGGTGCTATCTTTTGTATTTTATTAATTTTGAGATGATTTCTATGATCATGGGCCTTACTTCGGTTTGATCTAGTTCGGTTCTTATTTGGTTGATGGTTGGATTTGTTCGGTTTGGTTTTATTTTTTAAAACCGAAAAAAAATTAGTTTAACTGTTTTACTTCGATTTCAACCGAACCGACTATTTGAACACCTGTATTTTATTTTGCAACTAGCCTACATCACCAAAAAAAATATACACATTGTGTATATTAACATTAATTTTCTACTTTATACAATTAATATTAAAGTCAGAAAGCAATATATATGTTAATTCTATTTAAAATGAGAGGGATTTTGCAAATTTTGAGATTTAATTCGGAAAAAATTTATGACCGCCAACATAGCCGCAACGAAGAAACGTGTATTGTGGGGGAAAAAAATGACATCTCAGTATGAAGAACTACAACAAAGAATATACACATTATATATATACACATATATGTCGTGATCTTATTGTAAAATCTAAAGAAGTGTTTACATTTGGAGGATCTAATTTGAAAAAATAAAATATAATTATTCACGAGTAGGGTTAAAATGTTTTACTGTTTTCGTGTCTCAAATATGTCTCGCATCTTTATTTTCAGTTTCAAAATCTAAACAGTTAATCTGAACTATTCAACATAATCTCCATTTTTATATTAAGCACGTAGATGTCTTGATCCGGCAACGGCTGTGATTAAAAGATTAATTTTCAGATTGAATATCAGTCCTCCAATCAAATTATGTCTTCTTTTAATTGAATGTACCGTTTTTACGTGTAAAAGTTTACATCTAGTTAGAGATGTACTCTAATAGGGCCATGTTAACAAAGCCTTAAATTTAATTTGGACTAAATAAAAACTGAGACTTGGACCTCTCTTTTGAGGTCAGCTCGGAGCTCGGGATCAATAAGAAAAATCCGCTCTCAGAATAAGTCGTTCTCACAAAAGAAGCCGCTACTATATAGCCGCTGCCGCTCTCAGAATAAGTCGTTCTCACAAAAGAAGCCGCTGCCGCTCTCAGAATAAGTCGCTCTCAGAAAATAAGTGGATCGTCGCTCTCAGAGGGTCGGTTTTTTTGGGTTCCCAGCTGGCAGAAGCTTCCACGGTATTTGCATCTTAGATATCGCACCCTCTTCTTATATAACACCCACCAGAACCCACACCTTCATGCAACCATTTCTCACTTTCACCATCTCATCGATCATATAGCAAAATAAGAAACCCTTTTGCTCTCTTCTTATTATATATATATATATATATAACACCACCAGAACTCCGTTGCCTCCTCCCATTTATCCCTCACCAATTCATGAACTGATCTCTCTGTATCTCTCTTTGAAAAAATAAATAAATTCTGAAGCTCGTGTGTTGTTGTGGCACCTGGTAATTGCTACATCTTCAATATGCAGATTTGCAAGGACTTCTCTAGCCGTCTTAAGGTAATTACTGCACTTGCGCCTCAAACCACGGTGTTATAGAGAAAATTAGAAAAAATTAGTCACGTTGTTATCAGTGCACAGTCACATCACGTAACATCATATGTATCAGTCACTTGACGTGACTTGCATATGACATGACATAATTTGGTCACACCATATAGAAAAACTTTTGATCATATTGTTGTGTCATGACGTGATGAAACCAAGTCACAACTAGTTAGTTACGTCACGTGAATTTTTTCTTTATCACATGATGTGTTCAAATTATGATGTATTAGTCGAGAGCAGTTTGGGTCTGATGCCCATCGGACTCAAATTTGGGTCCGATGAGCACCACAACCGTACGATCCTCTTTAAGATATGTCCGCACGAATATTAAAGAAAGTGCGCACGGATATTAAAGTTATACGCACAGATCTTAAAGCATATCGGACAGTTATGAAGTCCATCAAACTCAGTTTGAGTCCGATAGACATCGGATCCAAATTGCTCTAGTATTAGTCATGTCATGTTTTTCATTCACTTACTATTATCTCTCTCTTAATCGATCGATCGGCTAAAACCTCTCTTATAAACCCCAATAAACAAAGTTCGTCTGTTAATTATTTATTTTCATTCTCTCCATTGAACCAAAATATCGGTTTCTCATTTTCCAGCGTAAATAATACTGTTGGAAAAATAATAAAGAGTGTGTTAGAATATAAAATACAAATTGATATAGAATTTTAACTTTTTAAGAGAAATAGTACATCATAGTATCATACTCATAAATATTAGTTGTTTGACCGGACAGTTTTTATATTCGATCCAGATTTCATTTTTCCCTTTAATTTCTTCTTTTACTTTTTATGGGCCGAAATTAAGATGGCTAAAACTAAGATGATTAAATAGTCCATCTCATGATTAACATTTTTATTTGGGCCGGCCCCTTTCTCTTTTGTGTTTTGTTCTATTTTGGGCTCTAGCCCCCTTAAAACTTTCCGGTCCAGTAACCATTTAGTCATCAATAACTGTACTCTGATCTCCAACCTTGCGCTCAAATCTTTATCTTCTGCCAACGGACTTCCACCCAAAAAAAAAAAAAAAAATCTTGATCTTCTCGACTGGATTTTTTCTCGCCGGTAGCGCAGCTCTCTTGAATTCATATCACCAGAGGTAACAGAAATTTTGAGTTTTAAATTCGGGCCGTCTGATCTGCTTTGACACACCTCGGACCGGTCGGATTAATCAGATCGGACGGTCCGGATCTGAACTCAAATGTTCTGTTACCTCGATGCGGACTCAGCTCGCTCGAGGTTGAGAAGCTCTTCATTAGAGATCTCAGTGGGACTCCTTCAATTCGCTCGAGGTTGAACTGCCTCCTTTCTTTTCTTCATTTTGGTGAGCACCAAATCTCCAAGTCCAACCCTTTATAATAGAGGTTAAAAAAAAAAATAGAGGTGGGAGAGATGCGCAGTCGCCGTGCAGGGCCTCGTGCATTAGAGGATTCGGGTTTCGGTGTGGTGTCTTTTAGTGCGTCTGATTCTGAGGCACCTCGAACAAATAGCATGTGCTCTCCCATCGGCGGACGCCTAGACCTTCGTCCGATCGTACGGGCGGCTCTACAACTGCCGGCTGCCGCCTTCACCGATGAAGCTCCTAGTCCACTGGCAGCTCCGCCTCCGCGGCCGCCGCCTACAGCTGCTGCGACGTTGTGCTGATGACCCTTTGCTCAGGCGTATTTGCAACATGGTTTAAGTGATTTTGAAGTCGATCGCTAAATTTAGGTTTTGCGATTACTTTTTTGTGTTCTTTCTTTATTTTGTTGGGGGCTTGTCAGCTTGGAGGTGGGATTCGCCTCAGTCACGGCTGATTGGTGAGTCCCTGCTAGCTGTGCCATTTTTTATTTGTGGATTTGGAATACTGGTATGATTTTTCTTTATTATTGAGCAATGCATCTAAGATATTTCATTGATAGTTCATAATGTTCGAATTTAAGATACAATTTGAGATAAAATTTGAAGAGGAAATATTTCATTGATAGTACAATTGTACTCATAAATATTATATATTACAATGCATCTAAGATCTATTTGTGATGGATACAAGGCATATAGCCATTAGAGAGAGAAATAGAAATTGCTAAAGAGCCTTTAAGTAAAAAACCCAAAATGACAAATATTGAGAGGGATAAGGAAAAAGTGAGAGGGTGTAATTTGTAAAGTTTCCATTTTTTACTTTTGTTTGGTGTATCCAAAATAGCATGTTCAATTTGTGTGTTTTGTCATTAATCTTCAACAGAGGGCATGTAAAAACAAAAGTAAGCTGTACTACAGTGTTAGAGTTTCCATTACTGTTATTATCGTGGCCATGATCTACTCGAGAGTGATAGTGCAACTTGGCGGGTTTGGCAATTCAGTTGTCTGTGCTGTGGCCACAGTTCTGCCCACTACAGAGCTTCATTTTGGTAAGTCCGGTGCCTTATCTTATGCACTTGTTCTTTGTTCTGCTGCCCAGATTTGCATACAAAGCTTACTACACTGTTTTATTTTGTCGTGCTTTGGTTTACTCTTTCTGTTTATCAGGCGAAACGCTAAACAAGGTGATAATTAACATAGTTGCAAATATTTTGGGTATGCTGCTCGGGTATGGACTACGTATGTTTAGCAACCAAGAAATTGGAAAAGCCAAATTTGCATTTCTCCTGCCTGTCATATTTACTTCGAGTAAGTAATTTTCATCCACACATATCCTAAAGTTTACAGCCAGTAAAAAATTGATAATTGATAATGATGATGATGATGATGTTGATGCAGTTGTTCTGGGGATACTTGTGCGTTTTGTAAAAGTGGTGAAGGGCAGGTATGACTCCGGGACGACAGCATTCTTGCAGGCGATGCTAGTGGCGGCACTGCACCTCTTGGGTCCTGACTGGCTAAGTAAAGAACTGAGGAAAACTGCAACAACTTTGGGGATTGCTTACGCTCTCACAATTCTCTCATCTTTCCTCCCTCCCTTCTGGGCTGGAGTTGACGTTCATTACCGGGTTCAAGAGTACCTCGATACACTCACTGTTATCTTCAAAGGTGCTTAATTAAAATTCTACTTGTTTAGTGGTCAATAAGGAAATTAATGAAATGAATGTATGTATGAACAAAACCTGTATGAAAATTTGCTAAGAGATTTACCCCATTGCAGGGTTATTAGATGAAGAATGCTTTGGAGAGAACTGTATGTACATAAATTTGCAAGACAAGCCTTTTCTTCAGCCGCTTCAGTCTCTCATCGACTCTAAGGAGGAGGAAAATTCGTTGGTATGTATTAACTTTATTTTTTTTCTTTTTTTTTCCAATTTTCATATGACAATCCATACTTTACCTGTAGAGTAAGTTTGTAAGTTGGGAACCTCGGAGGCATCCTCAAGAACAGTATAAAAAGATTGGAGATCTCAGCCGTCGCTGGGCCTTTACCATCCAATCTCTCTCAACCTACCTCACCACAGAGAACTTGCACTTCAGTACCCAGTTTCGAGAAACATGCAGGGAGATGTGCTCCGAATCCGCTAAGGCACTAGCACAGCTTTCTCTCTCCATGAGACACAAGACTGCCCCTGCTGCTTCGACCTATATTCATGCGAAAGCCGCACTCGATCTGGCATGGCACCTAGAGAACACTGCAGAGGCTAAGGACATAACTTCTCGCTTGGTCGAATCTGTTATGATTATCGAAATGCTGGCCCGTTCAATCGAGGAGCTTGCAGATCTAGTGCCTTTTAAACAATTTGAGCAGGATAGCAATGTACCAAAACTGCTAACCATGTTGGGGTCACCTCAATTGTTTATCCCAGCTATTCAGGACGAAGTGGTAACTAGGACCAACCAATTTGTGGCACTCACGAAGAAATTGATATCTTGGTTCTTAGCCTACAAGAAAAAATTCAAAACCAAATGCTCATCCGTTTCAAATCAGTCTGACACAACCCAACCTATAAGTAACTTGATACCTATGATTAAATCTGTACCTCAAAAAGAGGAGGATAAGTTGGGCCATGTAACCATTGATATCAACCCAAGTGCTGGCATAGTCCAAGTCAACTGAGACCATATTCAAGTACTATTTAGATAGCTTCCCATAAGAAAATTGAAGAGTTTGATTGACCCCATAAAAGAGAGGGGTGGTAACTGGTAAATAATTAGTTGTACAGTAGTTGTTGTAACATTTAATCATGGATGGCTTCCTTCGAGTTATAAATCTTCATGTGTTCTAGCTGTATATAACTTTTCTTTAATTGTTGTAACTTTTGATATACAGTAGTTCTCTTTTCTTTTCTTTTCTGAAATTGTCTCCTTTTCTGGTTCACTTTTCATTTTAGTTCAGGACGAAAGAATATTCATGCTTGCAAAGGGAATGATCATATGAAGTATATATGCTGCATCAGAATATGTATTTATTTAGACATGCACGTACTTGTTGACGCCTTTTCTCAATTATTTTCGAAAACTTTCCTAAATCTCTTTATTTGATTGTCAGATACTCAATTTTCTAATGGGTCCTGATTTCTTTTCATTTTTAAATGTCATTAATTTAAGAAATTTTTAAATTGATTGATAACTGAATGGTTGCCTTCATTTCTTTTTATTTGTTTAATAAATATCATTTATGGGTTGATCATGTTTTCATGTCTTCATTTTCAGAATTTTTTTGAATTGATTGATAAATGTTACTTCTTGTTGTTTGAATTGAGAAATCTCATTCTAATTTCATCGTCTTATATTATTTATTTTGTACGAAGGAATATATAAGTTTATAGTATTTCAAGACTACTGTTTCAGTTTGCTGATTTTGTTTTCCAATCCTTGCTGATTTATTAAATTATAGAGCATTAGTTTATGAATAATTATTTTTTTATTGATTTATTATTTTACAAAATATATCATTATGTATGAATTTTTTTTTGTTATCTTATAACATGTTTCAGTTAGTCACAATATTAAAATAGATAACATATATGTTTGCAACTGCATATATATCATATTTATAATTAACAGGTTTTATTTATTTATTTTGTTGTGCTGGCCGGCTGAAACATACATAACATAAAAAATAAAATAATAAGAATTAAAACTATTGTACAAATTTCATGGGCACATTTTACTGTGCACTAATTTGATTACATATTTGATGGCATGAAACCTGAGGCCAACAAATTCATATATGAGAAGCTAGGTATATTTCTAACATAAGTTACAACATCTACAATAATTTGGTTTTGTGATTTTTAAAATCTAAATAATTATTCAAACCGTTCAACATGATCTCTATATTAAAATGTACTTGCAGATCAAATTTTATATTTTTTTAAATTTTGTTACAATTAATCAATGTTCTAAATAGTGCGCTATAGCCGCTATAGCATTTTTAGACCCCAAACGCTAAGCTATGACATTAAAATACGCTAATTGAGCTACGGCCGCTATAGCAGTAATAGCGGTCCGCTATAGCGGATAGCGTATAACGCCAATAGCGTACGCTATGCAATATAAACATTTTTTTTGGCAATTTATATGGACTTTGTCTGTGATTTTTTTTGCAATTGACGTACTATGCTCTATATTAAATTATTAATTGTTAAATGAGAATTCATTGGTAAATTAAATAGTTAAATAAAAGCCAAAAAGAATTAATTGAAAGCTTGTTACTACAAAAGGAACCCTTGTCACTGAAATTAGGACTTTGTACTGATTCAGTATGAATATTATAATTTCTTAATTAATTTGGTGTTATTTATTGTTACATGAGACTTTAGATAATGTTGATATTTAATACAAATATATAATATAATTTTTGTAAAAACAAAAAAACGCTATGTGGCATTGCTTCCGCTATAGCTACGCTATTCGCTATAGCTTTTTTTGTAGCCTTCCCGTGATGACACAATAAACGCTATTTAGAACTTTGCTATTAATTAAGTATTTTACAAAACTGTTGTTTTTAGACAAATCTGGAATACCGAAATAGTAGTTCTGTAAAATACTTAATAAATAGTAAACAAATTCAAAAAATAAAAAATTTAATCTCCAAGCATATTTTAATATAGATATCATGTTGAACGGTTTGGATCGACTGTTTGGGGTTTGGACTTTGAAAATCGCAAAACCAAATTGTTGTTTGATCTTGTAACTTACAAATGTTGTAAGTGGATCCCTGATCTTCATATATAGTTGTAATCACGAATAGAACTAGGGTGCATGCTCATGAACTCATCAAGTTTTTTTAGTGAGCTTAACTCCAAAACTAATCAAAATGATTTCAAAAACCAAATTCAAACCATTAATCGATCTACTTGACCAGTAATAAGTTTACATATCAAAAATATAATTTTTTTTATTTAATTAGTAAAAAGTCAAGTGGTAAAAAAAAAAAATCAAGGAAATCAAAGAAAATATCGAGACCGTCGATTTAACGTCAAAGGAGCCAGATTAAATCTGATCGACACAAATATGTTCCTTATTCAGTGAGATTATATGTATTGAATGAAGGATGAGGAAAATCAAAGAAAATATTGAAGGAGAAAAAAAAAGTAAGACATCAATAGCTTTCTCATTGTAGCACTGTTAATTTAAGTCTATTTAATTTTAGTTCTAACCATATGTGTACACATGATGTGTAGCAGGTTCATGTTTAAATAAAATTAGACTTTCACACGTAAAAAAGAGCAGAATCTGCTGCCCATATGAGGGCAGGAAAATCCTACCGAATCTCTTGTCCACATGAGGGCATAAAAATTCATCCATCCATTCATGATCTAGACTGTTATAATTGAACTATAGATAATATTGGATTTTGAGAATACACGACTTATACATCAATTCTTACTATCAATTCTTACTGTTTAGATCATGAATGGATGGACGGATTGACTCTATTGATAGGATTTTCCTGCTCACATGTGGGCAGAAGATTCGGTAAAACATCAAAAAGATACATTGAATCTATAGGAGGCAGACTATTTGATTGGAGTGCTGATATTTAACCTGAATTGTATCTTTTAATCATAGCCATTGGGAGATGATCTACATGCTTAATATATATAAGAATGGAGATATCCATCATCAAATCTTATTGGAAACTAAACTTAATTGGGCGATATAAAATATAATCAAAATCATAATCATACATCACATAATTCAAATTCATTCAATGCAAGCAATGCCAGATAATATTTATCTATTTTTAGAGTACAATGTTAATCAAACCTAAATTTAACTGAAACTTCATATAATGAGAGGTTATGAGGTGCCACAGTTGTTTAAAAATAACATCACTACTATATATTATATTATATATAGAGACCAAAGAGTTGGTCGATTTTGACTATGAAAGACATGAATTTCATAGATTCTGAAGCCGCATTCTTTCGTATTTTTTCCCTTTTGACCCTATGTGCGTTGAGTATACAATATTTGTTTATTGGCATTTCCTGGCAAAACGATCCACAAAAACTAGTATCATTTCATAATATGTATAATGTTGCTGTTTGTTTTAGCCTGATACTTTTGGAGGTGTCTCTAGTAAACAATAATAATAGTAAGAAAGAAGAAGATCATGATGAGGAAATGAAAGCAAACAAGAGAAAATCAAAATGGAGGGATCTGATGATATTTCTCATCTTTGATATTTTGAAGTTAGTAATAGCAGTTGCTCCAATTGCTTTTCAATTAAAGCTATTCTTAACTCGAAGCACAAACTCTCTGTATATAAAGAATATAAGCTTCTCTTTGTTGTTTTCATGTCTTCTCTCTCAATTATTGGAGTAATTATTATTTCTAAAATTTTACGTGCTAGAAGAGCTCTTTAAGGTCACATGCATGTGTGTGTGTGTATATGTCAACCTATTATATCTTTATATATGTTCCTTAGTTTAACTTTTATTTTTTCTAATAATTTTGGTCTTCTCTTACATACATAAGAAATTGAATTGAAGATGTATTTAAAGATGTATAGATTGAGAAATATATTCACCATTGAAAAGTGCATAAGAAGAGAAAGCAGAGGTAGTATAGTTGGCTAGAATAAAACTCCAAAGACTGATAGTTACCAAAGATCGATAGTTCGATTCTCCCTCACGACTTCTTAGTCTCTGCGAAAGTTTAAAAAAAGAAAAGTGCATAAAAAGGAAAAAAAAAAACAATAATTAATTTTTGCATAAAAATGAAGGATACAAAAATTGCAAAAATGTTAAGACTCAGAAGATTTTATTATGTTGTTGTTTTAGACAACAAAAATAGTTGTTGTTAGTGATGATCGAATCAAACTGAAAGGCTTGAAGTTTGTATGTTGTTTTTCAAGCAATCTAGTTTTATATTACAAAATAATGCCAAGAAGAATGTTGAAGTCTCTTTAGAAATGCGGTAAATTTGGGTCTTAATGCAAAATGGCCATATCTTTCATTTTATTTTATTGGGGGAATTTAAATTGAATTTTTGAAATTTAAAATAAATTTTAATAGAAAGTCAATAAATTAAGAAAATTTGTGAGTTTTTAAAATTTAAAAGAATAAATACAATATTATAAATTTTAAAAGAAGAAATACGTAGATATTTTAGGAATATACATGAAAGAATCTCAAGTTTATTGAAATAATATGATAGATAATTTACTGACTTCAACAAATTGAATTTTCATAATATTAGACGTAAGATCATCACTTCTCGTTGATAAAAGAGTTTGAATCACTTAAGACGTGACATTAATGTAACAACTAATCAATAGTTAAATTAATGTATTATACGAATAAAGCTTTATCTTTGCCAAGTATAAATGAGGACAGCTCTCTGCCTTTTGACTTCTTTCTTTTGAGCTGATTTCTTATCAATTGTTTTTGTGATCTTTAATGTCTTTTTTTATGTGAGAGGTCATGGGTTCGAAATCCAGATGGAAGAAATTCTTTGATATAATAACAAAGATATTAAATAGTTGGGTGGCTTGACTTCCAACTTTAAACTTTACTAAAAAAAAACAATTCCAAGGCCTGGTCACGCATTAGATGTAGTGACTGCTGTTTCAGCCGCAGAGGCAGTAAAGAACTTGAGAAAATTTGTTCCCCTAGGTTTCCTTGCATATTAAATATTAGCACAATGACAAAAAAATACACATTTAAGAAATGATAACATGAAACAACATTAACAATAACAGTGATAATAAAATAAGTACAACCACAACAACAATACTGATGTATTAAGTAAATAATATCAACCATTGTTACTACTAATGAACAGATACAAATGTACAACGCCAAGTGAAAATCTCAAAATTTTAGCAAAGGATTATATGTTGGGTTTAAAATTGCCTGAACATTTAGAATAAAGAATTCCGGCTTGGCCCGGGAAAGCGCTGGCAACAACATAAAGGAAAGGGGTCCATGTAGCTGCTGCGCCCGCCCACGGAGCAGCAGGTTCGGCATCTACTAAAAAAGAGAGAATCCATTTCAGTCAGATAACCACGTCTCTGCTAGGCAGCGTGTGGAATGGCCGAGAGCGGATCAAATGGATATATAATCCAAGCCAAGAGTGGAGTTACGTGAACAGCCGTCTGATGGAAAAAAACTTTCACGTTCGGTTCATCGAGCACTTTTTTCGTCGAGAATAACTCCTTCCCTTTTGTGTTCATTCCGCAGCGGCGAATTGAAAACTTGTGGGTATCTATTCAATCTCGCGAGCCCCCAAGAAATCAAACCCCCTCTCCCTCGGACTCAATCTATCTTTTGACTCTATATATGTGGGCACCTGATATCTATGAGGGTTCACCCACCCCGGTGACAGCATTCCTTTCTATTGCGCCGAAAATCTCTATTTTGGCAAATATGTTACGTGTTTTTATTGTTGCTTCCTATGGAGGTACATTGCAACAAATCTTCTTTTTCTGCAGCATTGCTTCTATGATCTTAGGAGCACTGGCCGCCATGGCCCAAACGAAAGTCAAAAGACTTCTAGCTTATAGTTCGATTGGACATGTAGGTTATATTTGTATTGGTTTATCATGTGGAACCATAGAAGGAATTCAATCACTACTCATTGGTATATTTATTTATGCATCAATGACGATAGATGCATTCGCCATAGTTTTAGCATTACGCCAAACCCGTGTCAAATATATAGCGGATTTGGGCGCTCTAGCCAAAACGAATCCTATTTTGGCTATTACCTTCTCCATGACAATGTTTTCATACGCAGGAATACCCCCGTTAGCCGGCTTTTGTAGCAAATTCTATTTGTTCTTCGCCGCTTTGGGTTGTGGGGCTTACTTCCTAGCCTTAGTGGGAGTAGTGACTAGCGTTATAGGTTGTTGGGCGGCCGGAAGGTTGCCATGAGTCAGGTTGGGGGACCGAAAGAAGTTTTCCGTGCACCGGACACGTAGCTTACCGAATCAGTTGCGACACAGATGGGAATGCATGCTACGAAAGAAAGGGTCGAGTCTGATACATCAACCGTCGACTCCATATCCTTGTACGAGTCCACAATCACTACACGAGATGAACCTGGGTTTGGTGAATGAAAGGGAGTTGGCGTTAGGTGGTTTAGGACCCCCAGTTACTGCGCGCGATCGTATACTGAGGTGCTACCCGCCGTCAGTTGTTGGAACGACGCGAGCCGGGCCTTTATTCCATTCATAAAGATGAAGGGGAAGAGGTAACTAATTCCCATCTCATTTGGGGCGGAAAACGAATCGACATCTCGATGTGAGAAAGCCCTTTCCCCTTTTTCGTTGGGAAATAACGGCGAAGTCCATCCGAACCGTCCAATGAAGAAATAAGAGGAGAGCAAAGCGCCAATGGCGCGCGAAGCGCATGCAGAAGCGGCGCGGAGAAATCAAGAAGGGGCAACTAAAAAACATCACTTCAATTCATTTGCTTTTGAAGAGTTGTGGGAGAAAGAGCCGAGCTCATTCCCTTCGCTTCCTGGGCCAAAGCAGTGCTTTGTTTCCTGGAAAAAGAAATCAAGGATTTGGCAAGCAAAAGAGATATATATGAATCGAAATAAAGATAGATCCATCTATCTATCTATCCGGCTAAAAAAGAATCGATTTCGATTTCATTCAACCTTTTATTAAAAGAAGCTTAGCCCCCTCTCATGAAACGGCTCTGCTGCAATGGATGGCAGAGGGTCCGTAGTACCCGAAGCACTGGAGTGATCTAGTAGCCGGGAAGGGGCCTAGAAGTGCCTACTACTACACCACCACACTCAACTTGGCTCCATCCACTCATTGAAAGATCTTACTCCTGTCCAGTGTCTGGCAGAACGTTGGGGCTTCAATCCTTACTCCTTATCCCCATCTAAGCCCAGGCTAACGGAGCCTTACTGATTCAGGGGAGAGAGTGGAGCCGCCTATGGAAGCACTCTTGAGAGTAAGATCCTTCCTGGGCTCCTCTTCATTCAGGTCTATGCCCGGGGCAAAGATGGAAAAGATCAAAGACGGGAATAAGAACCCAGCTCGCCTTTCTTTTTTATCATTTTGATAGAGGGGGATGGATAAAGTGGACAAAACAGACTCACATTTTCCATTATAGGCTCGCAGGTTTTCGTCTCGACAAAGAAAGAATAATCAAAACGCTCCTAACCCCTCCTTGTATGGTAAGTGATCCGAACCCGCCCGGAGCGAGCCCCCCTGAGAGGCAAGTGAAGTTGGTGAGCCGTATGATGGGCGACTATCTCCTGCGGTTCGGAGAGGACTCAGCTCTTAGTTAGTACCCCCCCTTTCGGGGTGGACCCTTTCACTCTATTTTATTATATACGCTTAGTGAAAAGAATGTTTTTTGATAAACCTAGGACATGGATTCTATATGAACCAATGGATCGTGAAAAGTCGTTACTACTAGCAATGACTTCCTCTTTCATTACTTCATCCTTTCCATATCCCTCTCCCTTGTTCGATCTTACTCATCAAATGGCACTAAGTTCATATCTGTAAATTCGATCATTTACAAGGTTCAAAGAAAGGGTGGACTGCTCGCAAGCAAAGCAAATTCGGAAATAAAAGCAGTCTATCTAGCTCAAAGTCAGTTAAATAGTTCAGGTGGTTAGGCAGACGCCCCATGGTTCGTGGTGTTGCAATGAATCCAGTGGATCATCCTCATGGAGGAGGTGAGGGGCGCACGAAAGGGGGTAGACCTTCTAAAACAAAGCGGAAATAGAAAATGCTTCGGGAGTCAGAACTAGTGATAGGGCACAGGGGGGGAAAGCCATAGGAAATAGAAGGCAAATTATGAGACAGCTCCTTCTTCACTGTTGGGGGGAACGATTGTTTTTCCCTTTTAGAGAGTCCCTCTTGAAAGGGGACTGGTCCAACGCCGACGTTGGATTTCTTTTTGATTTTTTTCCTTGTATTTCTTGGACTAGTAATTTTGTGCGTCTTTCCTTTTCCTTTCTGGGAAAAAACTAAGAAAGACCCGGATACCTTATTTTTTTTTTTGGGGTATCCTCTCGGTAGGATCTCTACTTATGAGCGGCGGGGACCTTCCCCCGGTTGAGGAGGGCCAAGGGTCCGGAGAGATTAACGTAGCGCCCACTCTGGAGCCGGAGCCACCTAGGGAAGAGGGGGACCTTTTCGGAGGTCTGGAGCCCCTACCGGATGCAGCCTACCTAGAGGAGAGGACACCCGCGGGGCCTCTTTCAGATCCAGAAGCACGGGCAGAACCCGCTTCTGATACCCCTAGCCCGCAGGACGAAGGTGAAATGGGGGAAGAAAGCCCGCCCCTATGGGAGGACAGGCGGGAACCCTCGCCCACCACAGGCCCTCTATGGGAAACTGATAATTTTATTCATCTTCTTAAAGAGCTTTATTATTGCCATTGGAACCAGCCTGAATAAAAAAAAAAGTAAAGGCAACAGCTGATTTGCTGTCTGGGCTCCAGATTGGGTGATAATAAAATCATCTTCATGATTTATTAATCAATTTGTCCATTGTCCCTACTACTTTAATTTCTAAGGCAATAAGTAAAGTGATTTATGGATAAACCCAGGTTGTTCTATGTCAATGGTGAACACAAAATAATGCTGGATTTCCCATTACGGCAAGTGTTGGTTTTGTTTTGGAGTACTATTAAGGAAAGAGATATATTGACACCCATATTATTTGACAACAAAGACAACTGGTAAAATGGTTATCAAAATAAAAAAAAGGTTAAATTGTAGATGTGAAGCTGAAGTATAGGCTTTCTTGGAAAACAGGATATTCAGATGCTTACAGGGTTAGATGTGAATTCTAGCAATTTCTATTTTTAAAACTTCTCTTAATTTCAGAAATTACCAGTTCATGAGAGACATATATGCACAGCTCCTGTGTTTAGAAGTAGGCCTGATCCAAACCAAGGGTTTCTTCGAGGAGGGTTTTGGAAATACAACACCAAGCTGTCAAATTTGCTGCCAGATTTTCATGAAAATGAAAATGACAGTGAAGATGGAAACAGAACTATTAAAGATGACATGGTTGTGGCTGAGCAAGATGTTGCTGCTGGACTTATCAGGATGAGTATTCTTCCTCGTATTTGCTACCATTTAGAGGTGAGTTCCTTCTAAATCCAGAAAAGCTAGAAGTTTAAATTCTATTTATTTAGGTAATTTAAGTATAGTCAAGTCTAGATCGGGTAGACTTCTCCATAGTCAGAGCATAATAAATGGATCCAGATACAATGTTATGGTGTCAGTTAAGACTGGTCAACAAGGGAAATTGTTATACTTTTTGTAGTTTTTTTGTGAGATATTTTAAATTATTTTGTTCGGGACTACTAAATTGACACCAGTAAAAGTATTTCTACCTCTTTTCTTGCATGAAATATATTTTGTATGAGTTGGCTGCTTGTGATGTTTAGTTCCATGTGATGGTCAGACATGGTGAATATTTCACATAATATTGTGTAGAATCCACCTAGACTGAGGTGATGAGTCAACCTTGAAGTAATAGCAAGTCAACTTTGATTGTTTTTCTTTCCTGATGGTGGTTAGTTAGCACAGATCTGTTTCTCTGCATGAGACACATCAGGAAGGAAGTGATGTGCGACTGGGGTTATAAAACACTTTAGCAAGAAAAAAGAAATCACTTCTTTATAATATATACAAACTTGGGGCATAAGGGTGATAAGTATCAGTATTGAAATTTATGTTATTCCTTTTGTCACCTGTTTTTGTTCTATTTGTCTTTGTAGCATTAAAGCCAGAAATGGTGACATGGTTTTAATATTTCAATCGGATCATTAATTTTTATTTACTAAAAAGAATTTGACGTTCCCTCCACTCTGCCTTCTTAACCAGACAGGTTGGCTAGAATGGTTCTGTAGGGTACAAGCTCGTATTGGGCTATGTTCTTTTTATGCATCTCCAAGCTAAAACATAAGCAGCCTTGTGTGATACAAACCTCCTTCCCCCAAAAAAAAAAATGAAAAAAGAGGGGTTAATAAATGGGTTCATTCATGATTTACTGACCAGGAGTTGACCAGCTAATTAATTGATCAGCCAACATTGGATGAGTCCTAAACAGAATGGATTTTCAAAAATTTGAACCAAACACCTTGGTTCTGGTCGGTCATTTGTTGTTGGGGCAGTTGTTAAGTTGGAATTACTCCATCCATTTCTTTCTAATATTTCTGAAGTTTTAGGATTATCTCAATTATCATGTGTACTTATGATCAACAATTGATTGAGAGTATATAGAATTAAACATCTCGAATATAAAATATTAAATCTCACTGATAAAAGGCATGTCAGGTTGGGGCACCTACTCTGACCCATGTAAGATTGTATTGACTGCCTGCTTTAACAAATGATGCCAGATTGTTGCTTGAAAGCTTAGGCTGTTGATACGAAACTTTTCATTTGCGCCTGTTTATAATCTTTACTTCTGTTTTTATTCATTTATCCTTGCAAATGCTTGCAGAAGGAGCCACATCCCAATTTGGAGGACATGCTTATTTCAATACTTGTTGCCTTAGCGAGACACTCTCCACAATCGTCCGATGCAATTATGAGATGTCCGCAGCTCATTCAGGATGTTGCTAAGGTGCTAATGAACCAGCAAATGGCTGAGGTTTCATCCTCACAAATCAAAGCACTAACTCTTCTCAAGGTTCGATTCTTCTCAATGACTTTCATATTTAGTATCTCAAGAAGAAAAATAAAGCTGCAGGAATTGCATCTTTTAGTTAAAACTGATTTCTGTAAAATTTAAAATTTCACCTAGAAACAGAAACTGGAGAATGAATTCACTTTTCTCCAATATATATCAGTTCAGTTGTCATTTTCAATTTTGTTGTTCTATTTTATGAGCAGATCTTGTCGAAGACTAGCAAGAAAACCTGCTTCGAGTTGATAAATCAAGGAATATTCCAGCTAGCATTGTGGAATTGGTTCAAAGGTGCTTTTACCCTGGACAACTGGTTACGTATGAGGAGAGAGAACCTTAAACTCTCCTCATCTATGTTGATCGAGCAGCTTCGACTTTGGAGAGTTTATATTAACCATGGTCTTTGTATACCCCATTTCGTTGATTTCTTCCCTGTCTTGTGCCCCTTCCTCACTCCTCCCGTCTTTGAGAAGTTAATCGATGAAAATGCTCTTGAGGAGTTTGCTTCTGTTACAGCAGAGGCTTACTTGGTGCTCTATGACCTCTCTCTGACATTACCAGTTTTGCACTCATCAGACAAAACTGGTACAGGAGGGGAGAAGGTAGCTTGGAAATGGAGCCATGCTATGCCAATGGTGGACCTAGCTATAAAATGGCTTGAGTTGAAAAATGTTTCTTATTTTCCCCCAGTTATTTCTCAGGATGAAGAGGTAAATATGGCTTTTGGCTGTCCATTGCTATGGGTATTTTCATCAATTTTACACATGCTTAATGGCATATTACAGAAAATAGCACCAGTAGATAAAACAGACAAGAGGCATGAGCTACGGTGGCTTCCTGATTTTGTCCCTAGACTCGGTTTAGCAGTAATAAATGGTTTTCTCAAGCAAAATCAAGGATCTTTACTGAAGAGACTTTCTGACATGAGAAAATTTCATAAAGACGGAAGTGTCAAAAGTACTGATGTCGTATTGGCATCTACGAGTTGCATCCGAGGGCTTGTGCAGGTTGCAAGTTCTATTGATAACCTAGTACAGAGGGCCAAAAACTCATGTACTCAACCCCAAGTAGAGGTTGGGTCAATGACAGGTGGCGAGATTCTAGAGGCTGGGATTGTCAATTGGGCCCACCATGACTTGGCAGAAGTGTTTTCCATGATAACCCTAGATATCTCCTCTGAATGGCATGCAGTACAGTGTGTGGAAATTTTTGGCAGAGCCGGGCCAGCACCTGGTGTTGGGTTTGGCTGGGGTTCAGAAGGGGGTGGTTTTTGGTCTTTTAAATGTGTTCTGAGCCGACTGGATTCACGGCTGTTCTTGGACTTCATTGAGATATTTCCTATTCTTTTCCCAATCATAGATTTGGGAGTCAAGGTCACCCCTGATCCAGGAATTCTGAGAATAATTAATTCTCTGCTTGAAGTGTGTCTGATGGTGAGGCCTGGAGATAGAACTGTTTTGGAAAAGGCTTTTAATATTCTGTTCCAAGCTCCTGTATTGAAGTACTTAGTATTTTGTGTAAATCATTACATATCTAAGATTGCGAGTCCCATGGCAACTACGTTATATTTAAGTGAAGATGACTTTTCATTGTTTAGTGAAGTATTAGTTTCTCATTTCAAAACAAGGTGGATTGATGTGAAGAAAAAATTGAAAAAAGATGTTAAACAGCAGCCTGATAATTCCTTGGAAACGATCCATGAGGAAGTAGAGTTAAAGGAAAATTCCGACAGTGATACATCACATGATTTAATGGTAATTGAGTGGGCCCGGCAGAGACTACCTATACCACCCCATTGGTTTTTAAGCTCACTTTGTGGCTCCAGTGATTTGAAAATTGGCCTTGTTCTTCTTCTAGGGTTGGAGACCCTTTTGCATATTGCTGACTTACCGTCGCCACTAAGTGGAGTTGCATTAGTCTGGAAATTGCATTCTCTGTCCATGTGCTTATGCTCAGATATGGATGTTCTGGGAGAAGAGAAGAGCAGGGCTATTTTTGAGATCATACAAGAGATATACAGTCAAGATTTACAGAGGTCACAAAACCAAAGTCTTGAATTTCAAAGGCAGATCCATGAGAACTATTCAACTTTTGTGGAGCATTTGATTGAACAGTTTGCTGCAGTGTCATACGGTGATGTGTTGTATGGCCGACAGGTGGCCATTTATTTGCACAGGTCGGTCGAGACAAGTGTCAGATTGAATGCTTGGAATGTGATGGCTAGTGCTTGTGTGCTTGAGTTACTGCCTCCTTTAGAGAGCTGTGTTGGTGGGCCCCACTGCTACCTGGAACCTGCAGAGGTAATTTTACCAACTCTAGTTTTTACTTGTATAGGTGGGTAGTTGATTCCCAGGTTTGGTTTGTGCACTCTGAAGCATTGCCCAAAATGAAACTTCTATTTTATTTGGGGTGCTCAGTGTTATACCTCCATACCTCTAGTTCTACTGTTAAATTGGATGATTGGGCAGTTAATTTGAACCATGGTTGGGTGGTCTTGTAGCGGAGCCACAAATCATCATTTAATACTAGGCTGGATAAGGGTTATGTTTTTCTCCTCAAATCAGTTGTTTCCTGTTACAGATCAGGATAAACTTCAAGATTCCTTTCATTCATCCTTAATAGACCACGGGGCTTTTGTTGCTGTTTGAATTTTATTTCCCACTTGATCTCTTATATGTTTTGAGTGGAGAGCATATTATCCAGAACTCACTTCTCAACCCATCAAGAGATGGAAATAGATTGGGTCAACATTATTTCCGGGTTTGCATTTGAGGGGACAAATTTTAATATTTCTGTACTCAAGAAAATAAGAAAAACTACAACTGAAAAGGAAATAGACAAGAAAAATGCTTTAATGTGTGAAGGGGAATACAGGTATCAAATACTTGCTTGCTTTCTTAATTTTTATTTGTTTCTTTATTTCTTTGCTAGGATAATGAGGGCATCTTGGAGGCCTACACAAAATCATGGATTTCCGGGGGACTAGACAGAGCTGCAATTAGAAAATCAGTGGCGTTTACTCTAGCTGTGCACCACCTTTCTTCCTTCTTATTTAATAGTGGTGCTGATGAAAAGCAAGTGGTACGGAATAAGTTGATGAAATCCCTTTTGAGATACTATTCCCAAAAGCGACAGAGTGAGGTATGATCACTACAACTGAGGATATAAGCGTAAAATACCATATCCATGGGCATTTTTGTATTTCTTTATTAAATTATAGAGTTCAATTTCCAATACTTCAGAAGTGAATAAAATTGGGTTTCACTTGTTCTTTTCTTAACATTTGACAACTTCTGAAGTATACGAGACAAGCCAGATGACATCATGAAATTTCTGGATGTTTGGGGAGGGGGGGTGGCATTCATGAAGCTTGTTTATATTATTTGTGCCTTTTTTTATCCTTTGTTTATACCATTTTGTGAACAATGCAGGGAATGCTCAAGAGTCTTATTGAAAATGCATTGGATGTGTCACAAGGTAAGTTTTATAGGGATGAGATTTCAAGAAGATTTGAGGTTATGAAAGCGTGTTGTGAAGGGAGCTCTTCTCTTTTAGTCGAAGTGGAAAAGTTGAGATTATTAACTAGTCACTAAATTTATCTAAATCCGGTCGAACGTGGCTGACATTATTCTTGGTTGGAAAATACGCAGTCCGTAAAGTTGTCTTTTTTTGCTTGAGACGTTAGTAGTAAATGTAATCTTTGAGTTTTTAAAATCTTGACATAAATTGTAATCTTTTATTGTAAATAGAATCCAAATTTTTATTCCAATTTCATCCAACATTTATTTTGCCAGTTCAATAATTAGTTATGCAAAGTGGATGCTCACAAAGCTGATCATTTTTTATTATGTCCTTCCACCATTTATTGATTGTGGAGGAACTTGGTACCAAATTTGAAATTTAGTACGAGTGAGGGCAAAAGACGATCACCCATATTTTTACAGTTGTGCAGCTATAAGCCAACTTGGGAGGTGAAGATCATATGAGTTTCAATTTTAATGCTCCATATTCACTGGATGTTACCGTAAGCTTAAAATTAGGTGAAGATCATATGAGTTTGAATTTTAATGCTCCGTATTCACTGGATTGTAGAATTTTGAGTAGAATTTCATATAAAATTTATAGCCTCCCCTATTTGAGAAGTTCTTATCAAATTTATCGAAGTATAATTTATCGTGATATTAGTCAACAGCTATATTTTTTGTAAAACAAATAATTATTTAACCATTGAGTCATGATGAAAAAAGTTGTGGTTTGGGGGTAAAATAAAAAAAAAAAAAAAAAAAAAAAAAAAAAAAAAAAAAAAATAAAAAAAAAAATCTATTGTAATAATAATTTTAGAATTTGTGTTTGTCAAGATCGAACTATTCTATTATATTCAATTGAGTGTTCAATAGTAACACCAATCAGGTTTCCAAATGCCGTAGGTTAACACATGCTAAGGTCTAAGGAACATAAAATTTTTATTTACTAGTGTTCAATAGTGGGGGCCGCATGTCAGGAACATTTTCACTACTACAATTTCAATTTACATAATATAAGATAATTAATTTAAAAAATAACAAAGATAATAGCTGTTTGCCATTGCAGATATACAAATGTTTATACCACTTACAAAATAATTACAAAAAAAAAAAATTATATGATATTTTCAGATAAATTACTAATTAAGTAATTAATGAAGATTCCTAAATTATCAAGTACTCCACATTTTTTAAATTGAGATTACAAGTATCAAGTATGTCACATCAACATTTGTAATTTATTTTGAAGTAGATGCAAATATTCTAACAAAAAAAATGCCAAAAAACATTATTCTATAATTAAATTTTCATAAATAAAATTATAAATATTTAGAAATGCAAAAGACCGAACTTTAACTCTTGAGTTTTTTATTAATCGAAAATAAAATAAAATAAATATCACGAAAGACAATCGTTTTGGTGAAAAATCGAAATACAAAAAAAACGGGATGGTTTATCCTGTTCATCCGGGGTACAAAATTTCCCATTCAGATTAATAACCTGCTAATCCATATTCTTACTATCTGATTGGGTTAAGTAAGGATAAGTTTGAAAAAATAAAATAAACCCGTCCTACTTATATTTCGAAAGTTTTTAGATTCTATCCTCTTTTTTCGATATTTTTTTATTTAATTTCTATTAATAAAAATTTCGGATCTAAGTATGTCACATCAACATTTGTAATTTATTTTTAAGTAGATGAAAATATTCTAACAAAAAATGCAATTATTCTATAATTAAGATTTTCATAAATAAAATTATAAATATTTAGAAATGCAAAAGACGGACTTTTAACTCTTGAGTTTTTTTATTAATGGATATAATAAATATCACAAAGATTTTGTTTATCGAAATATAAGAAAAACGGAATGGTTTATCATTCACATTAATGATCCGCTAATCTAAATTCTTAATCTTGTTAAGTAAGGAAAAAAAAAAAACCTGAACGGAATAGATTATCCCGTCCAGCACTGTAGCAATATGTTTTTTGGAGTTTTGTTTTCATACAAGAGAATGACAGAAAAAAAAAAAGTTATCCTTGACTATAGAACGTGATTTGTCCTGTCCAGCTACAGAATGGATTAACAATCTCATTTTTTATTTTCACCAGATCTAATTTGTTTGTTTAGATCTGGACCGTCCGATTCGAATCCGGGCCAATCCGGCCCGAGATGGAGCGCAGAGCCCTTTTAATCTGACGGTCCGACCAAGCATTACCCGGTCTTCTCTCAGCTCTTTCTTTTCTGACCCCCTTCCTTCCCCGGGGCCCCCGTCGGAGGCACCGCGAGAAGAGCCTTTTGTGCTCTCCACGCCTCTCTCCTCACCCCCTCGCGCCTATTTTCTTGGTTGTAAGACACACAATAAGACTTTCCTGTCCTGTCCTTGCCCCAGCCCCAAATACTAACTTCAACCCCTCGGTGCTCTTGTCCTTCTCCAATGCCTCTCTTGAGGAGGTAAACTTTTTCCTTTCTTCACTCCGAATTTATTAGTAATTGGAAATTTGGGTTTAGGGTTTTTATTAGGAATAAAGTTAAATGAGTGGATTTTTAGTCATTTTTGGACTGTTTATATCTGAGTTGATTCCCTTTCATGTAGGTTTTCATTGTTTTAGAGTTAATTTGTTTGTAGGAGTTTTGGATTTGTTTAGAAATGGTAGTTCAAGTGTATTTTAGTTTCCTTAGCAAACCTGGAAGTTCCAATCCAATTTGACTCCTGAATTTTCTGGTTTGTACTTTAAAAAAATAATCATTGTTTGAAATGCCAGGGTGAACGCTGAAAGTTTGGTTTTTTCGCATTTTAAAAATTTTATAATTTCATTCTTAGAGTCTTAAGTTCTATGTTTTTTTTCCCAACATATAATTATTCCAATCTAGTTATGTGAGATGTACGGATCCAAATCATCCAATGTATAACAGAAAGAAATGGTGAATTATGATGAAATAGGTCATAATTTGAGACCATGATTTCATAATTTTGATCTTCAAGAAAAGTCCTCTAATTAATGCCATGTTTAGAATGTTAATACTAACCGTATACTAAATCTTAAAAAAATAGAAGATCACATGTTAATACTAACTGTATACTAAAGCCTAAAAATCAAAGGTTTATCAAAACTTTAAAGGTTGCCCATTTAAAGCCAGTCAGCCATTATTTTTTTGTTGTATTCAGCTTCCCTCCACCACTAACTAATCGTAACTCATCCAAACCCACTCATCAGCTAGCTCTGCTATTTCTTTCAATCTATAGAGCTCTGGCAAGATTTCCTTTGCAAGATCTGGCCGGTCTTCTTGTCTGAGCTCCATGCACCACAGTGCCAGTTTGGCATATGATAGCGTCTCCTCCACCGGCCAGTCCGGCACTGCCGGGTCGAGGATCTCCTTAAATGTGCCCCTTTCAATAGATCTCTGTACTTGTTGTGACAGACCCATTGGGAGTCTTGCGGTGATGATTTGGAGGAGCATCACACCTAGGGAATATATATCCGATTTGGTGCATAGCATACCTGTTTGCAGGTACTCTGGATCCATGTAGCAAAATGTACCTTCAGTTGATGTCATCAGACACTGGGTTTCTGTTTTATTAACCTGTTAATTAAGAGAAAGTTTAAGTCAGTTATCATTTTCTTGATCAATTTAGCGAGAAAAAAAAGAGAGTAAGACATAAAGATGGAATAAATTAATCAAAGGAAATTGGCTTAGGGGCCCCTCTCATTATAAATAGCAAACAAACCAATAAATGTAAAATCTATATCAAGCAATTAGAAATCATATCTTTTTCGTAATTAAATTATTGCAAAAAATGAGCCTCAAATTTTGGCAGATATTAATCATGACTAAAAGTATGGTTTGCTCGGGAAAAAATTGAACAGATGGATCTGGATTTGTCAAAAATTCAGATCTAAATAAATTGAGTTTTCTTTATTTTACGCTGTTTATAGAATAATGTCAAGTAATTAGGAATTACAATAGCTGCAGTACTCTGTAATTACTGGCATTACCATTATGACATACAAAAAGGTGGTTTATTAGCTAAGAGAGATGCTTACTTGGGGAGGGACAAAGCATGCGAGGTTCGACACCAGCAATTTTGGCAACAAAATTGTGGTCCAGGAGGATATTTGCGGGTTTAAGGTCCCGGTGGACAAGGGGCTCGGGCTTTGCCTGGTGCAAAAAGAGGAGTCCTGTAGCAATCTCAAAAGATATTTTGAACCTTATCCCCCATGGGATGGCCGTGGTGCCTCCCCTTCTGAACAGACAATCCTCCAAGCTTCCATAGTCCATGTACTCATACACCAAGCACCCGTACTCGGGGCATGCTCCAAGTAGGAGCACCATGTTTGGATGTCTCATGCAGCTCAGAACCTCGACCTTCATTTTGAATGATCAATAAGAGAAATCAATTATCACAATGAATTATATATTATTAGCATGGGACAATGATAATATACATTCATCCTTGATGGTCTTGGTTTCAGCGCCTTTACTTTTGGTACCTTTCTTGGGTTTATTTTCTGTTTGGTGTTTAAAAGTGTAATGTGTAGATCAAGGAGTTACTGATGCCTAATTAGCCAAAGAACAAGAAGTATGAATTATAACTGTCAAATTGTGTACCACACTGGGTAGGTATGCGATCACTTGGTGCTACCAGTAGACATATCAATTGATATGTTACAGCAACAACAGCCAGATAAACTTATTGAATATACCCATTTAATATAGTTATACCTCTGTTTGGAACTGCTTCTTTCCCTGGGATGCATCAACCTTAATCGCAACTTGGGTATGATTGAGCAGGGCCTTGTACACTGCTCCAGAATCACCTTCACCAATCTTGAGAGATTGAGCGAAGTCGTTTGTGGCGAACTCTATCTCCTCAATGGTGTATCTCCTATATCTCACATCGGCATTGTTTAGAACATTCATTGCTTTCCTGCTCTCCTCAGCCTCTTTCCTAGCCCTCAGCTCGGCCTTTTGCCTCTTGTGTGCCTCAAGCTCAGCGATCCTTTTGGCTTTCTCAGCTTCCTCAATTGCAGCTCTGCACTTTGCCTTTTCCATCTCAACCATCACCATTGCCCCCGCTTCTGCCTGCTTGTGTTCTTCGGCTTTTCTTTGTTCTTCACTCTTTATCTGGCTTAGTTCTTCAACCTTGATGCACATATCTTGTAGTTAGTAAAGAGAAAATAAAGCTGCTGGAGGATCCTAGTGCCACAGTTAATTGTAGCATATGTATAAGAGGTACCAGGCTACCGGTCATCAAATACCCTAGTTGAAATTGGTGCAATCTATGCCACTTGCAGTCAAATTTGATTATTGCATTATGGTTCTATTTGACATAACGCCATGCATGTTGCTAATGTTTTGCTTCCATGCAAACGGAAGATTACGTGTTTTTTTTTTTTTTTTTTTGAAGGTTAGTGGCTGAAGATTATGTTCTTACCTTTTGCTTGAGCATAAGGGCTTCTCGGCAGGCATTGCTGTACATATCCATTGTTTGCTTCAGCTCAAGTTTCAGCCTTCTCATCTCTGCTTCAATGCCCTTCTATGAAAGTTCAAAACAAGCAAGTACCATGAGGTTATTTCAAAAACAGGCCTGATAACCCTCTCCACGGAATCACTCATACACACTTTTCATGCACTTTGATGCATATATGTCTATACCGATACAAACCTATCTATATATTGTGCAATGCACACTAGCATAGTGTCATTGCACTAAGTCATAAATGTTAACAACTGTCACACAATTTTGATCAAGTCAAAACTCGTTTTGACAACTGTCAACATTTGTCTTGATCTTCCAAACTCATTTTCTGAACCCTTTAAAAATGCACACTAGAGTATTACACCAATGCAAACTTTCTATTCAAGTTTCTGCTATTTGTAAAATTAAGCTTTTTAAAACAATTCTGTTAATTTTTTAGTGATTGTATTCCTCAATTCCCATTACCTGTTGAGACTCATAGGGTACTATGTCAGTGCAAATGAAGTGTTTACCATTCCATTTGTCTCCAAATCCTCTATAGGGCTGTCATTTGTCACATCAATGGTGGTTAACACAAAGAGCAGACTGTAGTCAGTAGCTTTACTATCCTGCACTTTTAAGTTTTAACACTACCTTCCATGTTCTTCTAATTGGATTTAAACTCTAACACAACACATACAACAACAGTAGTAGAAGTCTGTTATGTTATAATGGAGAACCTTCTACCCCGTCACCTTGTAACAAATAGTAGATCTAAAATTGTACTCTTGACTTAGTAAGCAACACACTTACAGCAGCTGAGCTTTCAGATGACAAGGATTCAAGCGAGTTTCTGATATTCATGGTGAAGCTGTGCTGGTCGTATAAATTAGAGAAGGATGTCTCCTTCGATGATGACCTGAGCCCGATGGATGAGTTATTGAGGGATTGATCAAGTGCATTATGTGGTGCTGTCCGTGTATTAGAGTGTGGTCGTGTTTCCCTGCCGGGGCTCGGCATATAGCCCTGCATCTGCATCTGCCTTGCTGTGATTGGGGATGGTGGCATTGATGATCCTCTCCAGTTACTTCCCTTTTGATAGGTGGTCCTGTTCAAAATTGAGATAGTAAAATCAAGGAGACGTCTGAAGTGTGATAATAGGGCTGATTAATGAGCGAGCATGAGCAAGTTGGGGTATACTCATGCTCGGCTCATTTAGTTAATGAGCGATAATGAGCGAGTTGTTAATGAGCGAGTTGTTAATAAGCGTTGATAATGAGCGGGTTGTTAATGAGCGGGTTGTTAATGAGTGAGTTATGAGCAACTGAGCAAGTCACGAATTATGAGTAAACTAAGAAATCAAAAACTAATTTTTATTTATAGAATTTAACAAATTGTTATAATTCAATCTAATTAAACATTACATAATTTAACATAAAAATGTCCATAAGCAAATTTATCAATTTTAATTTAGGCTGGAGTACATTTGGCTGGAGTAGTGGAGCTATGGAGTGTTATTTATCAATTTTAATTTTGGTAAGTCGCTAGTTTTGTTGATTTTTATTTTTCAATTTTAATTTTAATTCAACAAATTAGGATTAGATGTGACAGTTCCTTAATGAGCGAGTTGATGTATGTTCATGCTCGGCTCATTAAGTTAATGAGCGATAATGAGTGAGTTGGTAATGAGCGAGTTGGTAATGAACGAGTTGTTAATGAGTTGTTAATGAGCGAGTTATGAGTGAGCCACGAGTTATGAGCAATTTACTCACCCCTAGTGATACATGATAGTAAAGTCTTGATATGTGAATCTCAATTAAGCTCCCAAAGAGCCATACTGAAACAACAACAGAAAGATAACTAAAATTTGGATCAACTTGTGTGAAACAGTGAACACAAATTCAGAGAAGCAAGTACTATTTAATTTAATAATGGATTAGTGCCTAGCTTGGATCAATATTAATTCAATGCTGATGCTGGGAGTTGGGAATATACTGCTGCATTATCTAATCCAAAATCCTGCTATACTAGACAATTTTATTTGCTAGCTTTCTAGTTTGATCTTGATCTGGTTGTTGCAATCTCAAGCAAGCAGATCATATAATTAAAGTACCTGACGGATGGAGTCGAAGCGTCGGCCTGTTGATAATTATCGTCCTGCTTGTTGTTGTACTAAAAGCTTCATGTCACACAATGCTTCTCTCTTTGGAACCTGCTGATATAGAGATGGTCCTTCCTAAATTTAGGTCTCCAAATTTAAATCATCTATCTAGGTAGTTTATGAGTTAATCCCTTCTAAAATTTCACTGCCAACATCTATCCAATCTTTTTTCCCCCTTTTTTAGTCTACACTATTTATTTAATAATCAAACAAGACATAATTTTAGATCTTAATCATACATAAATAGTTTGAACCAACTTAGACCAAAGCTTCTCCAATTTTCTAAACAACCCCATTTCTAGGAAGCATTGGGCCTCATTTCCTATTTGAAGTTGATGTTAAACTCCCAGCTATAGCGCCTCTTTAGTCCATCCTAACTTTCTTTCTTTTATTAGTCCCTGCATCTTCTTCCTGACATGTGGCCCCCACTATTAGATTCGCTTCTTCGTATTTTCTTCCTTCAATTTCTTTCTTTTCTGATGTCTTGAGAACTGAGAAAGATCGGACAGAAAGCAATTATAAAAACTTAACAACTTTCGGACAATTTATTAATTTAAGAAGATTACTAAATTATCAAGTGTTCTACATGTTTACAATTGAGATTATAAGTGTATCGCAGGATCAACATTTACAATTTATTTATGAGTGAGACGAAGATATTTTAAGAAATAAATTTATGCCAAAAAAACATCCTTTTATAATTAAATTTGGATAAATAAAATTAAAATTTTAGAAATGCAAAAGGCCGACTTTATTGTTTTTTTTTTTTTTTTTTTTTTTTTCCGATCTCCTCACCGCAGGGCACCCGTCAGAGCCACCGTGAGAAGAGCCTTTTGTACTCTACCCGCCTCTCTCTCTTTCTCTCTATTTTCTTGGTTGTAAGACACAGCACGACCTTCATGTACTTTCCTTGCTCCAAGTACTAACTTCAACACCAAACCTGCCCCTTCACCCAATGCCGCTCTTGAGGAGCTAAATATTTTATTTTATTTCAAATTTGTAAGTAATTTGAAAATATATTTAGGGTTTTATTAGGAATACAATTAAGTTAAATGAGTGGATTTGTAGTAATTTTTCGACTGTTATGTGAAACATGAGTTTATTGTTTAATGTAGAATTTCATAGTTTCGAGTTAATTTGTATGTAGGAGCTTTGGATTTGTTTAGAAATGGTAGTTCTGGTTCAAGTGTATATAATTTAGTTCATTAGCAAACTTGTTAGTTCCAATCCAATGTACTTTCAAAGATTGGTCATAGTTTGAAATGACATAGCGAACACCAAAACTTTGGTTTTTCGTGTTTTAAAAATTTTACAATTTCATTTCTCAAAGTCTTAAGTTTTATGTTTTTTCCCCAACATAATTGTTCCAATGTATTCATGTGAGATATATGAATCCAGGTAGACCAGAAATAAATGGTGGTTCTGAAGAAAAATAGGTCATAATTTGAGACCATGAATTCATAATTTTGATCTTGAAGGAAAGATCTCTAATTAATGCCATGTTTAGAATGTTAATACTAACCGTATACTAAATCTTAAATAATAGAAGGATCACAAGTTCTGGGGTGTTACATTACATATGTTTTGGGTTCTATATCTGAGGTTATAGTTTGATGGAAATAACAATGGTTTCATCCATGATAAAGGCCAAAATCAAAGGTTAATTTATCAAAACATTGATCAAAGGTTAGCCAACCATTTTTTTTTCTTCTGTTGTATTCAGCTTCCCTCCACCACTAACTAATTGAAACTCATCAAACCCACGCATCAGCTGAGCTCTGCTATTTCTTTCAATCTATAGAGCTCTGGCACGATTTCCTTTGCAAGGTCGGGCCGGTCTTTTCTTCTGAGCTCCACACACCACAGTGCCAGTTTGGCATAAGATAGTGCCGCCTCCACTGGCCAGTCTGGCACTGCCGGGTCGAGGATTTCCTTAAATGTGCCCCTTTCAATAGATCTTTCTACTTGGTGTGACAGGCCCATTGGGGGTCTTGCGGTGATGATTTGGAGGAGCATCACACCTAGGGAATATATATCCGATTTGGTGCCTAACATACCTGTTTGCTGGTACTCTGGATCAATGTAGCAAAATGTACCTGCAGTTGATGTCATCCGATACTGGGTTACTGTGTCAGCAACCTGTTAATTAAGAGAAGGGTTCAAGTCAGTTATCATTTTCTTGATCAGTATAGCAAGAAAAATAAATTATAAGACAGAATGATGGAATAAGTTAATCAAGGTGAATTGGCTGACGGGTCTTTCTCATTAGTAATAGCGAACAAACCAATAAATGTAAAGTCTAAATCAAACAATTAGAAATCATAAATGAGCCTCAAAAGTAGGGCAGATATAAACCATGACTAAAAATTATGGTTTGCTGGGGAAAAAAATTGAACAGAGGGATCTAGATTTCTCAAAAATGTCAGATCTAAATAAATTGAGTTTTCTTTATTTTACACTGAAATAATTAGGAATTACAATAGAGATGCACACTGCCAGTACTCTGTAATTTACCACTACTGGCATTACCATTATGACATACTTAAAGGTGGTTTATTAGCTAAGAAAGATGCTTACTTGGGGAGGGACAAGGCGTGCGAGGCCAACATCAGCAATTTTGGCAACAAAATTGTGGTCCAGGAGGATATTTGCGGGTTTAAGGTCGCGGTGGACAAGGGGCTCGGGCTTTGCCTGGTGCAAAAAGAGGAGTCCTGTAGCAATCTCAAAAGATATTTTGAACCTTATCCCCCATGGGATGGCTGTGGTACCTCCCCTTCTGAACAGACGGTCCTCCAAGCTTCCATAGTCCATGTACTCATACACCAAGCACCCGTACTCGGGGCATGCTCCAAGTAGGAGCACCATGTTTGGATGTCTCATGCAGCTCAGAACCTCGACCTTCATTTTGAAAGATCAATAAGAGAAATCAATTATCACGATGAGTTATATAATATTGGCACAACACAATGATAATATACATACATTCTTGCTGGTCTTGGTTTCAGCATTGGTATTTGCCTTTACTTTCGGTACATTTCTTGGGTTTATTTTCTGTTTGGTGTTTAACTCAAAAAGTGTAATGTGTAGGTTAAGGATTAACTTATATGCCTAATTAGCCAAAGAACAAGAAAATGTCCGAATTATAACTGTAAAATTGGGTACCATGCTGAGTATGTCTGTGATCACTTTGGTGCTACCAGTAGACATATCAATTGATATGTTACAACAACAGCCGAATAAACTTATTGAATACTCATTTAAATATAGTTATACCTCTTGTTGGAACTGCTTCCTTCCCTGGGATGCATCAGGCCGGAGCACCTTAATCGCAACTTGGGTATGATCGAGTAGAGCCTTGTACACTGGTCCATAACTACCTTCACCAATCTTGAGAGATTGAGTAAAGTTGCTTGTGGCGAATTCTATCTCCTCAATGGTGTATCTCCTATATCTCACATCGACATTGTTTAGAACATTCGTTGCTCTCCTCCTCTCCTCAGCCTCTTTCCAAGCCCTAATCTCAGCCTTTTGCCTCTTGTGCGATTCAAGGTCAGCGATCCTTTTGGCTTTCTCAGCTGCCTCAATTGCAGCTCTGCACTTTGCCTTCTCCATCTCAACCATCGCCATTGCCCCTGCTTCTGCCTGTTTGAGTTCTTCAACTTTTCTTTGTTCTTCACTCTTTATCTGGCTTAGTTCTTCAACCTTGATGCATGTGTCTAGTAGTTAGTAAAAGAGAACATAAAGCTGCTGGAGGATCATGGTGCTACAATTAATTGTAGCAAGGTATAAGAGGTATCAGGTTCCTAGTCATGAAATACCCTTGTTGCATTATGGTTCTACAATCTATATATCACTGGCAATCAAATTTGATTATTGCATTATGGTTCTATATGATATATTGTCATGCATGTTGCTAATGTTTTGCTTCCATGCAAACAGAAGATTAAGTTCTTACCTTTTGCTTGTGCATGATGGCTTCTCGGCAGGCACTGTTGTACATATCCATTGTTTGCTTCAGCTCAAGTTTCAGCCTTCTCATCTCTGCTTCAACGTCCTTCTATGAAAGGTCAAATCAAGGAAGTACCATCAGGTTATTTCAACAACAGGTCTGATAAACATCTCCACGGAATCACTCCCTAAACACCTCTATGAACTTTTCATGCACTTTGATGCATATATATCTATTATACTGATACAAACCTATCATATATTGTGCGATGCACACTAGCATAGTATCATCAACGCACTAAGTCATAAATTTTAACAACTGTCAACATTTGTCTTGATCTTCCAAACTCATTTTCTGAACCCTTTAAAATGCACACTAGAGTATTAGTATTACACCAATGCATAGTTGATTATTGAACCAATGCAAACTTGTCTGTTCAAACTTTCTTTATTTAACTTGACAAAAAACAATTGAGAGTTATTTAGGAGGTCCTTCCAACAAAGGACTGTGATTTACTTGTGGGCTAGATATTCAAACAATCCTATAACTCAAAAAATGAGTACAAAAAAAAAAGTTTTGTCCGCATGTTATAGAAAACAATCATATAAATCATTTTTTTTTTCCTTTCTATAAACTATAAATTCTAGAGAAACTTTGTCTAATTGGTTGTGATATTGGGAATTGTCTAATTTAACCCTTGTTCGATGGCGTTGTTGCGTACCCTTCATATTAGATGAGGATCCAGTGCAAGTCATTATCAAGGCACCAGATAATCATCATATTTAGTTTCTTGTGCTGTAAAATCCTAGCTAATAAGTTATTTTGATGAAATTAAGTAGTCATGGTTGATTTAATATATGATCAATGGAGGGTAAATGTGGGCTTTATATACATGTAGTTACTTCAGGTGTATAAAAACAAATATTTTCTGCTATTTGTAAAGTTAATTTGTTTAACACAATTCTGTTAATTCTTTAGTGATTTGTTTCACCATGTAAAAAATAGTAGTTCTAAACTTATACTCATGACTTAGCAAGCAACATACTTACAGCAGCTGAGCTTTCAGACGAGGAGGAATCAAGAGAGCTCCCGAAATCCATGGAGTTGAAATCCATATGCATGGTGGGGCTGGGCAGGTCGAATTCATCAGAGAACGATGTCTCCCTCGATGATGACCTGTGCCCCATGGATGAGTTTTCGAGGGATTCATAAAGTGCATTATGTGGAGCTGTTCGTGCATTAGAGAGCGGTCGTGTTTCCCTGCCGGGGCTCGGCATATAACCCTGCATCTGCATCTGCATTTGTATACGGTGCTCTAAGGGCATCACTCGTGCTGCAATTGGGGATGGTGGCACAGATGATCCTCTCCAGTTATTTCCTTTTTGATAGGTGCTCCTGTTCAAAATTGAGATAGTAAAATCAAGGAGATGTCTGATGCATAATGGTATTGGATCATAATATGGTACTGTGTTGTTCTCGGTAGATTTTTAAATGTTTTTCCTCAAGTCTTGATATGTGAACCTCAATTAAGCTCTCAGAGAGCCACACTGAAACAACAAAAGAAGATCACTTAAATTTGGATCAACTTGTATGAAACAGTAAACACACACATTAGCCACCACAACTGGATAGTAATTAAGATAAAACAAGTGTTATCTAATTCAATATTGGATGAGTGTTTAGCTTGGATCAATGTTGATGATCACTGAGAGTTGGGAATATACTGCTGCGCATTATCTAAGCCTGATATACTAGACAATTTTATTTGCTAGCTTTCTAGTTTGATTCTTGATCTAGTTGTTGCAATCTCAATCAAGCAGGTATAATCAAAGTACCTGACGGATCCTTCATCAAGGGAGTCGAAGCGTTGGCCTCGAGGGCTGACAGCCGGAGACTTCTTCCGAGGGGGGAGGGAACTAGAAACAGATGAATTGGGTCCTTTGGCTGCCTTTATAGTTATGGCCTTCCCCTTGTATATCACATATACTGAGCAATACTCAGATGTTGATTTCATCAGGCACTGTGGAACGTCTGGTCGGAATCTCCTGCAAAAATCGTGAAAAATCAAGCAAATATTGGTAAGATAAAGTTGGTCAATTTTTGAGAATCTAGACAGCAAGGCAGTGGTGGGCACATATTAATTTGACAGGTTAGTACCTACAATCTCATGTATATGTTTTTAGGTAAGAAAAAAAAAAAACATCATTGTTTTGCTAATGTAAGGCTTTTAGCTTAATATATTATGACTTTTATGATTTTTTGCTTCCTAAATAATTGATGCACTTGGTACACCTATTCTACAAAGGGTCCAAAGATCAAACACCAGCAAGTGATGACTGCTCTGGTACTGAAAGTGTCTTTCATTTTTTTTTCTTTTTATGATAAAGTGATACTGAAATCCTTGAACAGGACAATGAGAACAATATAATTGAAGTGGAGATGAGACCTCATCAACGAGTTCCTACTTGAAGCACCAACCACTATATTCTGGATCCCGTTTGATGTGATATACTCGAGGAGTGCCTTTGAGATGTCGGTGCTTTCCAATATTACCTCCTTTAGATGCATCTGCATGTTTTTGTATGGCAACCAAGACAAGAGATCCTTAGTTCCGACAAGAAGCAAATCATATTACATTTAGATAAAGAAACCATTACACTACTCGATACAAATCCAGACACCTGATCGGCAACTCGTTTTTTCTGACGTACATCTATATGCAACCTTTAACCATATTGTCACAACCAAAGATTAGAATTAAACATATATTCTTCATCATTTAGATAAGATGTGCATCAAATTGTTTTATTAGAATATCCAGATGATCAGCACAACATACATAATTTTTATTAGAATATCATCATTTAAATATGTTTGTCTCAGACAAGAGTTTTCACAATGGTCATCAAATTTATCAAAATGGATGTATAATAGAATTATCTTTATTATAACACAAAATTATTTGTTTGTTTGATATAAATTATTACTTTATTTGAAAAAGAAAAAAGATTGATGCCACTTTTCAGACCGGCACTGATTTTTTCTTTTACAAATTGTGATTCTCTAATTTTATCAGGCAAATATAGAAAGAGAGACTCTTGAAAATGGAAAAAAGGAATTTGAAATGCACATCATACAGTTTCTGGTGAATTACCATAATGTAATTATGCTTACCGCTTTACGAGCACAAAATCCTCTGTATGGAACAAATAGTTGATTTAATTCTGGTTCGGCATCAAAATTGACCTCACTGGTGATATCATTTACAACAAAGCCACCTACAACACGCACAAAAATGAAAAGAAATTTCTAAGATTGCATTCTGGCAATAATAAAATGAAAACCTGCTGCGATAGAGATGATATTCCTTTCTAGAAGGAAAATGTTGATGATGAATAAGAGATCAATACATACTGTTAGGGGTAGTTATGATCTTAACATGAATCAACACGAGCAACGGCATATTGCCTAACAGATGGTCGACTGCCCATTTGACCGCCTGACTGCTGTTCTTGTCCTTGTCAACCGCTACCACGGTCGTCACCTCGTGCACCGACCCTCCATCATCGGGTGAATACAAACGACTCCCAAGGTGCATTTTGGAGAAGATAAACAAATGTTTGTTGATATATCTTTGAGATTGGCAATGAGAAAGAGAAATGGGGGCAAAGAGAAAGAGAGAAATTTTCTTCTCTCTTTTCTCTATCAGCCTCTCTTCTCTTCTCTCCTCCCTCTGCTAAAGGGTTGGTTTTTTTCCTCCCTTTATTCAATTTTAATTTCCCAGTTTTGTCCAAATAAAATTACAGGCCGTTTTGTTTTGTTAACAGATCTATTTTTAACGAACCATGGTGTCAAGAAACAGCTACTTGTGTAGTTTGGTTCTTATGTGGCATATACTGGCATGGCATTTGTATGTATGACCCATCCCATCCCCTAGTTTATAATTAAGTTGTAAAGAAAAACAAGTCAACAATGACCCACCATCCCCTAGTTCAAATTACTCTTGTTCAACATTAATTATGCCCAAGTATTACAACATTTGGATAATGAAAGTTAAAACTGTTTTTTAGTTAAACTCGAGTTTATTGCACCAAGTTATAAAGAAGTCGATAAGATGATGATGCTTAAGAGCAACTGTCAATGTCAGACGAAATGAGCGGATTGAGAGCCAATTTGGGGATGAAGGTAGATGGGCCGAGTTAATGGGCTGGATTGGGCAGAGTTAATTAAAACTAAGAGGAGGAGAGAGAATGACGGGTGGCCCAAAATTATTTGGGAATATAAAAAGAAACAAACAATGGACTGTCGTTATATATTTATTATTACGAAACATAATTAAGAAGCTAAACTAATTAAATAATTTGAAAGTAGTAGTCTATATATATACATATATATATACCTAAATGAGATGAGATAAATTATATATCTGGTGAGCCAGACTTATCTAATTTAATGATGCACCTAACCCTAATTAAGGATTTATTGAACCCCCCCCCGGCATGAGTGGTTAATTAAGGATTTATTGAAGAGTCGGATTTAAATTGTCTGATTCCATTTAGATTCGTGTGGATATTAATTTATATTTACAAAGACGTTTACATTCATATGATTTTAACTTATATATCTGCACAAATCTTAATACATATTAGATTTTAAATATATAAATATATATATATCTGCGCACAAATCTGAAACATATTAGACGGATTTAATTAGACTTTGCAACAAAATTATAAAATAATAAAAGTAGCACTCTTTAAATTAATAATATTTTAATATTATAGCGATTCAAATATTATTTTTACTCTTCTCAATCTTCTCTTTTTGTTTACATTCCATCTTATAAGGGGCCAGTATCCTCTGCGGAGTTTTTAACCTGTGGAGCTGTGCAAAGCTGATTGGACGGTCTAGATTTACTCTCAGCCGGTGAGTGCTCGGATAATAGAGGGGGCAGTATTAATTTTACTTTGAGATTCGTACCAAAATCTTATTTAGTCTGTCCGATAAAAAATAAACGGACCAGATTAAAAGCTCCGCAAGTAAAAACTCCACAGAGAATGTGATTCCCTTACCTAAGATGTTGGTACAACAATTTCCCCAATAAATAAGGCATTTAATGTGAGAGCAACTTTTGCCTTTCTACACTTCTCCATTCAATCGTGCCATTTTACTTGCTAAAATAGAAAATTCTTGTGCACACTGCAAAAAATAATGTACTAATAAGAATATACAAGTTCAACGCAGTTGTAGAAGTTGAGAATTTAATTTAATGCAAAAAATCTTATGTAATTTAATTGATTAAAACAAATTTCTCTCGCCGAAGAGAGATAATGAAAACGAAAATATTAGTTTTTTTTTTTAAGTTAGTGGCTTTAAAAATCTAATAAGCTTTGGAACTAGAAATGGAATTTTTAAGATTTCAAGGATTGTATTTGTATGTAACAGAATCATTTTCTCTTAGCAATTCATAATTTGGGCTGCATGAACTAAATAAATGCGCAGGTGATCGATAAAGTAAACCAGCCGTGTATATCAGTCAACAAAGAGAGGCCATGAGGGAAGAAGCTTCAATTGAATCGTCAAGGCATCTCTTGCATGCGTTGCGTTGCGTCCTTGTTTTGCTCGTTGACTCGAGATAAGATCCTGTTCTTTCTTACCTGCCCTACTTATGCTCTCCAGTTACTTCAACGACATGAGGCATCCGTTTTAATCTTGTACGTCTTTCAATGTCCGAAGGAGATTACAACCACCTTGTCCTCTGCCCTTGAAAAATAAGTATGATTCACCATGCTAAATATGAGATTCCTAAAATCTTTGCGCCAAGTTTTAATCGTTTCTTGATTTTTTTTTATAGCATATTTTATTTATAGAATTAGTATAAAATTAATATAAGACAATGGAGTAATGGACTGATCGTATGAAAATTTTGATATCATAGAAAGAACCGAAAAAAAAATCGATTTATTTAAAATGCATACTTCATATTTAACTCTTTTATGAATAACAATGCCTAAACTACTGACAACAAAATAAAATACAATAATTATCACACTATTAATAGCAGGCTAATAGTAGCAGATACAGATTCATATATAATAAAATTTTCAAAAAAAATTTCAAAAAAAATATTTACATTTAATTTTTTATATATGATTTAGAGAAAAATATTATGGCTATTGTAAAATTAATCTCTATATACAGTATATATGAATATTTAATATGATATAATTGATTTCAATTTTCCTTTTTTGTTATTTTTTATATATAATTTAGAGAAAAATATTATGGCTATGGTAAAATTAATCTCTATATACAGTATATATGAATATTTAATATGATATAATTGATTTCAATTTATCTTTGACGCCTTGTTTTTGTTATTCTATTTGAGTTTTGACCCTTGTTTTTGTTATTTTTTTTTTTATATTTGGCAGTCCGGAAAATAGCCCGTCTTAATACAGAAAAGAAAACCGGATGTGTCCAGTTTAGGAGCACCGGCATCCGGCAACGATGATCAATACAACCCAACCATCTTTCACAAGTCTCCGGTTCAGTCCCCAGTCCCCACCTCTTCTCTTCTCTTCTCTTCTCTTCTCCCTCCTTCCAAAAGAGTAATAAGCTTCCCCTTCTTCTCTTCTCCGTTGCATGGCTTCCCTCCAATCCTTGTCGGCGCTTGAGTCGGAGACGACGGTAGTGGTGGCCGTGCGTCGCAGCAGTAGCAGCCGCCGTGCCGCCGCCTGGGCCTCCGATCACTTGGGCGCACTCTCCTGTCGTATCCTGCTCGTCCATGTCATCCCTCTTATCTCCTTCATCCCTTCACCTTGTACGCTAGCTATTTCATATCCTCCTGTCCTGTCTTAGGATTTCTTTCCTTTCTTTTTCCATTTCTATTATGTATATGTCCTTTGTCTTATTGACCTCAGCTAAGCTTTCTTTAGACGTTGTGTTCACTTATGTTTCCTTAGTTCTATGCAATTTTATATTTGATCTGAGAGTTATGTATATAAAAGTTCTGGGTATTTGGGTAAATATATATGAATATGATCAAATCGTTACAAATTTTTCTTTCATTTGATTAGTTTGAATTAGCGGAATGTAGTACTGACATAACCAATAATGCTTTCTTTTTTATGCCTTTCGGAGTTTATAAATGAAGAAACCTGAATGCTCTTTTTCATGTAGCTGGGGAAATGACACCAGTAGAAAAAATGGAGAAGGAGGTGGTGGCTATGTATAAGCATGATAAAATTCACCGTGCACTGGAGGCGCTTGCTCCTTTAAAACAACTCTTCGGACGAAGAAATGTACCATCTTTACTTTTTTTTTGAGATCAACAATGGGAAAAACCTTAAGAGATTTATTTTTCCAATTTTAGTCTTTTAACTATATCCGTCTCTTGGCTTATACCAAGGAATTAAAAAAAAAGAGAACTATATCCGTTTCTTTATCAGTGGGTAAACACAACTTATTTCTAAGAAAATTTTAGAGAAGTTAAATAATTATTTTTATTTACGTATAGATTACTAAAAGTCATGCCCGCCGAAAATTTGTCCGAGTAGGTTTGCAAATAATAAATGTAGTAGGGGAAATTTGGGATCTGCAAGCATTCTATTGTTATGTTATTATTTGATTTGTTAATATTTTTATGATTTTAGGTGGAAATGATTGTGCTGGAAGGACATAGCCTAGCAGCCACATTAGTTAGCTATATTTCAGAGAATGGTATAAGAAATTTGGTAATGGGTGCCTCATCTTTTGGTGATTCTTTTTTCAGGAGGTATGTTTGCTCTCATTTCACTGTTTCATTGTATTAGTACCTGACCTGACTTCAATGGTGATAGAATATATTCATGTTTTCTCCTATAAGAACAGAAAATCATTGAAAATCTCTGTAATATATGTAAATTCTATTGTTATCTGTCCTCTCATGGTTTGTTCAAAATTACCCTTTTTATTCTCTCCAGTTATGTCGTAGAAATAATGAGAAAGCGATTGGCAGCGGATAAAATCTTTTCTGAGGGTTATAAGAATATTTCCCATTTTTTTTAAGGGAATGCATGGAATTTCTCCTCTTTTTTTTTGAGTAAAAATACTGATGTGTTTCACGAGCACACACATGGAATTACCCCCATATTAAGCCTTGATGTTTTAGTTTATCTGGAAATAGTCAAACAAATGCAGACCATGTAGTAGGTATAATTTCGATGTTGGTGCTATTGAACAAGTACTTTGCTAAAATTTAAGTTTTATGCTATTTCAGGATTTTTAACCAACCTGATGTGGCAAGCACTATCCTTGAGAAAATGCCAAGTCATTGTAATGTGATAATTGTGTCAAGAAAGAGACTGAAAATGAAGATTTCAAAACTGGACAATCCCACTGGTACAGTCTTAGCTAGTGTTTGATACTTTCTGACCTTTTTAATACGGAAAAAGAAAACTTCCTTTTCTATCTGTGGTTCCTCTGTTGTCCTTAATGGGGGTATTGAAAATTTGTTTGTTCCCACTGAACTGATAATATTTACAAGCCCATGGCACTGATTTGACCCAATACAATACCTGACCAATGCATTACCAGCTTAACCAACTTTCAATTGAGCCTTAGTTCAGCCAAGTTAAGCCTCCTGTTAGTCCAAATTAGTGTTGGCTAATCCTAAGTTGGTTCCAATGAAACATTTGCAGTTGCATCACTGACTCATCCAAGACTTCCTAATTGATACCTACAGAATGGCAAAAACGATAATTATAATAAATATTAATAATTATAATGAGAAGGATATTGATATTAATACTGTTAAATGATAATGATAGTAATGATGGATAATGACGATGGTAAATAATTTAATAATTATGGTGATAATAATGATGATAATTATAATAATCATTATCATGATGTTAAAAGTAATGAGAAACAATGAAAATAACAACGTAATCATGAAAGTGCTGATAATAATAAAAGAGGGGGTGGGTGGGGGAGAAAGAGAGCAATCTAGTTAGTGGTTGTCAGTACTATTCAGTTTTAATGTGCCTGTTCTTACCAGTAGCAACTAATTTCAATGGTAATTTATGATTTTCACTGTTCTTTTTATTTGCTACTTCAGATGCTACTGTAGGACCAGATAGTCACACACAAGTCCAATCAATTAGTCACAGGGACTTCTCTGAAAGCGAAAGAAAATGGTTCTTCCGTGAACAATTTATGCATATCTTTCTTGGTGGTGGTTCACATAAACATGAAATGAGCGGATTAACTGCAAGTTCTTTTATGGATACTGATCAGATTTCAAGGGGTAGATTTTCAGGGATAAGTTGTGCAAAGACGCCACAAGCTGTAAGATAAATTATATTTTATTATATTTTATAAACCTTATGTGTTTGAGTTTTTTCAGTCTGTGGAGACGGGGGCCCTGCAGAGAGGTTGGGCTGGGCATGGGGTGGGGTGTGTGTGTGTGGGTGGGGGGGGTTTGAATTGAAGGGGGCTATGATTTGTAACATGACACAGAAAAGCATGAAGTTACTTTGTGCTCTGCATGTTTGCGTTTAACCTTTTAGCCTGAACTTTCTGTTCTTCATAAATCAAAATGCCATACATACCCTTTGAAAAGGTAGAAATATTGTGAACGGTCCTGTAAAACATACATATAATTGTGTATTGACAACAAGATCCGATGTTCCATATTCTTACTTAAATGTGAAATGTGAAAGAAAACACAGTTAGCTTTACCTCTTTTTTTTTTCTTTTTTTAGATATCTTGAGGGAACTGCATGTGATTATTTCCATTGATTATACAGATGTAGAATGTAGAATATATGTTGTATGTTTCATGCTATTTGTGAGGTCCTTAGGCTTGGGGGCACAGATAATACAAATTATCTTTTTTTAATTAATAATATTTTCTACCATTTATAGTTTGGAGCTGAGGATGAAGTGCTTAAACTGAAGACTGATCTGCAAAACACTCTTGCCATGTATGATCAGGCTTGTGAAGACCTTGTGCAGGCTAAGAAAAAGGTACTTACTTTTATCATTCCTCAAGTTTTACCAGAGCTAGATAGCAAATTGCTGATTTCCAGGGGCTTATAACAAATTATAGATTTGTTGCATATTTTACCATTCAATCAGTAGACAAAATGCATATCATCAGTTTTATAAGTATATAGAAAGACTTAATATTGAGTAGAGAACATAGATAAGGAAACAAATGCAAGCATCAAAAAATAAAATAAAATAAAATAATGCTCTACTTCTAGGGCTAGAAAGGAAGAAAAATCATCACTCAGGTAGTTTAAGTCAGAAATTGTATGGTGGCTGCAGTACAATCTGCTCACCAGTCGCTACTTACTGATAATTATAGTTGTATCACTATTTACTACGTGTCAAAAGCAACACACAGACCTAAAATGACCCTCATCACACCAAGACCCACCCCATGAGACGTGACCACAGAATATTCTTCAGTCACACCTAATGACCTGCCTTATGGAAGAATATGCCGCATGAGATGCGACCAGAGAGGAGAGAGGAGGGGCTGCCAGGGAGGCCTGAGGCCTGCAGCATACTCTCTCTTTGGACAACAACACAAAAATAAACAATTTTTATTTTTTTCGATCTTTTCTCATTGGAAAATATAGTCAAACATTGTCAATTGATCTTAACCCCAAAAAAAAACATTGAGATCACATTAATGCCTGCAACTGCATGGTTTGTTAAGTATTGCTTCTGTTAGCTTTGTTAGTACCAAAAGATCAATAATTGATCCACCCAAATGCCCATTCTTGTACTGTACTCATTCAAGATTAACTTATTACTGAAGTAATATCCAAGTCTCTTACCAAAATTTTTGTACTTCTCTTATTTTTCCATTTTCTTGTTACAGTTACTACTGAATGTTGAATATATCATGCTATTATTACTATTGAATAGAAGCATTACTATTAGTTGGTTTAGTGATAATGTTATTTCTGTTATTATTGTCCAATAATTAAAGCTGGGTTTAAAACAAAAAAATTCAGATCCAATCTCTCTCAATTGAACACACTGAAGAAGCAAAAGAAGTTCAAGCTGCATTGCAAAGAGAAGCAAAGGATGGCCGGAAACAACTCACACAAGAAACCCTGGATAGGTACAGAGCTGAGATAATTGCTAACCAGGCCTCCGCGGAGAAGTCAAATGTCGTGAATGGCTCTCTAGTAAGAGAAAAAAGGTGTAGGAGGTACTCAAAGGAGGAGATAGAGGAGGCGACTGACAATTTTTCAGCTGCAAAGAAGATTGGGGAGGGTAGTTATGGAAATGTGTATAGGTGCACACTTGACCATACAGAGGTGGCCATAAAGGTTCTCAAGCAAGACTCAAAAGAAAAAATGGAGGAATTTCTTCGAGAGGTAAGTTGACAGAATACACCACAATTTTGATATGAATATGAAAAACAAACTTTTTTCAAGAGCTGTTGTTTCTTGACCTATGATGTAGGTTGTAGGGCTTAGGTCAATCTGTTGGTTCAACCAAAGATACCACCCAACCAGTTACTATGATATTGTATTCGTTGCATGACATCAACCATGACTCTTTACCTAGTCATGAAGTAGCAATGCAATTACATTAAACGATCCAACTAGAATACCTCAAAAGACACCAGATAGCAATAAAGGGGTATAAGCATGGGTGGAGTACACCATAGGTGTGGTTTGTTCTGCATTGCTAATGCACTAGTAGCAGTTGTTGGTAGATTTTATGATAAGCTTGGACCAGTTTGGTTATCATGTCACAGATTTTTACTGTTTTTATACTTTTCATAACTTCATGAAGACATTAACTGTAGTGGCTATGCATATATGCAGATTGAAATACTTAGCCAACTACACCACCCTAACATGGTCTTGCTACTTGGCTTCTGCCCGGAAAATGGAACATTAGTTTACGAATACATGGAAAACGGCAGCCTAGATGATCACCTCTTGTACCAAAGTGACAAACAGGCTCCACCTCTCCCCTGGGCTGTCAGGTTTCGAATTGTCCTAGAAGTCGCCCGTGGACTCGCTTTCCTACACAGTGCCAAACCAGAACCAATAGTACACCGTGATCTAAAACCTGGAAATATATTACTGGACCAAAATTTCACAAGCAAAATAGGAGATGTTGGGTTGGCAAAGCTTATGTTTGACATTGTACCTGATGGTTTGACTGAGTATAATGAAACTATTTTGGTTGGTACATTTTACTACATGGATCCAGAGTATCAGCGTACAGGTACAGTACGCCCTAAGTCAGATTTGTATGCATTAGGTGTTATTACTCTTCAACTTTTGACTGGAAGGCACCCAAATGGGCTTCTGATGAGTATGGAGAGGGCAGTGGAAAATGGGTCACTAGCAGAGGTACTTGACAAATCTGTACACAATTGGCCTGTTGAAGCCGCTGAAAGGCTGGTTAAACTTTCGTTAAGGTGCAGTCGGCTGAGATGTCGGGACCGGCCTGACTTAGAAGATGAGTTCCTGCCTGAGATGGAGGAGATTATGAGAATGGCTACTGGTGTGCACGAATTGGAGAGGTTCAATATGCGAGCTGTGCCAAAGCACTTTATATGCCCCATCTTAAATGTATGAACTCCCTCTCTCTCCCTCTCTCTCTCAGCTAGATATGGTAGCAGATAGTTTTTATATTTCCATTTAATTTTTTGCTATGCATGCAGTGTTTTTAATTGCCAAGCATTTGACTTTTCATTTATTACTTGTCGATATCAAGATAAATTGTTATCTTTTTTTTATCCACAGGAGATAATGAACGATCCATATGTTGCTGGAGATGGTCATACATACGAGTACAAGGCAATAAAAGCATGGCTCGAGAAATCAAACATGTCTCCAGTTACAAAACAAATGATGCAACATACTTCCATAATCCCAAATATTTCGCTGAGGTCAGCTATCCAACAATGGAAATTGTCAGGTCAATTTATTTGAAGCTAGCTATATTATGGAGGTAGTCTTGTGCAATTTTTGCATTTACTAATATCAGATGCTTTTGAGATCTTACAAAAGAGTCTGTTTGTACAAAATTATAGAAAGAACAGAAAAGGAATCTCAGGGAATATTAGGTTATCTAAAATATATATATGATATGTAAATTTCTTTGTTAGAGAATTAGTGCAGTACTATAATTGGGCAATGTGTAAAGCAACATTATATCTATCCTATCATAGAATGTCAACTTGCAAGTTCACAAAAAATAAAAATAAAAGCCATCGATCCAAGTTACAAGCACATCGAACCATTTTCTGGCACAAAGATTAAGAGATTTCTTATTTAGTCGTTGGTCGACTCTCTTAAATTATTCATCAGATATCATCGGTGTATTTCATTGCACGTCACAAATTTAAGGGAAGTACAATTGGCATCCTTATACTAAACAAAAGAATAACAATGCACTACTGAACATCCAAAGAGAGAATATCAAGAGTTTCAAAGAAAATCTACTTCTTTTTGAAAAGATAAAGTGCAACCATCCACTCATCACCATTGTTGTACCCAAAAAGCTCAGCCACAGAGATGAAAAATGTGCGCCAATACGCAATCCATTTCACTGCCGCATCTTTCCCGTAGGTTGTCTCAAATATTGACCTTATGGAAGAAATATTCTTGTCCATCCTTTTAAGCCACTCTTCACTGCACCAGCAATTCATCATTTATTTTTTCTCCAATTTGGAAAACCCAAACAATTGGCCAAAATATTGTAAAATCCAGGTTCTTAGAGAATTGACAAAGAGCAGGTGTGTATATATTGTACCAAGTCAGTCAACACACTGCAATATGTGAATTGTTAAGGAGAGATATACCTTGTCTTTGAATAGTGAGTGCCATTAACAAGCCAATGATTGACAACAGAGACATCTTCCTGCGTAACCAACCAACACATTAAGCCTCTTAGCCTCTCCTAAATGTTTCCAATCAATCTACTTTTTACTAGCATGCAGAAGCCGTACCGACATTGAACCAAGTTTTTTACATTTTTAATTAAGGTAAGGTTGCAATTATTTTTTTAAAAGAAGGCAAGATCATTAGTGCAGTTGTCATCACCAAATTAAAGAGGTTGTTCAAGCTACCAACATGTTTCTCTATGTTCATATATAATATCGCTTGACTTCCATACAGAAAAACTTAACCTGAAAATAGAGAAGAAGATTGGCTGATGGCATGGTCCCACCAGTAAAGAAATACTTAGTAATCCAGTCATCTTCATTTTTATCCTACACATGGCAATTTATGATTCTTTTTCAAAGAAATAATCTTCTCATCTCATTTATATATTCATTAAAGGAAATATACCTCAAAATGGTATGCAAAGGTTTTATGGCAAAAGTGATGAACAAAAAGCAACCCATCAGGCTTCATCCAACCAGATATCTTCTTTAAAAGCTCCTTGTAGTTCTTCATGTGCTGAAATAGTAAGCCAGGGCACAAGTATCAAACACACTATTTTCTACGAAATCATAATAATAATATTGAAGATTAAAGTCAGAGAAGATGCTCAAAAGCACCTCAAACATTTCTATTGATAGGATTCGGTCGAATGATCTCTCCATTTGAAACTTGCTGATATCAGCAACAATTATCTCCACATTTGATAGATTATGTTCCCTGAAATAAAATAGAGAGAATGCCAAAAGAATATCATAAGAAAGCATTTGCTTATTTGATCTTCAAGAATGCATTTGGATTGTTTATATGATGCTGGATGTTAGAAAAGGAAAATTTTAACGGGTATATATCCCCTGTCCTGCCCCCAGTGCCTCCTCAAAATTGTTTTTGCCCATCAATTACCCATTTTCTTCAAAATACATATACCAAATGCTATTCATTTCCTTTTACTGTGTCACTGTTGATAACTAAGAGAGGAGGTTTGGTTAATACTTGACAGGATACTTTATGTCAGGAAAGGTGATATCCTTTTAAAAAGTAACAACAGCCAAGCATGACCATCTTTCATTTTCTTGTCTAAATATTTCTTCAAGGGGCATGTACTACATATTGACATTTACAGGCAAATAACTTTTTAACTTATAGCTGAATTTTTCAATTGATGGTACCATTTATGTAAATGCCTATTATGATAGTCAAATTATAATTCAACTCCAAAAATATGGATATGCAAGTCCATTCAATAAACAAAACATTTGAACTTTAAAAAGACACCAGCATAAACATGTACCTGCACTGCTCGTCAATATGTGCCTTTTGAGTAGCTGAATTGCAAATCCCAGTTACACTGCAGTTGCTGTATTTCTTTGCAATATATAAGGATAGAGAGCCCCAGCCGCACCCCACATCAAGAATCATCTGACCATCCTTTAATTCTGCTCTTTCACAATACAATTCCAGCATTGCTTTCTCAGCTTCTTCTAGTGTGGTCGACTTTTCTTTGAAGTAACAACAGCTACCACAAAATGAATTAATTTGACGATTTAAGTAAATCGGTGATACACAAAACTAGCAAAATTTTCTTAAATACTTTGTAAATTGCTGTACAAGGTTTAGCATTATTTCAGATCTGGTGCAAGTGTGCCTCCATTTTAAAACAGTAATGTTTTCAGCAATGTTGAGCCATCTTAAATTTCCCTTGAAGCTTCTTGTAGCATATTTGGTGATTACTGACAATAATATGATTAATTCAGCCCCAACTCCCAAATTGAGGAAATTTGAGATGGAAATGACCAATTGAGTACAATTGAGTCCAATTTCATTTAATTAAGGTTATATTGCACTGCTCAGGCTCTACCCTCTGGCTCATATGAATATTCAAAGTATGTGCCTGGATTTTTCAGTGACAAACCCAAAACTGTAATCTTAATCTTATGTTGAGTTGCATTGGCCCTGGTATAGTGGTATGTAACCAAACATGAAGAAGTTGAATATGAATACCTGTATTTAAGATTTTGTCCCAAGACGAGGTTGAAAAAAGAGGTAGGCAATTCATAGTGTTGTGCTTTGGCTGTGTCTGTTTCTACTGCTATAGGCATCTCCTCTAGAGCTGCAAAAGATAAATTAAGCAAATAAGTGGATAATTAATTAAGAAGAGATGTGGTGTTAATAAAGAAAGAAGGGTGTACAATTACAATGCACGAAATGGAGAAGTTGGGAGAGCTGGAGGTCGGCGGAGGGGAGATAGCCGAGGCGGAGGCGAGAGGCGAGGAGCATCTTCGTCAGACGCCTCACCACGGCGTCAGGGAGGAGGTTCCTCTCCAATGCAGCCAGCCCTGCACGCACTGTGGCGTCGTAACTCCGACCCGCTAACCACTCCATTACGTCTCTTCCTTCCTTCAACTCAGCAGCTTTGTTTCCTAAACAAAGACTCAACTGAGACACTCAGTTAAGCGTTTGGGATCTGCTGCCTAACAGTAATCATAAAATCCCTGCCTTTTCAAATCCAACCGTCCAATGATTTATGTGCACGTATCTCAAAACAGATGAATTTTCTGTACACTAATCTCGAAACAATTCAACAGTTGGATTTGGAAAACCAGGAATTGTAGGGTACTGTTCATGAATAAAGAATCGCAGCAGATTCGGATCCCTCAGTTAAGAGGAATTCGCATACTGAGATATCTCAAACTTTGCGTGACTTTAGGTAAAATCTTAACCGTTTAAATGGTTTTGCACGAATCTCAAAGTGAAAATAATACTAGCCCCCTGCGCCACCCCCGAATAGGCACCGAACACGTTGGTCACGCAAAAATTGAAATACCTCAGAGGATACGCACTGAGTTGAGACTTGAGAGTTGAGAGATGTGTATTGCTTGTTCCTGGAAATGCCACGTCGTCGCCTCGCGTTCTTTATTAAGATGTGATATGATTCATATGATTCATATCATTGTATATTATTTCTTTAGTCTATAATTTTATTATTAATGTGCACTGTGCATAAATATATTGAAAATAGAACAAAATTTACTAAAAGGAATTTTAATAGTTATGTACTTAATTAACCGTTTTTTATTAATAACCCAAAAAAAAATAACCTTAAAATATATATTTTTTAAAATAACCAAACCCGCCACCAAAGACGGTCTGGGTCTACTATAGTATTCACTTTTTTATAGCGGACCGCCCTCCAAGGACGGTCTGCTACAATTTTTTTTTTAGGATCTTAATACTTTCATCTAAAAATAAAAAATAAAAAATAAAAATTATTCAATTTTATAGTAAACAAAAATATTCAATCTCACACTATATCCTCAATTTTTTTTTTTAAATTTTCATCTAAAAATAGAAAATGAAAAGTATTCAATTTTAGTAAACAAAAATATTCAATCTCACACTATGTCCTCAATTTTTTTTTTAATATTTTCATCTAAAAATGGAAAATAAAAAGTGTTCAATTTTAGTAAACAAAAATATTCAATCTTACACTATGTCCTCAATTTTTTTTTAATATTTTCATTTTAAAATGGAAAATAAAAGGTACATCTTGTTTGATTTTTACTTTTTATTTTAAAAAAAAACTAATATTTATAGTTTTTTATTTAAATAACTGTCATAAACTTTGGTATCCATTTCATTTTAGATACTTTTTGCAAAATTAAATCCCGCGTTCCCTGTTGAAAGATAAATCTAATCATCATAGGTACTTAGTTTACAATTATTTGTAGTCCTAAATCTAATTTACAAACAAAACAAAAAAGGTTATTTTGTGATGATACGGCAATATGTTCTTTACAGCTTTACCAATAACAATAGTCCGTACTTCTTATCTAATATATGTTATTTTATTTTAATTTAATTTATTCTAGTTGAAGAATAAAGTGTGCTACTCCAAGCATCCATTCGGTGTGAACAAAATGCATGCCTTGTGATGCCATGTACAACCAATATTTAAGACATTTTGTTCAATCTACTAATGTATTTATAAATTTGTTAGAAAATAGATAAATTGTTTTTCTTAAAATTTCATATTAGATATTGGATTAAATCAAAATATTATAATTATATATATACAAAGAAGAGGACATGTCACTTCCGAGGGTAACAAATTAAAAGCACTTTATAAAACGAGAATAGTTGAATGGAATGGGTGATTGGTGAGTATGTAAAAACTTATAAATTTATCCTTTCCACAAAGAAATTATTAAAATGAAATTAAAGTAGGCAAAAGTGATGCTAAAATTTAAAAGTTTACATTAGAAATAACATTTATAATTTTTTATTTTATGTAGTACCTTATATAACAAAGTTGAATTAGTTATATAAAATAAGCATCTCAACATCAATATAATTTGGTAGTACAAAAAGGATGGTTTAAGTGCTTAAGTACTGGCGAAGCTAAATAAAATTTTGCAAAAAAAAAAAATTATTTTTGTTCTCAAAAATTATTGGTTAAGTCATTCCAAAAGCATAAGAAAACAAAAAAAAAGTAAATTAAAATAGTAAGTTGAATTCTAAAATTAAAAACTACTTTTTTTTTTGTAATTAGAAGTTTTGTCTCAAATAAAATAAGAAAATGATTTGTTTATGTACCATATTATTTCTTTGAATAGTCTGCAATAATTTTAAATTATTTTATAATCTTTATGTCCAAAAAATATTTACAAGTGTGAGATTGAACATTTTTGTTTGCTATAAAATTGAACACTTTTACTTTTCTATTTTTAAATGAAAATATTAAAAGTGTAAGAATGAATATTTTTGTTTGTTATAACATTGAACACTTTTTATTTCTCATTTTTAGATGAAAATATTAAGATTTAAAAAAAAAAAAAAATTCAGAACATAGTGTAAGATTGAACATTTTTGTTTGCTATAAAATTGAACACTTTTCATTTATCTTTTTAAATGAAAATATTAAAAAAAATTGAGGACATAGTGTAGATTGAATATTTTTGTTTGCTATAAAATCGAACAATTTTCATTTCTCATTTTTAGATGAAAATATTAAGATCCTAAAAAAAATTACTGTAGTAAACCAAAGTAATAAAACTGTAAAAAAAATTGAATCTGAATAATAAAAAAAAAAGTAAAAATATAAAAATACTGTAGCAAATAAAGCGTTTTCTTTACCTTTAAAAAAAAGTAAAACAATATTTATATGGATTATATTTAATGAAATATTCGCGTTAAATGAGCAAAGTAATAAAACCGTCTCCATATGATTTTTTCTAAATGAGATGAGATGATGTGTAGAACGTTCAAATCATTTTTAGTTTGTATCTCGCATTTTCAACATATAATTTTCTAGAGCAAAGCTCACATCGTGATGTGCTCATCAAAAAGTCTATTGAATTGATTTTAGACGACGAATCTAAACAGTTAAAATTCATCTACTTCATGAGCGATGCTTGTATATTCAAAATTTTGAAAGTTTCAAATTTATTTAGTACAAGATCAAGTAGTAAAAAAAATGAATCTCTTATAAATTGTTTTATATATTCATTTTTCATCAATTTTTTGACTGTTTGATCTTGTACTAAATAAATTTGAAACTTTTAAAATTTGTATGTACATTCATCATTCATGAAATAGATGAATTTCAACAATTTAATTTTATCGTTTGAAGCCAATCCGATAAACTTTTAAAATTATGTTTACCAACCTTTTTTGATAGCACATAACACTCTTAACTTTGCTCTAATTTATATATAAAGAGCAATGTCTTAATTAATGTACTAGACTTCATTTTTTTTTCCAAACAATGTTCTCGAGCACAATTTTGCAAATTATTTTAGAATTAACTAAATAATAGATCTTCTAATATTTATTACTAATCTTTATTGAACTATTTATTATAGGCAATGACTTCTATGGACATACTATTTGTAAATGAACATATTTTTATTTTCAAGTTCAACTTTTTTGTTCTCCTATTATATGTGTTTGGGACCATTTTTATTTTTCTGATTTTTACTATTTATTAAGATGGGTACAAAATTCAATGGTCTGAATTTGATATTTTTGTACTCATCTTAATAAATAGTAAAAAATTAGAAAATGTAAAATTTGGTCTCCAAGCATATTAATATGGATTGAATGTCCTATTTATTATATGTAAGAATACGAAGATATGACGTAATTTTTTACTATGGAGATATGTTTATACGAGCAGACTTTTGTCAATAGGTCTTTTTTTTTTTTGTTAATATTGGTGGAGATATCTATTTACAGAAGGAATTCAATATACTGTTTTTGTATTTATTTTTCTGATAATTAGCGTCACAATTATCTATTAGATAAAATTTTAATATAATTTCTTAAAGAGCTTATTATAAACATACGTACAGAAAAAAAAAAAAACTGAACGGCTTGTTAAATTATTATTGTGTATTTTTGCTTTGCATTATAAATTATTTTCATAAAAGTTTTTTATTTTTTGAGTTATATTAATTTTTTTTTTTGGTCCGTTTTTTTCCTCCTCTATTTTGTATTATTGTGCGAAATAGAAGGTGAAAACAATTGAAGGACAAATTGAGTATAAAAACATAAAAATTTCTCTCAGTTCTCAATAATTAAAATGGCACTCTCAAAATAACATCACCCATTAAATAAACAGGCGAGAATATATATATTTTAGATAAAATTAAATATACTATCTCTTTACTTGTTCTTTTATTTCTATTTATTATTTTTGAGAAGAAACCTCACATAAAAGTGATTCTATAAATTCGCGCCAGCACAATTTTTTTTCTTCACCGAATTGAAATGTCTATTTGGTTACCACTGATTAGTATATTATAAACACTTAACATTCTGACACTTAATATTATGTACACATATATATAATTTTAATTACTGAAACAAATTAATTAGAAAATATCATTTCAATCCTAATAAAGTTAAAATTGAAAATTCAACATATTATATCAGCCAGGTTTCCTAATTTTAAAATAGAAACTTGGCATTGTTTCTTATTAATCTGAATTCCGAGAAACTATTTTTAAACATTATGGCATTGTTCGGTCATTTTACTGTTCACGTGAGAAAAAAAAAATTCAGTTCATAATAAAATTTAGTTCAAATTCTATGTCCACACCTATTTTTAAATAGAGGCCGAACAGGACCACGGTGAGAAGTTCCCACCAATACCATACACTATATTTATAGCCTAACTTAACCAAAAATAATATTTCTATATATGGCTTGAGACCAACTTAGATCGTTCAATTCGGATCTAACAATTCATATCATACCTAAACTTGTCCATTAATTCCAGCCGATTTTGATTCTTGATAGAGCGGAAATGCGGAATATATTGTTGATCATATACCCAATATAAATAAATCCTTCAATTTAAAATTGAATTATGAATATATTTTGCCTTTTGGGACCGTCAAATTAATTGAAGAGCCTAAGCCCGAGTTCCAGCGTACTACCTACACTAATTAAATGCTCTGATTTCAAACAATTAGAGGAGCATGCTAATATGCTATGTATAAACCCCACCAAAATCCAACCAATTGTAATCGGAAATTCGAAATTTACGCTAAAAATTCCTTTAGTATCTCATCTCCAAACCACACGTGTCAGTATGTTGCATTAACAATATTTCCCATCAAAAAATTAAAAATACATCGTACAGCGTGAGAGATAAGTTACAACCAGTGCTCTATTATCCAACTCAATCTATCCAAAAAGAATGAATAAAAATAAACAAAATTGCTAAAATAAAAACAAAAGAAATTACTATTGCACCTAACAAAAACTAAGCTAGAGTTTATATTAATTTGTTTGCAATCCGATCGATCTACCAGCAGCTCAAGAGGTTTGCTCATTTTTGCTCATTTCCATATGGCCCACGCCACACATACGAACTCTGATATCCAAAGTTTCTCCATGCACCCTCGATCTCAAAATGTGAGTTAGAATAAAACTGTTGTAGATATTGTGAAGAAGAAATTCATACTTGCATGTTGTATACATGGTTGCTTCCCTCTTGATGATGAGATTAATATCCAATTTCACCGCGCGATAGTACGTCGCTCCCATACCCGCGTTGCATACGAATACGTAAACAGGAGGTGCCTTGCTGTCTTTAGGGTACATATATGAAGAGCATAACACACACCCATTTAACATTGTATGTGTCTTCTTAACAGTACATCTTATGTTGAAATTTTAACCTTCAAAGCTATATATGTACATAAAAATCTTTGCAATGATAGATCTTTAGGACACATAGCGGCCCACAAATTATTATATTCCACTAGGTGTCTACTAAATTTAAACAAATTATAGTATCGCCAAGAAGATAAAAACAGGATCCTTAATTGTGGTGTTTCAAATTAAAAATCTAAATTATCCAGCTATTAATTGCTTTTGTGGACTCATGGCGATATATGTTCTCTTCGACAAGCTTGTTAAATTTTTAGCATCTTTGAATTGACGGTGGAAGATTAATAGATGAAATTACTGTGTAGCATGTTAAATACGAATATATATTATTGCCTAATTATTAATTAGTTATCCGCTTAATTATTGCAATATAATGAAAGAGACAGTTAGGAACATGCTATTAGTGTGTTTCCTATCTGTCTCGTTCATTATATTGCAATAATTAAGCGCGCGGAGAACTAATTAACTAGGCAATAATATATATTCGTATTTAACATGCTACACAGTAATTTCATCTATTAATCTTATTCCATGCACCGTCAATTCAAAGATGTTTCCTGTCTGTCTGATAGTCTGATATGTCAAGGTCAGTCACAGACTTTATTTGCTTGCATTTATGAGTGAAAAGGAAGCTTTGAAATTCAAAACCAAAAAAATATCTTAATTCCTATTTATGCTTTCTAATTAATTAAAAAGGTTATTATTTAAGCGGATTTTGCAAACAAGAAAAATATATATATAACTCAAATTGAATGAATCCACTTCGGGCCGAATTAGTTTAGATCCTAATCAGACGACCGAGATGCATGAACGCAAATTCTGAGTTAATGCATAGGATACAGATTCCTGCTTTACTATTATATGTATGTTTAGAGATTAGTTTGGCAGGTTAACGATAGTTATCGATGTGATTGTAATTATCTCTAAAGAGGTTTCTTTAATGTTGCCATTGTAATTAATATGCCTACGTCTCATGTTTGGTTGTGATCTAAAGGGTGGAATAAGGAGTTTAGTTCTCGTTATTCCATCAAACGAGTATTAATTGAGCCGGACTAAAATAGCATCTTTAGGCCAACCTAAATTAAACCACTTTACATGGTGATTTAATTTTATTGCATGTCGTGACCTAACTCAAATGATTATAATAATATATTATTAGTATATAATTATTCATTCTTATTCTTAGTATATAATTATATAATTAATATCTTATATTGTTAATATATTAAATAATTATTATAATAATATTATACTAATATTATAATAATATTAGATATATTATAGTTACTATTAATATATTAATATTATATAATTAGTATCTTAGTATTAACAATTAACTAATTTAGGTTTCTAAAATTTTAGCCCTCCACCAACTCTAATCAATAAGAAATATCTTAAGTCATGATCTAACTTTAGACTCCAACTAAACATGAATAATTTAGACCTCCTTAACTTTAGTCCACAACCAAACACAGCTTTAAATGTTAAAAATGAAAAGTATGTCAATCCAACCATGCCACCTATTCACCTACAGTACGTTTGGATGAACTCTAGAATAGCTAGAATAGCTAATTATTAGAATAGTAAATAAGAATAGCTATTGTTTAAGAACAGTGCTATTCAGAACAGTGAAAAAGTTGTTTGGATTGTATATTTGCAATAGAGTTTGGAGGGAATAGCTACTGTTTAATAATTTATGTGTAAGATTAAATATAATATAATATAATATTAATTCAAATATTAAATGTAATATAATATTATTTTAAATATTAGATTAGTATTAAATAAAATATTATATTAAATATAACATAATGTTAGTTTAAATATTAAATGTAATATAATATTATTTTAAATATCAGATTAGTCTTAATAAAATATTAGATTAAATATAATATAATATTAGTTTAAATATTAAATGTAATATAATATTAGTTTAAATATTAAATGTAATATAATATTAAATTAAATATTAAATGTAATATAATATTAATTTAAAAATTAGATTATTATTAAATAAAATATTAGATTAAATGTAATATAATATTAGTTTAAATATTAAATGTAATATAATATTATTTTAAATATTAGATTAGTATTGAATAAAATATTAGTTTAAATATAATACAATATAATATTAATTTAATTATTAAATGTAATATAATATTATTTTAAATATTATATTAGTATTAAATAAAATATTAGATTAAATATAATATAATATAATATTAATGTAAATATTAAAATATAATATAATATTATTTTAAATATTATATAGTATTAAATATAATACAATATAATATTAATTTAAATATTAAATGTAATATAATATTAGTTTTAATCTTAGATTAGTATTAATATTGAAAGCAACAAATGTTATTTTATATTTTTATAAAAATAGCGAATAGCAATGCTATTTTAAAAATAGTAGCTATTCTGAATAACTTTATTTCTCGTTTAGATACACCTTATTCCGAACAACATTGCTATTTTAAAAACAGTAGTTATTTTTGTGCATCCAAACAAACCCCTATTGTGCCTCCTCCCTTAATTATTGCATGCATGGTGATGACTCAACATGTTATTTTCCTTCATCTACCGTCGGCGCATGGTTCGATTAATTATTAATATCAATTGCCGAGTTGATATCACATACAGTACCTACTTTATTTTCCTTTTAGACAAGAACATAGATTTTACAATTTACAACATACAACATACAAATAATATTTATGTAAAAGAGCATTTTTAGTTCTAATTCCAATCAATACGATTCGTTTGTTTTAATTATACAATCCGAATGTAAAAAGTAGGATCTTATTTTTATTTTTAGAAATATAGCGGATACAATTCCGGATCAATACATGGATAAGGCCTGACACATGTTTAAATTTGAAATAATAATATTATCTTTGATTTTTTTTTTTTTGTTTTGAAATTTGCATAAATCAAATAAGAAACTTTAAAGATGTCCACTTTTTGGTGTATAATAACTAAAAGAAAAATATAACAATCTCCACCTTGAACCAAATTGTAGACGTGATAATTTATGAGGAGAGCTGGACTATATAAATTGTTCTAAAAAAATAAAATTTAATTAAATTTTATACATAACTAAAATTTTAAAATCGTACGAGTAGCTTAGCCACTTTTTAAATGGTTTTAGATCCATCCATGATTGTATTAAAACAAACTAAAACATAGAGCAAATGCATAAAACAAACATAACCTAAACAAAGATAAATATAAAGATACACTAGCAACATGTTAGAAACAAAATTAGTCAATCTAGTGAGAAACAAACCGACACCAAACTTGAACAAACCTTAGACTTTGCAATTAGAAGAGGCTTTGTGAGCATATCGGCCGTATTCGATTTGATACCTGTAACCCACAAGGGGAAACAGTGCTGATTGCCACTCAGATTATTGGATTCGAAGAAAATCCATATTCATAATGAAATCACCGCACGAGAAATTAACAGTTCATTTTAAAAATGACGAATGCAAATGCTCAATAACAGTATCCAATTGAGCAACAACAATTACATAGATAAATCAGAACTCAATGAATCTTATCAGAATAAATGATTTAGATATAAATCTTTTAAACTATAAAGTCTGGTAGCGTTTGGTTTTTTACATTTACAATTTCTAGTCTGGTAACACTGACAGATACCATAACAAGTATCCATCATGTTAGGGCTTAAACGGTTCTATCCATCCTGACAATTTGTTAATGGAAACAATATAGAATCAATATCTCAATGCCGTCAGTATCAGAAAGAAAATCAATAATAAGACAGTTCTAACTATCCTGACAATCGGTTAGCAGAAACAATACGAATTCAATATCACAGTACTGTCATTATTGGAAAGAAAATCATTGATAAGACAGTTACCACAGTTCATTAGTCTTACAATCATAATTCATATTTATTCAATATCTCCTACCCAACCGGTTCTGGGTTCAGTTGGGACCATTCACTATATGCGCATAAGGGTCCTGGAGTAAAGTCTAGTAGCTAGCTAAACTTTACGATATATTAATCAATTTTCTCCACTATATGGAGGTTCAAGGATTACAGTATTTAATATTCAATTAATTCAATCACTGTGGTCTCAATCAATCATTTGCAATAAGAATCAATCAATCGATAAACAATATCAACATGATAGTCAATAGACTCACCTGTAATTCAGTTTCAATTGTATTGGGCTATGCATATGATGCAACAGTTCAATCAATGCAGTCAATCAAATATTCAAAATGCACAGCGAGTTACGATTTAATTCCTAGTCATGAATCTCAGACTAATCCAATAATCTCGCACCTGAAATATTACATATAAATATTTCAATACATATATTTCAATACATAAAAATTGAAATCTATGTACGATTTAATTGTATAGAAATATAGGATTGAACGCCAACTATATGTATATGTATATGTATATGTATATATTACATGCATCAAGCATTCAATCCTATATTTCTATATACGTTATATTTCATACAATTTTTATTTCAAATATTCACTCCAAAGTATTTTAGACATTTGAGTTAACAACTTATGTTGATATCAATCAAACATAATGTTAAATCATCAATTTGATAAGAAATCACACCCAATTCACTTATCCATCATTGCTAATCAGTTCAGAAAAATAATATTTATTCTTTAAATATTACTTACTCACTGAAAAATAAATTCAGACAGTTCGTATATTATTATTAGTTATCAATTTCATATACACATTTTTCCATAGTGTTATACAATTATACAATTAGCCGCTATTTAAATAAGTATCAAATCCAGTTCAACGCCAACTAGAAATCAAAATTTGTGAGGAATATTTCATTGCACTTCATCAATTCTATGTAAGTAAAAATAGTATATGGAGCATCCATTTGTTCCGAGGAACTTCATGGCCTAGACGCTTTTATATAATTAATTCGGTTCGATAATATCTAGTGACCTTAATTCATTATGAAAACAAAATTTATTTTCCTGACTTTTTTATATGCATGCAGTTTCGATTTTTTTTATTTAGAAATAAAATAATAATATATCCATTACAGAGCGGTGTGTGCTGTGTCAGCAGAGGCGGAGCTGCCCATCCCTCAATTTTTTTTTTTTTTTTGTATTAATATGCTAATCAATGATCGCCCCTTATGTGTCCCACCCTGAAGTATGTTTCTTTTCTTATTTCACCAGCCCATGTAATTGCCGATCTAAAAGAAAATAGCGATCGGCCAGAGAAAGAGAAAGAGAGAGGAAAAAAAAAAGGCAAGTAACGAAAATATGTCATGTTTGATTGTGGAGTAAAATTAATGAAGATTAAATTAATTACTTACTCTATTTTATTCTTCATATTTTATATTTTTTTTTAGTTGTTTATATCATGGATAAAAATAATCTAAGATATTGAAAAAAGAACGCAAGTCTATGATAGCGAGTCATGCAGATGAAGTAAGTGTGGAGTAAGTTAATTAATCTAAAGAGGTGGAGTAACTTATTCTGAATTAGCTTACCTCTTAATCTATCATACTTTTATTTTACTTCTTATTTGACTCCTTAAATGCAAAGTAAGTAGTTGATTTCAACTCTACTCCACAACCAAACATGACCATAGAAAACAACGACCAAACAACAAAATGAATCTAATTTAGGCTCTAATTGTTCTCGTCAGGTTGAATGGTTGTTGAATGGTTGGATCTATTGAAAATTTGGTATTTATTGTTAGATTGTTTGAATTATTAGATCAATGAATATATTGTTGAATTTATTGAAAATTTCTTATTTATTGTTGAATTTTGTTTTGTCCAACTTTAACTCAAATTCTGACTATGTCACTGTGTGTTAGGGTGGGAAAAAGAGCTACACCAAAATTTTACTACGGTGTAGGCTCCTTGCACTAAATTTTTTTGCTTCGGTTCTTCATTTTTTTTTTAAAAGTCAACCTCACCCTTTCCTTTCCAACTTGAATTATTATTTTTGTTAGGGTTTCGAGAAGGAGATGCCAGAAAAGAGAGACAAAATTTTATGAGGAAGCTTAATTGTATTCTTGATATCATTCTTACATAGAGTACAAATGACATAATTTATAGCAACATAAATCTCTAAAAAGAGAACCATATAAATGACACGTTCTAAAATACCTTATACTAAAATACTAAATTATTCCTCCTTAATATAACCTACCAAATATAGCCTACTATCCTGACATCCTACTAAACCAAGTCTAATGTAAATATATGATGAGATGAGAGACATACATAACAATTTTATTTCTAAATAAAATAAATCAACAGTTTACACCACATATACATGATTTTTTTATTTATAGAAATCATTATTAAAAAATAAACAAAACTAGAAAGAGTATCTTCATTTTTTATGTGAAAAATGGATCCGAACAAATATTTGGATCTAATTTTTTTATTAACTTGAAGTACTTACTATGAATCTCATTTGAAAGAAAAAATCAAGTACGTTCATAGTTTAAATTCGCAAGAGACCTCATAAATTATAAAAAATATGAAAGAGATTATTAACAGAAAAAAAAAAAAAAAAGAACGGCGGATGATGAGAGAAAGAAATGAATCTTCTCTTTTTTGACAAGAGCGAGAGAAATAAAATATATATTTTTTTAAAAAGAAGTGAATTTGTAGAGCATGATTTACATAATTGAGTGCAAAAGTCGCTAGCTTTAAAAAATTGTTAGCGATCTTCTAGAAAGTAGTCCCAATCAAAGTTGTTAGTGTAGGTATTTGACCGAAGATTGAAGTTCAAAGGCAATTAGCAGACTCCTTAATTATTTAAATTTTTCTATTTCTTGACAATTATGTTGTAATTTTAAAATTCTTTATAGAAGGAGAATTGCGGTATGTAAGAGAAGCCTCTCCTGCCCTTGAGATTTATTCATAGCATTATAAGAATAAAGGAGCCTTTACATCCATCTTTAATTTCTTTGTTTCCATCTTTGTATTAGCAAGTTATAAGAGAAAATTTTCCTTCATTATTGTTTTGATTGTTTCCTTACTGCATGTCTTTCATGCAAATTGTAAATCACATTTCTCGCGTGGTGCACTATTTATGAACAGTTGCCTCAAGTCATTATATATCTTTACCCTTTTCTAAATTATTATATATACAGAGGAAATTAAGTACGCACCTCATATCACACTATCACTATATTTTTCATCTATCTCCATCTCAGTACCAGAAAACGAACAGGATTCACTATATCCCCATGGACATAGCCAAGAACTGTACCAGTGAAGAGCTCTCACCGTCCGGCCCTCCGATAAAACCAATACCGGGCAGCTATGGAGTACCGTTTTTCTCTCCTATTTGGGACCGGCTAAATTTCTACTACTTCCAAGGCCACATGACATACTTCAAGTCCCGAATCTCAAAGCACAACTCAACCGTGCTCCGCCTCAATGTGCCACCTGGCCCTTTCCTCTCCAGAGACCCCCGTGTGGTGGCTGTCCTGGATGCCTCCAGTTTCCAGGTCCTTTTGGACTCGTCTAAGGTTGACAAAACAAACACACTCACTGGTACATATCTGCCACCTTTCTCTCTCTACTCAGGCCACCGCCCATTGGCATATCTCGATACCACTGATCCTCTACATGCCTCTCTCAAAACCCTAATTATTGGCCTCATTGCCTCCCGCAAAGATTGTGTCATACCGTCGTTCCGCAAGATCTATGGTTCGCTATTTGACAACATATACAATACATTGGAATCCTCTGGCCCCACTGAGTTTAACACATTAAATCAATCTGCCTCCTTCGATTTCATGTGTAGTGCATTCTTCAATGGTGAGTTACCGAGTGTTGCCATTGGCCCCTCTGCTTCTGGCATGGCACTGAAATGGCTGTTCTTCCAACTCCACCCATTAGTCAGCAAAGTGACAAATTTCATTCCTTGGCCGTTAGAGGATCTCTTGTTGCACAATTTTCATCTGCCACCATATCTTGTCAAATCCGATTACAAAACCTTAGAGAAATATTTTACCTATGCCAGTAAATCTTTTCTTACTGGTGCAGAACAACTTGGGATATCACACAATGTGGCGCTTCACAACCTAATATTTGCTACCATTTTTAATGCGTATGGTGGAATCAAGATCTTTCTCCCTTACCTCCTAAAATGGCTGGTTAAAGCGGGGCCAGAATTGCATAATAAACTCTCTGAAGAAATTCGATCAGTGGTACAGTCTGAGAACGGATCGGTAACACCAGCCTGCTTGGAAAAGATGAATCTGACAAAATCAGTCGTGTATGAGGCATTACGCCTCAACCCACCAGTGGAGTACCAATATGGCCATGCACGTGCGGACCTGATTATAGAAAGCCACGACGCAGCTTACAAGGTTAAGAAGGGGGAAATGATATTTGGCTATCAAACAATTGTCACCAGAGATGAGAAGGTGTTTGCCAATGGCGAACAATTCGTAGCAGATCGATTTGTAGGTGAAGGAGAGAAGCTTTTGCAGTATGTTTATTGGTCGAATGGTCGAGAGACCGACAAACCAGCCATAACAAACAAGCAGTGTCCAGGCAAGGATATTGTGGTTTTGATCGGTCGGCTTTTTGTGGTCGAGCTGTTTCTGCGATACAACACTTTTACCGGAGAAATCGGTGAGCTGCCACTTGAGCCGAAGATCACATTCAAGTCTTTTCAGAAGATCTTAATCTAATCAATAAAATGTATCATTTTGTGATGCTTGTTTGTTCAAGCATCCAATTCATTATATTTTACTTTTTACTCTGCTGGACTTATCGTCAGTGCCTGCACGCACAGTGTTATGTTTAGCTAGTCGTACTACACTCTGATATTTTGGGTTGTTATCAGCTATGATGCCCTGAACCTCTCTGTTAGTATGTTTGTAAGTTAACTTGTTTCAATATATGAAAAGGGCAGTATGCCTTTTTTCAAAAAAAAAAAATCATTATATTTTATTTCATAATTTGAATTTGTGGTCTGGATATCAGTAAACAGTTCAAATGGATTGTGAGTGTTGAGTTAAACTTTCATCTCTAAAAATCAGTAGCAATATCTCTCTGTTCAGCTCTTATTTTTTAGTCTCAAGTTGAAATGAGAAAGGCTACAGTGGTTGTTAATTTCTACCAAGATCTTATGCAGGAAATAAATTATCTTTTCTTCATTAATACTTAGAAGAACAAACAAAATTTCTATCAATAATAGTTTTTCAAGTTGGATTTTCTTCCTATGGCAAGTACATACTGCTCAATAATTCAACAACAGAAACTCAAATGTTGTGCAACCTAACCAATATAGCTTTTGTAACAAATGTATCTGTTTTCTCAGCTGCTCTCTCCAAGAAATCCTTATGAGATGTCAATCTATCTCCACACTTGTTAACAAAACACAACACAAAGCTCCCAAATTTCAATGACTTTGCAAATTTGCTTGCCATTTCCCCAATCACCGACACTAATTTCTCAACTGAATCAGGTGTCAAGATCACATCCTTATCTCTATTTATCATGTTGTAGAACAGTTGAAACAGCGATTCATTCCATACTAGTTCATTTGATAAGTGTTCCAAATGCTTTGGCAAGCATAATGGTTTTATCTCTCTCCCTTCTGTGCATAAAAGCCTTTGGATAAAGAAGGAAACATGCAAAGGATGCATGCAATCTTTAGTAACTTTTGTTATTATATCACAAAGTGGCAGGTTTAACTCTTTGATGCCAAAGATAAGAGGAAAAAGTAGTGAATCGACAGCTTCAACAGGGTGCTTTTTGCAAAACTCTAATGTAGCGGAAATTATAAGAGATGAGGGCTGCTTTTGCAAAGTTAGTAGCTTTGGAAGAAGAATAGAAGAGAAAATGAGAGATGCACCATCCTGAAGTGAGATATTTGATAGGAACACTCTTACCAGGTCATCATTTATTTTCCATGGTTCAATCAATCTTAACACCTCCATTGAATTTTGGGTTTCTACACATATATTTTGTATCTTCTCTGCTAGAGCAATTGTTTCTGGTACTGATACAACTATACTTATCTCTCTCTTCAACTCCATTGCTCTTTCAATTGCATGATCACTGAGAGAAGGACATAACTTTGGTGATGGAGATGGGAAAAGAGAAGAAACGGGCTCAAAATTTTGTTTCTCCACCAGTACATTCATATGCATGATTCTTTTCTCGTGACACTTTGATTTGTCAAAGGGGAGCCATGAGAGGAGTGGAGCTTCATTAGACGAAGCTTCTCTAAGCCATGGAGGTAAATCAAAGAAGCTATCTTTTGGAAAAGATACCTCAGGCATTTCATCGAGCAGGTTGCGTGCAGCATGCTTAACCCAGAAGTTAGAATCGCTAAAGTTAACCATTCTGGTGGCAAGGGAATGGAGTTGGAGAGAGTCAAAGCGGAGGCGGTAAGTAGAGAGGAAGGAGAGGATGCGGGACTGGAGAAAGGAAGGAAGCGTCTGGATGAAGATTAGAGAAGTGGAGGGAACGGGAGAAAGGAGGAGAGTGAGAAAGGAAGAGGTTAATGGAGGAGAGTTGGGTTGGTGTTGGGAATCGAACCACCGCATGGCAGCCGTCTCTGGCAAAGGAGAGGAGAGGAGCAATTCAAAGAGAGGTCGCCATTGCTCCATATTTCTTTTTCTTTTTTTTCTTTCTCTTCTCAAATTCGCATTCTTTCTTTGTCCATTTTCGCGCGCGCGCGAGGCTTCTTTGGATTCAGTTCCTCTCCAACTGCGGGAATATCGTCCAAGGCTGATCTAAACCGCCTGATTTGAGTGAACGGGTTAGATCTCATTAGTTACCCAGTAGACCTGGCAGAGTACCTCTCAGGTACCTCTCCGAGGAGTTCAGATCTAATAGGATATCCAATAAGAAATTCAGCCTTCATGATCCCATAAAAGCATCACTTAGTTGTGGGATTGTGTAGAGTGATGTGGTATCTCAGAAGATATGTTTTCTTTCACTAACACAATAAAAAATTCATGTTTGATTGATATTCATGTGATTTAGAATCCTTTGTTATTACTTTGATGAGCAATAATAATATTCTTTTGTACTTTGAAGAATGAAGTCATGTTCTCCTTTATGGTGTATGAGTAAACTGACTTATCTTCTTCTGGCTTATTCAAAAAATTATAAACCGACTTATCATAGTCAATAATGAAAAATACGGTACTAATTGTCGTTTCAATATTTTGTATTTAGAAATTATATGCATCTGTGACATGTATAATTTAAAACTTACAGTTGTGGAAATTAAACTATATCATAAAATAAAAACTGTTATAAGATATACATAATAGAAACATTATTTTCTTTCCAAAAAATAAAAATATAAAATAAAAATATAGAAAGTATTTTCTTCTTTAGTTATAAAATTTTACTATAAAATTCTTCTCTTTTATATCTACAATTCAGTTAATTTTTAATATAAGATACTTCGTCAAATTTGAACTCTGTAAAAACTGTTAATGAAGCCTCTGTCGAGCATAACAAAAACAAAAACAAAAACAAGAACGCCTCGATTAGATGGTAAATATATTTCTGATACACTCACAAGTGGAGAGGATCAAAGCCATTTTTTTCCTCCTTCCCAAATTTATTGTTTTCATTATTTGAGAAAGAGCAAAGTCCATGGGCTAATTAATATAGGGTTAGAACTGGACATGAGCCCAGAGGCCCAAAATAGTTTAAAAAAACCTCATCGATTGATACAAAGAGCGAGTAAAAGCCCACTTTTGAGTTATAAATGCTGGGTTATGTAATAGCCCAACAAAAGAAAGAAAATTGCGAAAAGTCTTCTAAAACAAACTAAGAAAACACATTTATTGGATCAAAATAATGTGTAGGAACTTGCCGGATCAGAAGTCGAATCCGTATCCTCCCAGGTACCCGACTGAGAACAATTAGTTTTTATTAAATCTCAGCCGAGCGATTGAAATTTGGTAGTTATTTAGAAATAGAGATATGTTTTAAGATTCATGCGAACTAGATTCATACTAATATTGAACCAGATTGGTATCGTTTAAAATCAGACGGTAAAGATTCATTAACTCAAAAGAGTTAATGCAGATAATACAAATTCCTTTACCTTATCCCTTGAATTTATCGGAGCAGTATATTTTTGATATCATGGTATATTCAGGGCGGATCCATGTGTGGTGAAGGGAGAATCAGGAATCAATTGGAATTCGCATTCTCTGAGATATCTCAAATTTGGAGTGTTTTTATAGAAAATCTCAACCGTATAAATACATTATGTGCGAATCTCAAAGCACAAATAATAGTGGTGCTCTGCACTATCTCAAATAGGCACCGTATACGACGGTTAAGCAAAGTTGAGATATCTCCGAGGATATGGACTACATCAATTTACCCCGCCAATTTCAACATTTTTGTATTTTTATATGATTTTCGATGTAATTTAGTGTAAAATGTTAAGTGTACTATTAAATTGACTCTCATTGGGCATAAAAAAATTTATATAATTGATCTTCAATCTGTATTTGACTCAGATAGCTCAAAAGTCTGACTTTATCTCTGAATATATTTGCTTTCTTTGCCTCTTTTTTTCCTGATCTGGTATAGGGTTTGGGCATTTGTGTTATCTGTTAACTAAGTTTAAACCCACTAATTTGGAAAATTCTCTGTAATATACATAAAGATTTGAAAGTGTATTGGGTGGCTCTATGATTTAAAAAAAAAATAATGGATTGTCATTATTTTGTAATTGTTATCTTAAAAAGGATTTTGCTGGCAATTTGTTTTTGGAAACCAATGAGATCTGAAAAAATTGGCACTTTTCACAGTTAGGATCTGATTAATAATGAGGCTTGTGTTTGTGTAACTGTAAAAGCGTTACGGTGTTAGCGCAATAAATAATTGAGAGTAGTAGTTGAGTGCTGCTTTTGTTTGTTGCGCAAAGCAGCACATATCACGCACATCTCACCACTATCAAAATAATTATTTTATACTTATATATATTCTTTTCTTATCCAATAAAATAATTAGCGAATAAATTAATGACATATGTAATTTAATTAAAAATATAGCAAATAAATAAGAGTGATGCTTCCATGGACCCAAAGACCTATTTGTAAAATGAACATCTCTTTATTTTCAAAGTTCAAACAGTCGATCCGAACCGTTCATCTTGTTCTCCATATTAATATGTGCTTGGAGACCAAATTTTACATTTTTCTGAATTTTTTTACTATTTATTAAGATGGGTACAAAAAATATCAAATTCAGACCATTGAATTTTGTACCATCTTAATAAATAGTAAAAAAATTCAGAAAAATGTAAAATTTGGTCTCCAAGCACATATTAATATGGAGAACAAGATGAACGGTTCGGATCGACTGTTTGAACTTTGAAAATAAAGATATGTTCATTTTACAAATAGGTCCTTGGGTCCATGGAAGAATTTGCCAATAAATAAATATATTAAATACATCGTGTACCTAATATCACAATATATAAAAATTATATTATTTTTATCTCATTTATAAATTTCTATTCTATTATTTTAGAAGATAAAAATTATTAAGTAAATAAGAAAATAAAATATTGTATAAAATATTGTATAAATTATTTTTATCAAAAATTATTATAAAAAAAACTATATAAAATATTGGATGAATTAATTTTATCACAAATTACTAAGTAAATAAATTATATGAAATGTTACAAATCAACCTAATAATAATAGAAAAATTATATAGTTATATGTATAAATAAAAACATCATTTTTTATATAATTTATATTTATTAATTATTTTATAATGTAATTTGTACAAAGTAGCTCTTAGTTAATGACCCATGTTCTTATCCAATAAATTAATAAAAAAATATATATATACTCATGCCTATATCCGATAAGCTAACAAAAAAAATTATTATCCATACTCACTCTATGAAATACAGTACGGATAAGATAAACAGTTAGAAGGATATCATTGACAATTTGACGCCCTAAATGTCAAGCCCTAGATGTCAAGCGATCTAATGGCTTCAATGTATCAACCACCGTACCATTAAAATTTTCTAGAACCAACACCATCTTCGCTTTTCTTGTTTTTCTTCTTTCAGTTTGAGAGGAAACAAAATAGTCTTTGAAAAGATGGTGTTGCTTTTTAATAATTTTGATAATCACTAGTGTTGCTTTTTTATAATTTTAATTGTAACCTAAGCAAACACTATCCTTGTTTTATTTTCTATTTTTCTTTCAATCATTTGATGTAACAGACTTTTTATTGTTGTAATTATTAACACCCTACATACGGGTTCTCCTCAAAAAAAAAAAAAAAAAAAAAAAAACAGTCTTTCGAAAGCATCCCATCAAAATAGATAAAGTATTATGTGAAAATATATAAATATGTTGGTCAATTCATACAGTAGTGTTTGTGACACGCACTAGGAAAAAAAAAAATTTTTCATAAAGAGTTTACTGGAATACTTATTTTCATCTATACATTAAGGTACTATGGTCCACACTAATTACATGATCTCCATTTTTTTATTCCCCACACTCGTCGCGTCAACATTTATAGGTATAAATACTTTAAAGATAAGAAATTGATATTCACAAAATAAGATATTAATACTTGTGTGCGTAACTTGATATGATTACTCTCTTTTTCATTTCTCAATTATCCCGTGTCAACCTTCCTCTAATGAAGTAGTGGGGACTCCGCATCCCTGCATCAATCTTCTCCAATCGTCCCCGCATCAACCTTCCTCTAACAAAAATAGTTTTCCACATATGCATAAATACTTCAGTGCATAGGTATAAATACTTGCAATACTTGATATTAAAACTTTCAGATGTTGCCCACTGTAGGGCTGCACAAAAAGTTCGTAGTTCGTGATACGATTTGAGTTCGATTCAAAAAAGTTCGTAAGTAGTTTAGTTCAAATCTTATTCAAACTCAAACTAGGTATAATTCATTCGAAATTAGTTCGCGAACTATTTAAGTTTGAATCTCAAATAATACAACTAATGGCTTCAACCATCAATCTTTAATAATTGAGGAACCAAACTTATATTAGAGCTCAAAATTATTAATATAATGGTAACTTATAATAGGAAAATGCTTCAACAGCGTAACAAATTAACAATGGAATGACTAGGTCCATGCTGTGATTTTAATCAATCCAGCAACATAAAAGGTAAAGGAATTTTGAACTAGTCCATAATCCATCAGTGTGAATTCGTGAAAGGTAAAAGGTAAAAAAAAACCGCGTGAATTTTGTTCTGCATAAAGAAAACTAATACATAAACTACCAGTGGCTGCAAAAAAAATTGTAGTTCGTGATTCGATTAACTTCAATTCGGTTCGGAATTAATTTGTTTTGAAACAAATTAAACCAGTTCGGTTCGAATCTTATTCAAACTCAAACTCAAACTAGGGTAAGTTTGATTTGGTTCAATAAGTTTGCAGCCCTAATCCAGTGTCATATACTCATATGTAAAAAATACTTGCAACCTTCTTCTAACAAAAATAATTGACCACATAGGTATAAATACTTCAATACATAGGTATCAATATTTGCAATACTTGATATTAATACTTTTAGATATCATAAATGTCATGTGTAAAAAATACTTGCAAGTGTAGATATAAATATTTACACAACGATGTATAGATATTTGTGTGACGACGAGCGCGAAAGTACGTCATCATGAATCTCATTTGAAGAGAAAAATTGTGTAGAAAACGTTTGTAGTTTTAGATTTGGAAAATTCCTCACAGATTGTTAGAAATATAGATGAGATTGAACGGAGAAAAAAAAAAAACCACCTCTAAATACGTGTTTGGTCCACCCATCTAGTTTGAGTGATCTCCCACAAGCATTTATAGTGCGGGTACATTTGAGAAATTTAGTTGGAAAAATAATTATTAACGTAAAAATTGTTCATCTTATAGATATAAATATTTTCTTATATAGGTATAAATACTTTCGTAAGTTGTTATATTAACACTTTAAAAAAAAATCAACTCTGGAGTTATAGCGGTTCTCCCAAGTTATTATAGTAGTTATTGTGCGGATACTGTAGCACAGATAATATCAGCTTCCTATATAATAAGCGACAACTCAAATGATGATCAAGTTAATAATGTCGTTTGGCTGTTATATCTTCTTACGAAAACAAAAAAACAAAATAAGAAAGAAGGCAAAGGAACTCTTATAAGGCAAAGGAACTCTGATGTAATGTGAAATTATATCAAGAAAAGTTGACTAATTATAAGAGAGACGCTTGATCCTCCTATTATCAATGCCATGCATACTGCCAAGATTTGATGGATACATGAGAAAGGTACATACCACCCACCTAATTAATTAATCTAATTAAGCTAAATAACATTATTATCTCAACTTCATAATTATGTTTGGAGCAAGTGTGTAAATTAACGAGATGGAGTAGACGAGACTTACTCTTGGTGTTTCCTCTCTCTTTTTGTGACTTCCCAACTACCAAAACCACAAAAGCTAATTCATTGATTGATTGATTGATTTCGTGTTTCTGCAATTCTTTTTTACAAATACAATCAATTATAGAAGAAAAGAAAAAATAGAGGATCCTTTCCTTTTGGTAGAAGTTCCCACCGAGCAATTTTGACTTCATACAACGTGCGAGCACTAAAGAATCAATGCTGCATATGGTTTGTGCGCTGCATGAAGTCAAAATCGCTCCGTTAAAATCTTTACCTGCTCTTATGATTTTTGGGACACGCCGTCATGATTAGTTATAAACATTATTTATAGTCCACAAAAGTAATTGAGAATTTACCTTTCTTAATTTTTTGTTATTCGATTTACAATTAGATCTGTATAATTCGAATTTTCTTTTTTGTTATTTATAGTCAACAAAATCAGAGTTTGATTCCCCCTCGTGACTTCACAACTTCTGCAAATATTTTCAAAAAAAAAACACCAAAAAAATGCCAATTTTTTTTAGAAATTTTTTTTTGAGGGGTTTTTTTGGGATTTTTTTTTTGCTTCCTTGTTGTACTGAATCATTTCTGAATTATACTCAAATTACGAATTTTTTATCCCGCCGAACCGAACCCAAACTTTTTATTTGCCACTATGGTTCTTATAAAGCACCTCCAATGTTGGTTGGTTGGTTGGTTGGTTGGTTCATTTTATAATTTCCGACAGTGGTCCAAAAGAAGTCAACCTAATTGAACTTTTTAACTGCCTGCCATTTTAAACACGCAGCATTGTTTGAATTGTTGAAATATTGGGGAAACAATAACATGCAAAGTGGCAAACACAGCTGTCTTCAGAAGCAATTTTTGTTCATAAGTGATAAAGAACAAGTCAATGTTAGTGCCAACAAAATTGCGCTGGAATCTCTAATCATTGACTCATGGATCCTGTTCATTTGTCTTTTAACTCACTGATATCATATGATACCACATCAAAATCATAATTTCAAATCCAACAAAAGAGGGCAACCATTTACCATGCTAAACATTCATATCAACACAATTATCACATCAGAATCATTATTAGATTGTAATTGTTTTAGAGGTCCACCATAAAACTTTTTTTTTTACTTCTATGAATTTCAAATATGAAACTTTTTAAGAAAAATACAAATATAATACCATACAGAGATATATAATTGATTGAAAAAACACATTGATCACTTCCATTTGCTCTTACTAGAAAACAGATGTCTCAAACATAATGAATGAAGAAAATAATTATGTTAAGACAGAAAACAGAATACCAGCTGTCAGCTACAGCTAATTCACATATCACATATAAATGACAAAAATATACTTTTTATTATTGTTGTTCTTGTTTCTTACAAATTTATAAACAAAATACTGTTTGTGAACATGCCACAGGCCCAGCCTGGAATAAGTTATTCCACTATATAACAAATAATGATTCCAACAACAAAAACAGCAATAAACCCAACATTTTTACCGCATAATTTATCCCTCAAAGAAGCAATTTTTATCTAATGGCAAGTGCAACTACAGTTCCTGCAACTGCACTGACAACTAATTTGATAATAAATAGCCTCCAACTGTTGATAAATACTAATTGTATACCTGACACACAATGTATGTAAATGTGCATGTATACTTTTGATTTTTTTTTACAGTAACCAATTATTCACATCTCATGGCATGATATTATCTCCTCATTAGGTAGTCCGTTTTACCAGTGTGATGCCAGATGGGTCACCACCGAACTCCTCAAGAACAACCAACAAGTTACCACTTGGATTAACCCACGACCTTGGCACATGGTACCTAATGAAATCCAAAAATATGTCAGAATAAGTATCAAAGATAGTTAAATATATACCGTACTGGATAAAACTTGTACTGGGTCAAACATCAATGCAGCATTAATTCAACCCCAATAAAAACCAACCAAACAAAAAGATAAATGACTGTGTGCAGCAGCACAAAACAGATGTACTAGAAACAAAATGTGCTTACCTGTTAAATAAATAAACTAGATAAAGAATAAAAAGAAACAATCAAGGATCTCTTTTTGGTAATTTTGCTGGTACAACATCACTGTATGTGAACAGCACAGATTGGCCATTATTGTATTGACAGCCCAGACTAAAATTATTGACGTACCATTTCTGGCTGGAGTCCCCACAGTTGGTCGCACACTTCTTCTCACTATAGGTGCCACCATAGCTGCAAGCGCTGCAATCACCATAAGCCTTGTAAGCCGGCCAGTATCGGCCGATGTGTTGACCATTGACCCAAACTTGGCCTTTACCCATGCTACTCATATCAAGTGCAAGAGGGTCGTTTCCAGCTGGTGCATTGAAGTAAGCCTAAAAAAAAAGATTTACTTTTAAGAAAACAGTACATGACTGTTCAAGGAACCCCTTTTCCCATTGATAAAGCTTCCTCATTAGTCATTAGTACATACATTTTTATGAAATGTAAGAGGTCAAAGATGGAATTGTCGTCACTTTTAGAACTTTTGAAATCTGCAGAGGGGAGAAATGTAACATTTTCTCACCTTGTACCATGTGAGAGGCTGCTTTGCATAGGCACTGCCCCATTCAACCGATGAACTTCCACTCACAGTATGAAGGCCTTGGTTTTCTCCTTTTAGACCAATCTAAATAATAAAAAAAAAATTATTTGACAAGATAATATGCATATATATAAAATTTACAATGAATCAGTGATACAAAGTTAATCATTCTTGCCTGATATGTCCATTTCTGTCTCGAGAGATCTCTTTTTCCCTCATTCAGTCCTGATAAGACCACTGGTCCGAGCACACCAATATTCCAGTTCTCGAAATGTGTACCGACATTCTAAAAGCAGAAAGGCCCAAATGAATTAAGTAACAATATCATAATTAATTCTATAATTGTTATTGATTTTTTACTTAAGAACTTACTGCTAGGCCAACAGCTACACTAAGAATAGATATTTTGTTGCTACCAGCCCATAAGTTAACACTTTTCCAGAACTCTAACTTCGAACTATCGTAACCTCCATAGCCAGAGCCTAAAAGAAATTATGAAAAAAGTTAATGAAAATATAACACAAAAATATTTTAGAAAATTGTAACAGGAGGAAATTTTCAGCCATGAGGGATATATGTGTTGCTAACCTGCATATTTCCCGTTGACAAAAACATGTAATGCATGGCCAGCTGAATCAACTGAAAGATATGGCCACACTCCGGTCTTCAAGAAATTCTCATTTTGCGCTATGTTAACACTAAAATCAAAATACAGAGAATGTCAGAGAGAAATTAGGCGAATTATATGACTCATCAAATGAGTTGTTTGGAGGGGGGGAGGGAGGGGCAGTTGTTACTTACTAGGTAGTGTACCAAAGGTAGTCTGATTTGTCCCAAGTTTGGCTAAGTTGCTCATATAAACCATCCTTTGTAAATGAGTTATCATCTAAAGAATTTGTGTTCTCGCCATAAGATGTCCATGAAAATTTCCCAACTGGGTTCATTTTTGGCCATAAGGTAGGCTCCTTTACCTGTAAATAATGCCATGTTTGTTAGTCTAACCATTGATCTGAGAATGGTTAAGCATAAGTTTTAATATTAGAAAAATACATGTTGTAGGATCCTTCCAGGTTCAACCAATATAAAAATTTAAATGTTCCTCAGACAGCCTATTTGTTAGCAACTTGTTAAACCAAAAGCACGAATATAAAATATTTTTATTGTAGGTAATTGGCTTCTAGTTTAGTACCATGCATTAAATTAAAGGAGCCCACTATCTTTATTAGAGGAATTTCTGGACAAAAATACAAACCAATGACTTGTTTTTCAGGAAACTACCAAACAAATATATTTAAACAGGATTATTGGTCTGAAAATGTTTCAATTAGAACCCAACCAAACATCAAACTCTTTTCTTCCAAAACTTATTTTGTGTAAAAAGGTTGCCAGATTGGAAAATAATTGAGCAAAAGAGGTAGTTCTCACAGTAGCAGTATTAAAAACAGCTGTTTTGCAATCGGGGAGAATGCTTATGGACCAAGCCGGGAGATCATATGGCAATCCATTGTATCTAACCCTAGCAGAGGCACTTTGGTGGAAGTTAGAAAGGAAGGCAGCACAAGCTCCATCTTTTGACTTGAACACATAGGCCTGGGTACAAAAGAGAGAGAATAATTATTGCAATTAAGCAAATAATTCTAGTTAGTGTTCAAACTTATGATGGATATGTTAATAATTAAGACCTTTTCATAATTTCCTAGTGACTGCATTGTGGGGTCGCCAGAGATCAAGGCTGGCTCGGCTTGTTTAATTGCCTTGTGCATGTCCCTCAAATGACCCCATTTGGGTTGCCTTAGGAGACCTGACCAAACAGAATATTTTTATTTAAATAAAAAATTATGGAGAAAGTAGCATAATGGAAAATGGTATAATAAAGGAGATAATTGCACATACCATATTCATCAATTGGGGCATCATAATCATAGCTAGTTGCTATGAAGGGACCACCAGCAGTACGTCCAAAATTGGTCCCTCCATGATACTACAGAAAAATTCATAATTAATTTAATTATATATTTTGCTTTAAATAATCAAGAGATACCAAAAGTAATTAATTATTTGAAGTAGCAGTACCATATAGTAATTAACAAATGATCCACCCTTTTGTATGAACCTTGCTATAGCAAATGCCAAATCCTCTACAGGTCTATGTGGGACTGCCCCACCAAAAGCTGTAAACCTACAAATTTGGATATTTTATATTTGAGCATTTTACTAACAATATACTAAATTAAGATTCACATAGAATGAAAAGACCTAAAGAGAGAAAAGAAGTACCATCCGGTCCAGGCTTCAGTCCACATAGTTGGCTTGTATTTTTGGTTCGGTGAGAAGTAGTCGCAGTAAAAACCATTACAAGTGTTGATCTACAAAAATTTTCAGAAACTTAAAAGTCAAAACAAGTACTTGCCAAGAACTAAATAATTGATGTGAAATCTGAAGTTAAGAGGCATCACTTTGTCTTCAATTTATAAAAAGGGATAAGAAATTATCCTGGTTTATAGTAATACAATTTGAAAAGGAAAGGAATACTTCTCTAAAGGAATGAAAGTGAAATGCCTATACCCCACTAAAGCTTTTATCCATGTACATGAATAAGTGGATTCCAATTTGAGAAACACTACAACCAAATATGACAATCTTCACAAACTTTCAAACAGGCTATCTTATATACAGTTAAATTAAATGGTCAACGGTGAATAAAGTTTGTCAGGAATTATCACATAATCTATTTCCTTGTAATTATTAATCATTAAAAAAAAGTGCCAAGGAAATAATTCTGAATTATTCATACCACTGGATCAGGGGCATCATCTTGCTTGCACATGATCCACGGCACACCTGTGTTTAAACCAACTGCCATTTTAGCAGCCCAGTTTGCATATGGCTTGGCACCAGATCCCATAACCGACTCCATCGGACCATATTCATTTTCAATCTACCAGGAATTTATCAAAAAGAATGCCGCTTTAATTAGTATTCAATTGTTACAGTGAGTTATTTTCTTGAGAAGGACACAAAATTCTCCACATGTGGTTTGAAAAATTGTACCTGGGATAAGATAATGGGACCACCTTGCCATTCATATAAACCTTCAGATTTCATCATAGAGACAATTTTCTCCGTGAACTTTTGCATGGCTGCCTAAAATACATTAATAAAATAGCACCATTTTAAATAAATGTAAATGTAAATGTAAATGAGATTAGTTAATTATCAAATTATGAAATTAATTTTATATTATTACCTTAAAAGGAGCATTGTCTGTCCGAAAGCTGATGCCAGGCACATACTTGAGCCAAACAGGAAAACCACTGTAAAAAATTTACCCAAGTTCATATATAATCAAGGTAGGTTCTTTCATGTGGAAAGTAAGTAAATTTTTGAAATTTTGAGGTCGTATATCTTACCCGAATTTCCATTCGGCACAAGCATAGGGACCAATTCGAAGATTAACATAGAGACCAGCTTGCTTTACCAGTTTAACGAATCGTACCAGGTCGTACCTATCCTCAAAGTAATACTACAGTACCAAACACATGAATATAGAGAAACAATTAGCCATTAGCAGCAAAAAAGTATCAAATTAACCTAGTAAATAATATTTTCAAAATTATTGTAAATTAAGGAGGAATTAACCTGTCCCTGAGTAGGCTCATGACCGTTCCAAAACACATAGGTTTGAATGCAATCCAGGCCACCATCTTTAGCCTTTTGAATTAGGTCAGGCCACATCTACAAATTTTTCCAAAAAGATCTAAATTAAAACAGAGCATTATCATTTTCTCGTAAAATTTTACATTAATTAAAACCAAATTTATCTGGTTGGGAAAAAAAAAACAAAGAGGAACAAGGAACTCTTTATGCCCAAAATGATTTAAAAAGAAAAAAAGAAAAAAAGATGGGAAAATGTTTACCTCAGGTGTGCTTCTTGGGTAGTGAATTGAACCAGAGATGAGGATTCTTCTCTTCCCATTAATGATCAATGCCTTGTGGTCGTAAGAAACAGTTGCATTGATCGTTTGTATCAGTAGAGCTGAGAGAAGCAATGCTAAAAACCCAAGAACACCCATAATAAAAAAATTGTAAAATCTCCTCTCTTTGTAAAATTTTTTTGGTGTTATATGCTAGTTTTCATTAATTGGAAATCAAGTATGGTGTATTGTATTGTTTTGTGCCAAGAAAGATAGGAATCAGAAATTCAAAAGTGAAAATGTGTATCTTTTTCTTTTTCCTTTTCTCTCTCTTTTGTTATAATAACTTAAGCTCTCTCTTGGGTTTTGTTCCAGAGCTATACTGTACCAACCGTGTAGAGAGAGAGAAGAGAGAGAGAGGAGAGGAATGGAGTGGGAGACAGTGCAGAGGGGCTCAGTGTGGTTTAATACTAAGAGAGATGAAAAGAAAAAGGTGATGATACTGATATCGTCTCCAGCAGGAGAGAAGAGATTGGGTACAAAATGTGGGGACCACATTTCTAGGGGCACTCTTTAAGTTCTCTGGAATTGCATGAATTATACATCCCCAACGATGGGAATTAATGCTGTTAGGTGGTTTGTTTATAATTTATTCGGATAAAATGGAATTAAACTACTCTATTGCCTATCTAGTTCTATACCTCTCTCTGTACTATTCGGCAACAAGAGATTAAGAGTAGATGATTAAGTGCTTAAGGAGTTCTAAAAAACTGATATTCGGTTGTCTTAATTCATGAGTGAGAGCTAAGAAAGTCAAAGAAATGAGTAGAAGTGCTTTATGGTCCGGACAGAGAACTAATGTTGGACAAGATTGGATTTAAATCTGCTAAAATTCTAAATTCTTTGATTCTTGAAATCCAAGATCCCAACTGTCAAATTGTTTTTAGATGCGTGTGCAGAAAAATCAATTGTTTCGAGATTCATGCACTGAAAAAGTTGAACGGCTAAGATATGGAATTTCAGGAATTTCAAGGGACTTGAATTTACATATTTAAATCCCGTAGGATTAAATGGCTAAGAAAGTAAAAAAAAAAAAACGAATTAAGAAGGCTTAATCTGTTATTACCGAGCAGTCCCATATAGACTCTGATGATGATTATTCTAGACTACCGACTTATCAAATAAGTAGTATTATTTGTATTTCATAAAAATTTAGATCTCAATGTTAGATTTGTAATGTATGAATTTTACTAGATGAAAGATTAAAGTATTGCAGAGGATAGAACATAGGTGGCCAGGTGTAGAAACTGACAGGGAGGTCATACAACCACTGAACCACTCTTCTTGTTTTGTTTTGTTGTAAATGATGTTCATGTTTTCTCATTTTTCAAGATGAGTAAATAACTCACATTAAAACTGGCGGTACATTTTTAAAAATTGAAAGGGAACAAAATTTGTGTGGGATGCCCCGCCCGACAGAGATCCTTCATAGTCTAAAAATATTTTGCTAATTTTAAGATAAAGCATAATTACATAAGTTCATGTGTTTTTTGTTGATGTGTATGTATACATATTATAACCTAATTAATATTTTTTAATCAGTTTTAAAAAGCTTGAAAACAAATAAAAATATGCTTCATTTTGGATGTGTAGAGATTATGTAGCCATTAAAAAAAGTTAAAGTCTTGATTAATGGTAAAATACTTATGAGATCTCACAATCCTTTATAGCCATTAGATGAGAATATTAAAAATAATGAAATCCGGTGCATGTTTAATTGAACCTTACTTATTACCAAATAATTAATATCTAGACAAATAGGATTCTAATGACATGAAATGTCACAATCTCATTTTTTTTCATTTTATTTTTTAAAATTTTAAATATAGATGTTTGATTCAAACCTGTTTTTCTTGCTCACTGTCTTCAGAAATTAAGTCCGCGTAAATTTTTATTATTTTGGTTTATTTTTACACTGATCGTAATAAAATAATACAGGTAATTATGTAGTATTATGTCCTCATAAAAATTATGATAGATAAATTACATTATCTATAGTTGTACACATTCAATTTTGTGTGCATAATCCTCTTTTGTTGGAACTAGTTTTTTGTTTCCATACACTTTCTCTGAAGATTCTAGAGCATCCAAAAACAGTAATATTGTATTATATTTGATAGCAAAAAGAATTTCAAAAACCATAAATTAAAATTTTCTAAAACCATAAATTGTGTCTCAAAGTACATTTTAAATATTAAAAATCATGTTGAACACCTCAGATTAATTGTTTAAAAAATTCAAAATAAAAAGTGATTGAGGTACAAAAATAATATAACATTTTAACCCTACTCAACAATTTATTTATACCCTCCAACACTTTCAATCGTACAATTCAAATGACATTATTTTATTTCAGAACAGAGAAAAAAGGCATAATAGAGGTGATCAGATTTGTTTCTGGGAGAGTTAATCCAACTTTTCTTCTATTTATTTTTGTACACTTCAAATGCCATGCCAGATATTTTTCTACTTTTTTTTGCCCTTATTTTCTGACTAAATGTCTTTATTCTAAATAACGTAGTGATTTGGTCATTATGTATTTTTTTTCCGGAACAATTTGAACAAATCTTAGTAATTTAGTGTATATTGTTCCACCTTTTCTATAGTAATACACAGTGATTAGTGACAATATCAGAGTAGAACTAAGAGTGTTGATCTTAAGTTCACCAGGTTCTTTAGTGAGCTTAACTTCAAATTGATCGAATTAATTTCAAGAGACAAATTTGAATTGTTGAAACCAATCTACTTCACGAGTGAGAGACATATTTTAAAAATCAATTGAGTTGACTCCAAGCGATAAATTTGAATTGTTGGAACTAATCTACTTTACGAGTGAGTGACACATTTACATATTAAATTATAGATTTCTGAATTAATTTTGTTTAAAGTCGAGCGGTTGAAAAAAAAAAACTTTATAAGTTAAATTTAATACGTTCATTCTTCTTATTTTTATACCTCTTGACTTTATACATAATTAATTTATAAATGTTTGCAGTAAACGTCTGACTCATGAAGTAAATTATTTTTAATAGTTTTAATTCATCGTTTGAAGCCAATTCAATTGGTACTGGAGACCTTATACCGCTTGACTCCATACAAATTAATTTATAAATGTTTGCAGTGAACGCCTGACTCGTGAAGTAAATTATTTTGAACAGTTTTAATTCATCGTTTGAAGTCAATTCAATAGGTATTGGTGAAGAATAGTCACTAACTCAGATTAGCACTATTTCGAGCTACTATTCTTCGCTTGAGTGTGTTTGGATTAGCAAATATGGACTATTTTGTGTTTGTCTTTCGTGGGTTTTCTCACTATTCTACTAACCCAACAAAATAATGGATTAGTTATTATTCTCAATTATGGATTATCTCTATTCTTGCTATATTCCTTGTTTCATCCAAAAATCTAAAGTTCAAAATATTATTATATTTTGGAGGAGGGTTGTCTCGTCGTATCTCACATATTTTATCTCTGTTTTCAAAGTCCAAATAATCGATATGAACCGTTGAACATTATTTCCATAATAAAATGTGCCGAGAGATCAAATTTTATATATTTTTTTGAAACATTTTTATTATTTTTTAGATAGTTTCAGAATTACTATTTAAATATAAATTTTGGTTTACTAACATATTTTAATATAAAGATCATGTTGATCAGTTCAAATTAGGGCTGTACAAAAAGCTCGCGACTCGCGAGCCACTCGAACTCAACTTGGTAACGAACTCGCTAACAACTCGTTCATTTAAAACTCGAGTTAGTCTGACTCGAGTTGAGTAACTCGTTTAACTCAGGAGTTGAGTTCAAGTTGGGCTCAACTCGTGGACTCGTTTCGTTTGATTAATTATAATTCCGTGGACTCATTTCATTTAATTTTTTTGTTAAATTTGTTAATTTGTTAAATCGTTATGGATTGTTTGTTAATTCAATATTTACTTCTTATATTATTACATGACAACAATCATTAGTTCAAGTGTTCAACATTTTAACACTTTAAACGAGTTACGAGCCAACTCGAGTTACTTGCGAGTTGAGTTCGAGTTGGCGAGCCAGCTCGGCTCAACATTCTCAACTCGAGTCAACTCGACTCGCTACCTTTCGAGTTGAGTTCAAGTTGTCCATAACTCGAGCTAACTCGGCTCGTTAGCAGCCCTAGTTCAAATCGACTGTTTTGATTTTAGAAACGAAGATAAAACATGAGACTTAGAACTAAAATGATGAGGCATTTGAACGGACCTGACTGCACATGTACCGTAAGGGGTCCGGATCCCCTAAAGTAACCCAATTTTTGGGTTTTAGATCGAGACCGTCCAAATCGAATCCGACGTTCTATCTCGCACGATCCACTTCAGAATGTGTGCTCCATCTCAAAATTTGCGCTCCATCGCACGTTCATTTCAAATTAGACAGTCCCGATTTAAAATTCAAATATTGGATTACATCTCGATTCTACCGTAAGTCGCCGACCTCATTGATTTGTAAAAAGTTGAACCGGTTTCAGATACAAGGATTACATCACAAATACTGGGACTGGGACTGGGACGGGACCAGATGAGATCTAACAGTGATCTCAGTTAAACCCGGGAGGTTAGCTTAGCTTAGCTTGGGGTAATAAAGCACCGCACTGATCTGGCAGTGGCACCAGATATATTTATGGCGCCGTTACAGACTTAATAAACATTCCGCATCCTCTGAGATATCTCAAACTTTGCGTGACTTTTTGTAATATCTCAATCCTTCAAATATGTTATGCACGAATCTCAAGCTCGAATAATAATGCCCCCTACGTTCCCCCGAATAGGCAGCGGACACGTCGGTCACGCAAAAATTGAGGTATCTCAGAGAATACGCACCCGTGTTTTCCTCTGTTGACCACGATTCTCACTCAAAACTTGAGATCCTCTGCAACTATGTATATCTGCCGCAAGTCTTCATCCATTCGATCGCTTCGTGATTTACGCTATAATAAACTCGGGGATATCCAATGACTGTACGATGTGCAAATTGTGTTTCCTACTGTAGAGGGTGCGTAGGAATCTAATTCTACCCTGACTCTGTCGTTTGCCCTGGAGGACAGGGGAAACAATAATAAATGCTTGTTAATTTCATACTTCATGCATCTGGATCAAAATCCAATTTATGTACAGCACTGGCGGGACAGGCTCCGGATTTATGATACAATCAATGGAGGGAAAACAAAAGTTCAGGGATAGAATTATTTTGTAATTATTTTTTCACAATTAGTCTAATTTAACAAAATGTATTTTTCACAACTAGAGTTGTCTATCCGAGCTATTTTAAAATGCTGAGCAGAGTTAAAATTCACTATTGGTTTTGAACTACAATAGTACTTCACATCATTTTCTTTATTTTCGAAATTCAAACAGTCGATTCGAATTGCTCAACATAATTTTCATATTAAAATATATCTAAAGACCAAATTTTATATTTGTTTGGAATTTTTTCTACTATTTTTTTAGATACGTACAAAATCATTGTTTTGGATGGTTCATAATCTTCTGAAAACAGAGATTTTGTACGTATTTAAAAAAATATAAAATTTGGTCAAAAAATATATTTTAATACTAAGATCATGTTTAGTTTGACTGTTCAAACTATGAAAACGAAGATAAAAATATGGAGTATAAAAGCAATAGTATATTTTAACTCTCCTTTTATATGTTATAATGCGGTGATTTGTGAAAATCATTTCAAGGTAATAAAGAAAAATTATGTCCTTGCAATAAGTGTTGTAAAAACCGTCCGTTTAAACCGATTAATCAACTGATTAATCGTTAACGGTGACCAAACTGTCATTGATTTTTCCGATTAATGGGACAATTATTTCCGATTATTTATAATTAATCGTTTGACAGTAACCTGTCCATTCGACGACCACACACCGTTATTTACAACACGGCTTGCAATATTGGGTCCACCGTCCTTGGCAAAATACAAATTTTATCAAATGAGCTGGAATATTGTATTAATTGACTTCAATCCTCTCAAAGCATTGGATGGATCTGGACCTTTAATCTGCATGGCATCCACATCCAGTGAAAATTGATGGTTTAGATCCTCCAATCAGCTAGCGTTGAGTAAATGGGAGGCCATATACTGTCTTTTTCCTCTTATTAAATTTTTATTTTTTTGCAAGGACAAGGACATGGTATGGTACTATGGTATGATAAGACCAACAAAACAATAACTTGCAGTTTAAGCTTTCTTTAATTGTCCTGTGGGACCACTTAAAATACTGTACCTTAGACCTTGGTTTTGAATTTTCATTAATTAATTAGTTGATAATTAAGGACTCGATCCTTTCTTTAATTTCCTTTTTAATTAATCTGTTTGTACTTTGTAGTAAATAAGCTTTCTTTTTATGTACAATTCTGTTTACAAGTTTACATCCCCTTGATTAAAGCCTAAAAATTATGGTTGTTCTTTATATTAAATATTAATGCTGACCGTTAAATAATTGGAAAACCGTTGTGTTTGTTTAATTGCAGCACGGGCATCAGGAATGACAATTGATTGGAAGATATCACCTACTTTGGGAGCTTTTTTTTTTTTTTTTTATAAACCATAAATAGAAAAAAAAATTAACAAACCAACTTGATGGTTTTAAATTTTACAAAAATCATAAGTACTGAGATGAGAATTTGGTCTGGACTTTTTGTTTTGTTTTGTGCCGAAATAGAATTTCGGCCCCATGATTTTACACATCGTTAGATAAAGTGCTATAAAAAATTAAAATTTCTTCTTGTGCCGAGATAACAAATCGGTCCTTTAATTTGATACAGAGAGAAAATTTATATTTAACCATAGAGAAAAAAGAACAAATTAGAAAAAAGTTTTAACCCAACAAAAAAGAAATAACTTCTGTGCTGAATTTGGAATTCGGCACAGAGAAAAAATGATTAAAAAAAAAGAATGAACCAATTAGAAATGGTTAAAAACAAATCTCTGTGCCGAATTGAGAATTCAGTAAATATGTTGGACCGAGTACTCAATTCGGCACAAAAAAAACTTAAAAAAGGTGGGCCGAGTCCCCATCTCGACACAATCCTAAAAAAAGTTACTACACACCAGCCACATGGATTTTGGTAAAAGATTGAAAATATTATGGGACCAAGATAACATTTCGGCATACAAAAAAAATAAAATGATTCGGGCCGACTTCCGATCTCAGTACTTATGGTTTTCTGTAAAAACTAAAAACATCAAGTTGGTTTGTTAATTTTTTTTTTTCTATTTGTGTGGTTTATAAAAAAAAAATCCCCTACTTTGGGCACGAGTTATTAATCTGATCGATCTAAATATTCTGGTAAATTTCGTTTTAGTCCTGCAACCACTAATTAATCTGATCGATCTAATTAAGTTATAAAAATATATTTTACTAATACATCAGTATAAATATTACAAGTTGCATCTGGTGGACAACCGTTTATAAGTCTATTAATTAATAAAAGAGAAACCCCATGAAATTTGATCTTAAAAGGCCAATCGCTATACAACCTGGTATTTGCCAGATAAAAAAGAAGCATCGCCAGTTCGCCACGGGCATTTTTACAAAAAAAAAAAAAAAGTTAGAAAGAAGCATACAAATTCTCTGTGGTTGTTTTATTTTCTTACTTTAGTTTGAATGATCCTGTATTATTTATTTTTCAAGACGTTAATTTATTAATAGTTGAGTGATAAATAAAAAAAAATCAAAACAGTGACAACGTTTTTAACGATTATCAAAATAAAACAATAAATTATTAATATTGTATAATAAGTTTGGTACAATTAAAATGTCTTAGTCGCCATTTAAGCAATTTTAAAAAATATACTTAAATTTTATCATTATTGGATCAGTGACAATTTCAATTATATCAAATTTAATACCCACAGTCCAAAGATCTCAATCATACACATATCTAAAATTTTATTTTTTATTTCATTAAATTTTTATAGATTATCCGAGTTGTTAAAAAAACTTATTCATATATTTTTATTATGAGGAGGGATCCACTAACGCCACTTTTCGGTGACACCAAATTACACTCTATATTTTTGAAGTTTTCAAAGTTCAAACAATCGATTCAAACCATTACATGATTTTCATATTAAAATGTATTTGGAGACCAAATTTTACATTTTTTTTTATTTTTTTTACTATTTATTAATTATTTTACAAAATCGTTGTTTTCAGACCATTGAATTTTTGTATCCATCTTAACAAATAGTACCAAAAAAAAATATAAATTTTAATCTGCAAGTACATTTTAATATATTCATCATGTTGAATAATTTAGATTAACTGTTTGAGTTTTAAAAATGTAGAGTGTAATCCGGTGTTACCAAAAAATACTATAAGTGGATCCCTCGCTCCTCTTTTACTATTATTTTAAATATTACTATTTTTCAACAATTATATATGTAGTATGAACTCCACTATAAACATCTAAATTTGTGACAATTTTAATTACTTGACATCACCGCAACTGACAACTACTTAAAATAATACTTAATTAATATGGTAATTTGGGTAGTGCGTTAGCTTTAAGTAGCTACCCAAAAGAGCTAGCTAGTAGCCCTTAATTTTATAGAAATGCATGATTTGGTAATTAATCTTAAAGGGTCGTTAGGTGTCCATCGAGAGTCGAACCTGGAGATATATAAACACAAACTTTAAAGACAATAATAATTAATTAAACCAAACATGTTAACCGCGTAAAAGAATTGCGTGGCATGCAAGTGATCATATTCATATCTACTTTACAGCCGAAAGATGCTAAGTTACCATAATTAGATGATCTTTCATTAGCAAGCTATTATCTATGCATTATTCCAATATATATATAATTATATACGAATGGAATATGGAATATGAAAATACATGTTACCCAAATATTTTTTTTGGTTTTTTTAGTAATTAATTTTGCGATGCCTTTCTACTTTTCTCTTTCGACAACAATTAATGGCTTGCATTTATTTCATGACTCGTTAAAAATATTATTTTTTAAATTGTTTATTTTTTGCATGGGATGAGAAGCAAAAATCTCTAATTAACTTTTTTTGAAATAGACATGCAAATTTTGAAACTTGAGATTTTCCACACAAAGCAATCTCATTGCAAATATTTTCTAAATACAAAATTTATTTATAACTTATAATTAAGATATTAAGATGTAAGGAATAGTAAATCTTACATTTTTTTTTAAGGAAATATCTATAAGAAACAGTACAATTGTAACTTAATTAAATCAACAATACAAATTACATAATAATTGAGAATCAGTATTTGATTTAGCGCAAAAACAATGCTCTATGTATAGAAGGTTGTTGGTTCAAATACATAAAAAACAATTCTTTATTAATATTAAATAGTGGATGGTTTGACTTCTAATCTTTACTAAAAAAATTATATAATAATTAAATAATATTTCTTCAACGAGATGATAACATAGAAACCTACTGATTACACTCATTTTGTGAGTGAATTATATAGGTTTTTAGTTTAGATTTTTCTCTATTTTCTCACATTTATGTTTAATTATTACAAAAAACATGTTACTACCACCCAACTTTGTGTTTTTATACAGGAACAATGTTTTGGAGCTATTTTACATCATTTGGAGCAATAATTGGGTCGATTGGAATTACGTGGTATCGGTTCTAAGTCTATGGTACGGATCGTGCCAGCCAGTACGGACCAAAGACCCAAGAATTCCCATCTATTTTACTTATTTTTAATTTTCGCCAAATACTTGGATCATTGATCAGACTTCAAATTCAAATTTCAAATCTTATCTAGTCTTTTGAAGGATTGTAATTTAATTGCTCAAGACTATAGATCTTATTTCTGCGAATCAACACTTGATATACTACTCGATAGGATTATACACCTGTAATTTGACCAGTAGAAAACATGTTATAAATATTATTAGTCCATTGAGTGCACTCACACGATTGCACCCATCACCTACACAAGTCTTTTCATTGTACATTAGTGCAAAAAATATACGATAGTTGGAAAAAAAATTAAATGTTGAATTCCTTTCGATGGGAAAGATTACATCACATAGTCAAAATGGATCAACACAAGAGCAATTCGTGGACCCCATGCATTAGTATTACAATATGTTATTTAAATTATGAAATAACATATTCGTATTATATCCGAAAACTTCATAATTAACTATGCAGGCACAGTACGGAGTTTTTGTAAAAAAACTGTGTACTTGTTATGTTCTTTCTTCTTTTCTGGCTTTGTGCATGTCATTTTAATTACTAATTAATGGATATATACTATATATTCTTTAGTGCTTAATTTGTTTCTTGAGACATCTTTACGTTTACTTTTTGATAATTTTTAAGTGCAATTGAAGATATACTACTCACATTATGTTGTTTTTAACTTTTCAAACGAGATATCCTCAGATTCGGAGTAGAACCTCACAATGTTAAATTAAGGTATTATTATTATTTTTGTAATTATCACCATTGCGCGACTACACGAACAAGTGGCAATGAGAATGCAGCTGGGAAGAAGGCCGAAGCATAGAAAAGATATATTCAAAGGAAGGGGCTCAATACAGGAGAGGGCTATAACGTTAATAACACAGTTCGTTGTCTGGCGAGAACGGTGCAACTGTATTTTCAGGGACATAGACAAACCGGATGATTTATTGGTACAAGAAGTCTATGAATAGTGGGAGTACTGCAGAAGAGACACGGCGCAAACTCCAGTTGCTGTTTTATTTTGATATTTCTGATTTTCATATTTCTGTTTTATTTTGATGCTTAGTTGTTTGAGCATTGTGCTTTTTTTCTCTTATTTAGTTACAAACCACTTGTAACTTTTACCGATCAATCAAATTGGGGCCAGACCCCTGTTTCTTGCTCAAAAAATAAAAATTAAATTTTGAAATCATATCAACAATATAATAGTTTTCTTCACATTAAATTCAAAATATTTTCATCTCTCTAATTTCAATTTCACTAACGTGACGAATAAAATAAATTTAGTAAAGAGGACAATATATGTTTAGTGATTGTAGGATGAATATGCTCACATTACCTACAAAGTAATTAAAATTTTACTTGAAAATTTCACACAAATTGCTAATTTAGCAAGTATTGAAATTAAAATTACTACTATATATGTGACTCTTTTACAAATGAATATTTAAAAAAAAATATGAATAAAAAAAATACATCTTCTTATCTTAAAAACAAAAAAATTTCATTTATTTTTTGAGTTATGACAAGGACAAAATTGACGAGAAAAGGGAGGTAGCACAGTTGAGTAGGAGAGAAGTCCTAAGATTGTTGTTACCTCAAAGGTCGAGAGTTCGATTCCCCTCACAACTTCGCAGTTTCTGCGAAGATTTTCAAAGACAAGGACAAAATTGACAGACCATTAACATTGTGTATTCAATTCATTTAGTAGCGCATATGATTTATGTAATTATGTGCAATACAAAGCACGATTCCGTCCAATCATTAGAACTTTGTTGCTTGTTGACGCTTCTTTCCCTCAATCAAAATGTGTTCTTGTAATTCAATTTTAAATTTGCACATACATATTTTTTATGCATGTAACTAACCAAGTAATTCCCTTTCCATTGGAATATGATGCTCTTTACAGGCCCACAAAAAGAGATGAAGCAATGTAGGCCCAACCAAACCAATTTCCACACTTCAAGTTTTCGACTTTTACCCAATTATTTTACCCATGGATTTAGATAATTACACAATTGGCCGACACCATAGAACAACCTACACGCAACTCTTTCTTTATTTGTCTGGGAAAGGGATCCTTAATTTGTTTGCCAAATTTATACACCTAAGTCCTAACCTAACATGTATGATGAAAATATGTACAAAGAACAATCAATTCCTTACGGTAACTGTGCAAGTATGCCGTATGCGTCAGGTCATTAGCAATTGAACAAAGACGAGATGAATTATTTAATTAGGAAAGAAGCAAACAAAAGTGAGAGAGAAAGTTGTGCATAAGAACCAACTATGCATGACAAAGTTGGCTAATTAGTTGACTCGAGGAAAATAAAACTACAATATAATAATAAAATATGGAATTGGAGTATGCAGGAAGCAATTAATAATATGAAAACAAAAGTAGTAAAAAGAAAGAAACAATTCAATTCATTATTATTATGATGACACCGCATCAAGTACAAGTACACCCCAAATTATATGGCTCCAATTTAAATTCTCCAACCATGCACCACCGACATTATTCCAATTGGTTAATGGATCGAGCCCTCTTAGATTGTTAGGTTAGGTAGTTGCTTTTCACAAAAATATATCTTTTTATATATCTTATTCCCATTCCCAATCACCTTCATTTAACTAAAATTTCAATCAATAAATTAATTAGAGTACAAGTTCACCAAGTTTTTTTTTGTGAACTCAACTGTAAAATCTATTGAATTAACTTTAAACGACAAATTCAAACTGTTGAAATTCTTCTACCATATGAGTGGTGTATTTACATGTGAAAATTTTAAAATTTGAAATTAAATTTGTATTGAGTCAAGTGGTAAAAATGATTCCAAAAAATGAATGCATTAAAATTAATTTATAAACCTTCTAATTTTAACCGCTCGACTTTATACTAAATTAATTCGAAACTTTAAATTTTTTACATGTAGACGTATCACTCGTAAAATAAAAGAATTTCAACGGTTTGGATTAGTCATTTGAAGTCAATCTGATAAATTTTACAGTTAAGTTCACAAAGGAGTTTGTGAACTTAGGAGCAACCTGGTTCTATTCAATTAATTAAGCAGGAAGATTGAAGAAGGAATTTATGTTTTGAGCACTTGATATTACTTAAATATTGAGATAGAATATACTGATAACCGACACATAATTATATAATGGTGCTAATTGGTACTATTAGATATCCCCATAATATTAAATTAAATATATAATAAATTTTCCCTCACGTAGATTGATTGATTTGAGACTTTGGTATGATGTGAAAGCTATGTTATCATCTATCAAAATCTGATAGAAATAAACAATTCAATTTTCAAACTGTAAGGTAAATAACTAACAAATCTTCAAGTTAATTTCAATTTATCAAATATGATTGACAATATATTTTAGTAATGAAGAATATATCCTTGAAAATTTGACATTAATTATCACATTTCTCAAAATAAAATTGTTGTCAGTATAAAATTTCATCTCTCTAGTGAACCTAATAATGAAACTATATAACATGAAAAAAGCTAGATTTTTTATGAGGTGTGGAGCAGTAGTAAGATATTGATAGCTCAACTTCTTTCATGATCATTGGCAGTTACTCATTACAGCAGCACAATTAATTGAACAATTCCTTTTTTTTTTTTTTTTTTTTTCCTTTTTTTCTTTTCTTTTCTTTTAAATAAGCAGTTAATCATGAACCTGAGATATTGTGTGTGTGAATCAAAGTACATATCATTACAATAACAGTTGGAAAAAAAGAAGTCAAATCATAATATGTGTTAGAAAAAGAAAGCATAAGTATAAAGTACTAGGAACCGAGTCCTATTAGGAGAGCAGGACCTTGTTATTCCAAATCTAACCGTTTATTTGTGTTGAGATCTGTGCATGGAAAAATTCAATGGCTAGGTTTAAAATAACAGGTTCCTGCTCTTCTATTTGGAGAGCAGCTAGTGGAGTCAGATCCAAAGTACTATAGGTCAATATGGTCTTGGGGCAAAATTTTCACATCCAATTTACAATAACTTAATATGAAATTTTCAACTGTTAATAAATCTTTAGTCCCAAACAAGTTGAACACGTAGACTAGAAATCAAATTCAAATGAAGTCACATCGTGAGGATTTCATTTCTATAAAAAAGTTGTATTTTATGTTGGTTCGTCACGTCTATCACAATTCTTTTTCTTTTATTATTTCTAACTTGGAACATACTGTGTAGAAAGGCGGAATCTATTTTCATTTCCATAAAATGAGATCCATATCATTTATTTTAATTATGTTCATCTAGAAGAGATATGAATAAAAGTTACTGGACTAGAATCATTTGGTACATGAGGTAATACAAATTTATTCCATAGATGAGACCGTTAAGGTGGTGCTTTCTCTCCTTTTTTTTATTGAGTTGGTTAAAGGGGGTTCACATGTCCGAGTTTTTGGAGCATAGCATGTGCAAGTATATAATTAATAGTTATGATTTATGATTGCACAAATTAATCATCCAATCACAGTGCATTCCTATAACAGTTTTACCCAATGAAATTAAGGTGGGGAAGCGCCTTGTATCCGGAACAATGATAATAGAAATATAAGGCAACCGCCACAACGAAGCACCCGTACAAGACAAATGTTTACATCACAAACTTCTTGTTCCGATTCCCATGGCATGGTTTGAAAGGCCTTAAAACCCCGAAATTTTTATTAATAAGAAAATAAATAAAAAATATCGGTTTTAAGGAATGTTTTGCGGAGAATTTGAGAAGTAAGAAAACGTTATTGTCTATAATGTTCTTTGGACGTTATAGATCACAACGGTCTAATTAGTAAAATTAGATTATCGCTAATTAACGCGAGAAAAAAAAAACTTGGGTGTTTTGATCTATAACGACCACACATTTCTTTTAAATGCGGTTGAAAAAAAAATTGAATGTTGTACCTGGCTAGACTTTTTTTTTTCTCGCGTTAATTAGTGCTAATCATATTTTGCTAATTAGGCTATTGTGGTCTATAACATTTACTTTTCAAATTCTCCGTAAAACCTTTCCAAAACTGATATTTATTTATTTATTTTCTTATTAATAAAAATTTCGGCTGAAAACTAGCCGATTTTTTATTAATAGAAAAATAAAATAAAAAATATCGATAATAACAAATGATTTTGACAAAATTTTAAATATAAAAAAATTGTAATGATTTATAACGTTCAACGGACGTTATAAATCATAACGTCCATATAATTAAAATTAATTAAGTTAGCTAGAGAGGGCAGAAAAATAAATCGGTTAAAACGAGTGTATAAATTGCAGATATTTGGTTAGTTGGAGGCAATCAGAAAAAGTGCAAATGGGTCCCTTCTTAGTTAAAAAGGCCCAAGCAGCATCATTTAGCTAAGGCTTAAACCGCACATATCCGTTTTCTTTTTTCCCTTTTAGTAAATTTAATTACACATAAACCGAGTAAAAGTTCACCGGTCCAAAAAAAAAAAAGTTGTACTCGTCTGAACAAACATGTACCAGGAATGTAAATAAAGTTAACCGAATATATCACAACACGGTATATTTGTCGGTTATGTCTCATGATTATTCACGTGACGTGATTATTTTTTTGGAAAATTGACATGACATAACACAATATGTGAAAAGTATAGTTACGGAGCGACACATCACGCAAGTCATGCGTAATTAGAACTGATAGATCTTAATTGAATGGAAAATTTTAAAAAAAAAAAATAAAAAAAAAAAAAAAAAAAAATAAAAAAAAAAAAAAAAAAAAAAAAAAAATTTTTTTTTTATTTAAAAAAAAAAAAAAAAAAAAATATTAAAAAAAAAAAAAAAAATGTACCAGGAATGTAAATAAAGTTCCGTCATCACAACACAAGTATATCGTTATGTATCTGATTAATATTTTGGTTATGTATCTTGATTATTACGTAATTTTTTGAAAATTGACGGGAATAACACAAAATAAAAGTATAGTTACGGAATGTGACACATAAAATAACTAGTATTTAATCGAATGGTAGATCTTGAATAACTAACTTAAATTAGGGAAAAAAATATATAGTTAAATGTGACAGAAAATAACTAGTTATATTTAGACAGGACATATGTGGTCATGGTGTGACAAACGAACCGTGACCCTTCAAATTTAGTCACAGCACAGTACGTTAAAATTTGACTTGATTATGGCACGACATAGAACATGAGCTTAGACAAAAGGAAGCAAGGCTCATTCGATGGGCATCGGATCCAAATCAGTCCGATGTCCACTCAGAACTTTGCATTTTGGTTGTACATGTTTCTGATATCAGTTCTTTGCATTTTGGTTCAGAAATATTACTATTTAAAAAACAGTTCCCTGTCAATGTTTATATTAAAAAAATTCAATTATTTCTACTACCTTTTTTCTATTCTAGATTATAATTATCTGGACAAAAGAAAATCCAAATTTCAATATCAGTTGCCACTAAATGTCATTAAATTAGTTTAACCCAAACAAGATCATGATAAGTGCATCATAGATGAATGAGGGAGACATTTGAGCTACTTCATAAAAGACCTTCATCAGGAGATGGGGTCCAGTTAAGAATTTAATCTATATAATATATTCTTCTTACTTCAATCAATAATTTTGCTGAAAACATCTTTCTTAAAAACACATGATTTGAAGACCCTACAATAATTAGGATCCGTGCAAAGAAACAATATAATTTCAGTATGTAAAAGTTTTAGTAAAAAAAAAAAAAATTAACATACGCCGCGCATGCAGTAAAAAGTTAGTCGTTAGGAAAGACACTAACTTTGGATTAATTTAATTTAGCTTCTATGAAACATAGATATATCCTAGATGATAAAGCAACACACGCAACGCAAGTTAGTTTGGCAATACATAGATATATTATATTACATGCTTTTCGGCTAAGAAGATACCCATAAAAAGATAAGATCGAATTAACATAGCCGTTATTTCTCTCCTCTTATCTATTTTGCTTGTAGATGATAGAGCCACACACGAACGATTGTTATCCGAAAGTTTAAGGATAGAGCGTCCGTAAGAAGGGCTTTATCTTTTCTTATCTTTCTTTTCATTATAGATGCTATAGCCACATATAATATACGCATCACTGTTCATACGAGAGAAGCCATATCCGACGTCCATTGATCTTATCCCATGAAATAGGACGAGCAGTCTAAATTCAACTTGTTGTCAAGTTGATATTGATTTTGGATGTGTCAATTCCATTTCATAACGATAGATGCACTAACTTATAGAGCTACTGTTTTCAATCAATTGGAATAGCATGACAGGAAATGAAATGTGCTTTCGGCACAATTTTGGTCACAAGTAAATGATCAGATTTCCAGTAAGATAAGATACTTGACAGGTGCTTAAGCTTGAAAAAAAATAGTTGCATTCAAACATGCAATCAGTAATAAGATTTTTTTTTACTGACATTCAGTAGGCTTTTCAAGGAAAAACATGCCACAGATTACAACTTTTCAATACCAGCTGGTTCTACTTACTGGTAGAGAACTTTGTCTGGAGTAAGGAAATGGCAATAATAGCAGAGTGTTTTACCTTATCCAACCAGAACAATACATGCACTGGTAAATACCAGGAATAAAAAAATGAATAAGAATATCATCATGGTGGTACTGCTCAGCTTTAAGTAACAACATACATCTAACCCACAAAACTGTAACAAAATTCAATATTTTGACTATTAATCCACAATTTGAAGGATACAATGTAAAGTAAAAGTAAAATAAATAATATCATGCATGAATTAAACATGACAAAAAGGTCATCAGATGTCATAAATCACATAAGTGGCAAAACAAGACAGGAACCTGATAGTTAGGTTTTGGTTTTACATAACTAATACACATCTCTCTACATCAGTCTCATTTCACCAAGTAACCATGTCTGCTTCAAAAATGGCAACGGAATAAATATCAGTATGGATCTTCCTAATATATTCAAAAGTTGAGCTATATCTTAAAAAATCTACGATCATCTAGTTAATAGTTAAAGCACATCAACTTTTACATTTGCTATGTCAAATTCACAATTTCATTCTCAACTGAGCAAAATTTTAATTTCATTTCAATGTTGCAATTTGTAGCAGAATAATTAGGTTACCTATTCTAAGACATTTTCACTGGTGTCCCAATTTCTGAAGCGTGAAAGGACAATGGTTATTCACTACAGCACAATAAGTAAAAATTACAGAGCATAGTAGTATGGTGATAACATAAGGGGCTACCGACATGGCTAATTCATATTTTCCAGCTAGTTTCTATACAAGTGATTACAAGCAAATCAACATACAACTCCAAATCGAATGAATGTTTACATATCATTTTCACAATATTCTTGATCATGCCCGTCCAACAAAAATGATAACAGTCTGTTTACATCTTATTTAATTGAAGTTAGTTAACGGTGCTTTGATCATTCAAGTCCATTAATGATAGTTTCATCAAGGAACAAGAAGATAATATTTCACATCTGATGTAAGCCCCAAGGCCAACCCATATAAAGCAGTCCAGCTAAGTATTTGTAGGCTATCTTACTAGTATTTTGGCCTTTGATCAATGTGGACATCTCAACATCCTGTTGCTTATAGAAGTACTGTACCAGTTCATGTGAACCATGTTCACATGATTAGATCTAAAATAACTATTGTTTTTGTACAATAGCTAGGGATGACAATATGGTTGGGTCAATTTTTTCTTAAACCTGAACCTGAGTCTAAATCAGCTTACAACTCTGACTTGGCCTGACTCAGCCTGAAAAATGGTCTAGGTATTTTAGTTTGATCTGGCCTGAACCAACATAGCGCAGGACACTTTTCAACAGGAGTGCGAGAAAAAAAAATTGTGACAGTGGGATTAGAACTTACTCAGTAACCCTCATTAGATGTCAGATGCCTTGTCCTTTTGGGCAATGGCTATTATTTCCTTTTCATTACTTGTACGTTTGAATTACAGTGTATATAAATGAAAACACACAAGTTGGGCTGCCCCAGGTTTCTTAGAGTGGTCAGGTTCAGCCCAAGAACTATCCAGGCTGGGTTGGCTGCCAAATCAGGCTGGATCTAGCTGAAACCGACATTTGTAACATGTAAGTGTAAGTGCAGAGGTTGGTAAAGGACATGCAGGTAGCTGTTAGAAGGACCAATTAAGATAGAAAGGAAAGAAAGAAAGAAAGAAAAAAGAAATCTGCAGGTTCAAATTTTTATATTCACGTCTTTTATGCTCAACTGTAGGCAGTAAACATTAAGGCGTTGCTTTGATCTACATGCGTACCTTACAGGTCTAAACAAGTCTATGATGTAACCTAACATATCAATAGTTCACAAAACAAGAAATAAATTTGCAAAGGATGAGATAGAAGGAAGGGTTAAGAAAAATAACACACAAGAATAGGTACTTCTGTTGCAATACTAACTTGACAACCATGTAGAAATGGCAAGGAAAATAACCATCGAGCCCAATCCATAAGCTACAAGTATGTCATTATCCTTTTCCCCTATTTTTCCTTCTAAAAGCTTCAACCACTCATTCAAGCTATGTTGTAACCCCTACATTTACACAATTGGATCGTGTCAATAATGTAAGCCATGCCTTTTATGACAAGTTTGAACAAGAAATATAAGCAGGATTGTGCATCACACTGGCAATATTTGCACAGCATCAAGTGAAGCCCTAAACTAGCCCAATCAGTCATTAATTGTGCAAATTAGCCTTAATTTAAACCCAACATCGACTTGATCAACCCTCAGTTGTGGAACTCACATACTATTTCTTTTTAGATGGTTAGCGGGTGAAATGCCCACTGATAAAAATATTTAATATTGTTTTTAGGATTTTAACTAGAGGAGGGATCCACTTACACCATTTTTTTGTGACACCGAATTACACCATACATTTTTAAAGTTCAAATAGGCGATCCAAACTGTTCAACATGTTGGATATATTAAAATGTGCTTGCAGATCAAATTTTACATTTTTTTGAATTTTTTTACTATAAAAATTCAATGGTCTGAAAACACCGATTTTGTAAAATACTTAATAAATAGTAAAAGAATGTAAAATATGGCCTCTAAGCACATTTTAATATAGAGGTCATGTTGAACGGTTTGGATCGACTATTTGGACTTTAAAAACTTAAAAAATGGATGGTGTAATTTTGTGTAACCAAAAAATGATGCAAGTGGATCCCTCTTTTAATAACCCAATCTGACAAGAGATGCACTACAAAAAAAATAATGATAATAAATAAATTCATTGAATAAAACAAAGTTAAATAATTTAAATAATCTTACTTCTCCACTCTGGCTATGTGTTTTACTGTGATCAACTGGGTCCTCTAAGACAGCTCTGGAAGAGGCACTTTCTGCATACAAAGTTGTTGTATATTCACTTGCATGTGCAACTGAGAATCCGGTATATGCTGAGTCAGTGGGAATGGTCTTCATGACTGATCCAAAGAAATTTGTTACAGGAACCTAGCAATAATAAAAAAAAAAAAACATATTATGTTGTATTTGACAAGGATAACTGTACAAGTTATTGGATTGTACAGCGTTCGAGGGCACACCGATATTAGCTAGGGCATATTAGTGGCCAAATTGAACTACTGTAGATAATAATCTTGTAATCATTTCGAACAAATGGACCTACTTGCACTGTTTTATGTTCTTATTTTCCTACATTCTTGGCTATTTTAATGACAAAAAGGGCAACTAACAGTCATTAGGTCAAACTGAGGTTGGTCTTAATTCCAGGATCTTATGGATTACTAAGGCATAATGTGTTAATAAACTGTAATTGTCAAATTGGAGGTGATTGTAAAACAATTATACCGTGTTTAATGGCCTTTCATAGAGGTCCGTGCGGTAATAGGCAGTTGACATCAGCAAAGTTGGATCATATGATGTAAAAAGACTGCAAAAAATAAAACAAAATCCAGGAACCATTTTCATTTTCATTGGATAGCTATAGTAGAGCACACAGATGTGTACAAGCTAAAAGTAAAATCAGAATATAATCAAAAGTGCTGATTTAAGTGCATAAAATATCAATCATGATATATCGATCAACTCATAGCCAATATGTAAGGGTCAATTCAACAATACCTGTTCAAGGAAGCATTGCTATACATATCAAGTCTCTCGAAAAATGCAAGTGTATAAAACGTAAATCTATCCACAACTGATACACCAACCTACAGTCAAGAGCAATCTTCATAAGTGAAAAACGGTAAAGAAATGGAAAACCATTGTAACATAGAGAATAGGTCCTTACATCTGGGTCAAGGTGGTGGGAATAAGAATTCTCTCCTTTCATGCTACTTCCTATTGCCACGACTCCTGGAGATTGAAGCTACAAACCAAGGGTGTACTTTCTCAAATGAAAAAGAATATCTAGTGCTTATTTTAATATATATTTGAATAATATCTTAACTGAACTTAAATAGGCAGAAATGTCCATGTAGGTACTGGTACTGTGTAAAAGTGCCTAGACACGAATTAGGACAGAAGGATAACACAAAAACTAACTCTAATCATTTGGCATCAACCAGACAGTAAGTACAGTTATGGTACCAACAGAGAAAACAAGAGTAAAGGACCTGAGAGAAAAGAGTGGCAGCTTGACAGGTATCAACCATTATCAGCAATTCCTTAAATCTACAAAAAGTGCAACAAATCTATTAAAAAAATAGCAGGATGTTCAAAAGTGGTCCTTGCATTCCACAATTTCATTCCATTTAGCCCTTCTACTTTTAAAAGTTCAACAAACTCATCACATTTGTAATTTTTCAATTAGACCTTTCCCTTATCCCTAGAAGTATGGAAGACATAACGGTTTAGATAACTTATGCGGAGTAGACTGGAGAAAGATATAATGATTAAAAGGCATTAGGCATTAGCTTAATACATGGGTCTTAATATCTCAGAAATCAGCCCTCAAACTATCCATGTCATCCCCATCAGCAAAATTCCCCTTGGACTTTTACAAATTTCAGTCAATTGTAAAAGTAATATCAGTTGTTACAGCAGACAGTAAATTTCTGACCGATTCTTCTCTTTCATCTGCTTGACTGCATCGGCTAAATCATGGCTCTGTAACTCTTCAGTGTCTTGAAATTTGAGAAACTCATTGCCACCATGGCCAGTCATGTAGAGAAGTATGTGGCTTCCTTCGTCACTTAAGAGGCGTTTTGACCGGGGCACAGCTGCTTCATGTCTCCCAGTCAGTACACGCAGGAAATTCTCCACTGTCACTTCATAACCCCGGTAATCAACCTGTTTTATAAAACCAAGTGGTTTAATGTACTGCTACAGGCCTAGACATTGGTTAATATAAACTGGGACATAATGATATCAGATCGGCTGGCTCATGATTGCACAGAAGTTGGATTACAAAGGAACAGAAGGAGTGGAGGAAGCTGGTTTGTACTAGTTATAAGCCGGTACGAACCAGTACAACCAGCCAGAGAGAGTGTGCAAAAACTCACAACTGTTGAATCTGATATTATCCCAAACATTACACTACCACTCTATGGTACAAGCAAATAAATAACTGGGACATCTTGTAATGCGGTTTGAATCCATATATTAGCCGAGCCCATCAATCCAAACAATCTGGCACATTTTAATACACACTGCAACATTAACTACCATAACAATAATTGGTACTGTAATGCAGCAGCATAAACGAATATCTCCAAAGAGCATCAAGACAATACTTACTGCTAGAAATTTAGTTCATGGTTTTCATTATTGAACAGCTTTAGGAAATTTTTGAAAAAACTAAATTCACCTCTACATTATCACCATAGAGATTGAGTTGGTGGTTTTCATTATTGAACACTTGTGCTGGGTAATTATTCCTTGAGTTACAAGCCATGTCATCAGCCAACATGAGAATTATTCTTTCATCAGGTATCCCCAACCGCTTCACTGTTCTGGAATCATAATATTAACTTTATTACAAACTATTGAAGGACATTGATCAAGAAGGCTTAAGAAAAAAGAGAGAGAGAGAGTTTTATGAAACTTAGCACTAAGCTAGAAGACAAGTAAGCCTTTTTTTTAACCAAGCATTCACATTACCTATAAAGAGACAGAGTATTCGCCATATGCCGGTAATTGAACCTGGTCAAGGACAAATAGAAGGTTAGATTATTTCTGCTATTAAACCCCAAATGGTAAACATTTGATATAAACAATTATTTGTGAGATAGCATATTTTTCCAACTCCAAACAGAAGTAACCACCACTTTACACTTAAATGGTGCAGCCATATTCTTCATATAAACTATTCCACAAATCCAACTTATGTTCAGTAAAGTCTATTTTGCTTTAAATCCCAACTGCAACCAAAACATCTAACTTAACCCATAACAATAATGCTAGAAACAACAGGAAATTTCAGGTCATTACCAAAAACGAGAGGTACAAACAAGCACGGCCCAGTTGTTGCTGTGCATTGTCGGAGAAGGCGAAGAAAATGGAAGTACAATAAAAAGCCAGAAGAGAGTCGGCAGGATTCGACGAAGTTGCAACCCCATGGGATTGTGAGATCGAGACTCCTCAGCGACCCTGGCCATGATCGACCGCTTTTAGTCCGATCGACTGGGAGCTCGTTTGAGACTAAGTTTGAGCTCTGTAACTAGGCCTGCTAATATACAAAAGTCTAGTTCATCATCAGACTTGGATCAAAATTGAACTGTATAAGGCCTGTTCATGATCAACCCAAAATCAAGTTCTTCATGCGAGCATATTCAGCCCGTTCACTGTTGTTCAAAACTGAGCCCTGTTCGGAACAGGCCTGTTTCAGCGAACCGTTCAGTGTTGTTTCCAATGCTACCAGCATTTTGAAAGGGTCAAACAGTATTGGTGCCTTGGTGAATTGGTACATTTGACAAGAGTTAACCAAGAGAGGTACCAGAGATGATCAGGTTCCAACCCGACAAGGTAGAACCTCCAAAATTTCAACAAAGAGATTCACAGCGCCATAAAAAAAATCAGATGGTAATGCCCCAAATATTCAATTTAAATCATGCACAAGTCGTGGTTCTCGCACAAAGACTACAATACAACCGACTCACCACAAATCAGAAAATCAAGAAGTTCAAAGGTTCGATTCGACGATTGATTAACAAGCAAAATTAGGTCTAAGAAATTCGGTTTAAGAATTACATGTCGGAAGTAGGCGGCTAGGCGTCTTCTCCTCCGCGGGCACAGGCGAGGCGAACAGCAGGTGGCCACAGCGATCGAAGTTCCTTTTTTTCGCTCACAGAATCGCGCACAGCGCACAGGTCCTCTCTGTTGAGGCGGAGTTTTTTTTTTTTTTTTTTTTATTGATCTCTGGGCTTTGGGCTAGAAATGACAAAATATTTGGGCCAGAGATGGGCAAATTCGCAAGCCCAAAAAATAAATTGATCTCAACAAATACACTGTCTTCGTCACTGTTTTTACCCTCGCTTTCTCCGATAAATTGATCTCGCCAAATCATCATTAGCGTGTTCATAATTGGTTTTAAAACTCAATCGAGAGGGTTCAGATTAAATAGTTCGTTTTTTTAGTTAAATGTATCAGTTTGATTTATTTTTTAAAATTGGTTTATTTGTTTAGTTCGGTTTAGAAAATTTTAAAACCGGTTAGATTGAACCAAACAAATATTAAAAAAATTTACAACATGATGTATATTGCTTGGTTCGATTTAAAACCGATTAGACCAAACCAAACAAAACTTTTTACTTATCTTAAAAAAATTCAAAAAATTAACAAACAATGTTATTTTATGATTAATCTTCTTATTTTTGTTCAATAAAAAAAATCAAAATTATTTTGCTTTGCTCGGTTGGTTTTAATTCGGTTGATAAATTTATTATGGTCAGTTCGGTTTTTTTTAATACCGGATAAAAATCTAATTTATCTATTTTATTTTGATTTTAACCGAAACGAACCGAACTTAACCGATGAGCACCCCTACTCTTCATTCATCACCCCCTAAAATGATAACAACAACAGATAACAACAACAAGATGACACTTGCTTATTTCATAACCCGAAATTTGACATAGCACAGTACGTCATACGAAAGATCAAGTCATGACACGACACGACACGACACGTGATCACGTCAGTCACGTATAATTAGAAACATTAGATATAGACTAAATGGTAAATTTTGAATAAATTAATTTAAATTATGAGCAAATGGTAACGTGATGTTACATCAATCATGTCTGGACATGGCATGTTTGGGTACAACGTAACTCGCATGGCGTGATTATTCGCGTGTCTGACCACCCTTTGGCATATTGGTCATGGAATGACACAACATGTAAAATATTAACTTGATTACATTACAGTACAGGATGGTACGAGACTAAAATCACGGTATGCTAGCCACAACACGTTTTTTTTTTCCATTTTATGTACAAGTTGAAGCAACAGATCAAAAAGAGAAGCTCTTCTTACGCTGTCCTGCCGATGCCAGCAGCTAGAGTTCTTCTGTAGCATCTTCCGAAAAGTACGGCAATACAAAATCATATTTTACCCTGCCTCACCTTCATGAAACATATACAACACAATCGGTCATACAGAGTACGCATCTGCAAAGCTATAGGAACAAATTACTCTAATTAAATCCAACTGCGCACTCTTGTTCAAGTCCTGCCCTCCGTAGTCCGTATTGCCCATGGTTGTTGCGGGGACATCAGCTAACCCGTCCATGCGCTGGTGATGCATTTTCTAAGAAGACAATGTATATTTAAGGGCCGATTTTATATCTATATTTTTTAAAATTTTCAAATGTACGTATTATTTTTCTAATTTTTTTATAAAACTGACGAATTTAATTTATAATGTACTTATTTTCTTATTTATAAAAAATATAAAGTAAGTGTTTTATTTATAAAAAAAAAAATGTTAGTCTTTCAATTGGTAGATTTTTTTTAGAATAATGATACATTGGTTTACTACATGGAAGGTTTAGAAGTTTCTGTAACTATATTTTTTGAAAAAAAAAGTGGAGTCTATTTTTGCCATAAGAGATGTTAGATTAAGAAAAATATACTCGTTAATCATTCAGAGATATTACTTTCTAAAATAGAGTATCCAGAGGCACAAATTTTTAGTCTTGTTATTGTATTTCTCTTTTACATTTTCTTCTAATTTTCTTCAAGACAATATATATTGATTTTTTTTTATATAGAAAACAAATCCAAATGATAAAATAGTCAAAATACAGAACCAATTCTCAATTCTCCTCAAATTGTTCCTATTAACCTTATTTTTAATATATAAAATCAAAGAAAAGATCTGATTTATTTTATAAATACATAATAGTAAATATTGCTTTTTGTAGTCATTAACTTCTATTTTGAAAAATAAATATTTTAGTCAATATACCTCTAGTTTAAACTTAATTAAGTACATACTAAAAACTGTCATAAATCAATAAGTGGGAAAGGGAAATACCATCTGAAAGCAAGCATGATGCTTGATACATCTTCGAATTATTTTTAATTTTTTAAAATAGGTGGTGCGCATTTATAGAGCCTAAATTTTGACAAAATATATATTTCTTGCTTTCTTATAGAATTCATTAAGTAGCTTAATTCGGAAGAAGGTGAAGACTATTTCAAATAGAATTTATTAAATCAACTGAATTAAACAAATAGAGTAGAGACCTCAGATCGAGATCTGGGTATTGAGTTTTACTAATAAATTAGATACAAATTAATGAGCTGCATGTTTGGGGTGCCCCATGAAGTCTGACTAACTCGATTAATTATCAAGTAATTAACTTAATTAATTACACACACAAAAATGAATACACCCCTCCATGTGAATGCGCGGAGGAGTTGACATTTTAGCGCGTAGCACGCCGTCCAGCATGTTTTATTAAAAGTTTCTTGTTTTGTTAGATTTGTTTACTACGGATTTATAACGATAGAACGGTCCTAATTAATTAAGCTGCGTATATAGCACCCAAGCTTTCAATTGTATATCCCAAAATTATGAGATTTTCTAGTTTATATATTCAATGATTTTGGGGGAGAGAAAAAAGGTTCTTTCTTAACTATATATTTATTTATAATTTGACGTCATTCCTTGTGTTAATAATTCACAGTACGGTTAGCAAATCTCAACCTAATTCTGTCGAGAGGTTTTCAAACGATTTTTAGATCTTTTATTATTATAGTTAATTTGTATGTGCCTTTAGAAACGTTTTAGGCATGTTTTTCAGATGTCTTCTGCGTTTCAGAAATGTTTCATGAACAAATTCAGAGGTTCTGTCTGTTTAAAAAAAAAAAAAAATTAATTAGATATAATTTCTAAAGTTTCATTGGCGGGAAAGCTAAACTGATCCAAATCGGATCTGATTTGAAACTGAAAGGTCAAAATTGAATGAACAACTGCAAATCAATTATATCGGACTCGACCCAAAATCCAACAAGGAATGGATATCGATCTAACTCATGCGAACCCGACTCAATCTGAATCCAACCTAGCTTGTCTTCTCTGTGTTGTCAAGGGAACATCGATCTTCTTTCACGTATATTATTTGAAGAAGGCTATCATATTAAGTCTGTCGTAACTCAAGTTAGAAATTTACACTTAATTTCATTATTGCGTTACTAATTTTCCTTTTTTGGTATTTTTCAACTTGTTCAACAGAAAATGATGTACATATGTTTTACACGTATTTCAGTTAAATTAATTTCAATTGAATTATATTTTATTTTAGTTAAGAAGTTACAACTATTTTCTTTCTTAATATGGGATCTGATGTCTGACTGTTATTTTTTTATTAAAAGAATAAAATAAATAATAGATGAGAGAGCTCGGATAGCTGTTATCGTAGAAATGAACGTTGTAATTTTTTTATTTTTCTATGCAAACTTGGTTGCTACTATCAAGACTTTCAAAAAAAGAAAAGAAAGACAATAATTGAATAAATTTATGAGTTTTTAAAATTTGAAAAGATAGATATAATATTATAAATTTTGGAATAAATAAGTAATTTTCATATTGAGAAAAAAATATTCGACCTATTTCCTATTTAGATTAAGAAAAAACAATTAGGGTCATGTACCAAAAATTTCTAAACACCTCACAGGTCAAGCATTGGACCCGACATCAAAAACCAAGGTTCTAAGTAGCGATGATAGCGGCGTAGCGGGGAGACGAAAAAAAAAGCTATAGCTAATAGCGGAGTTATAGCGAAACCTTTTCTACATAGCGTTTTTTAAAAAAAAATTATATTTTATATTTCTACTAATAATAAACATTATTTATGTAAAATCTCATAGAGTAACAAAAACACCAAATTGATTAAGAAGTTCTAATAGTCATATTGAACCAATACAAAGTCTAAATTGTCATTCAAAATATTCCTAATCCTATAATTCATAAACTATCGATACATTTTCTATTCAAAATATCATACTATCAAATATTAAGTATTATTTTACTACATATTAAAATCAACCATTATTTATATTAGTCAGACTGAGAAACAAAACCCATTTAAATTGAAAAAAAATAGAAAAATAGGCCCATGTAGCATAGCGGACCGCTATTACCTCTATAACGGTTGTAGCTCGATTAGCAGAGTTTTACTCTATAGCTTAGCTTATGAGGTCCAAAACCGCTATAGCTAGCTATTTATAACACTGTCAAAAACACATCCGCCCACCTACGACCTTAGGTTTGGGAGATCTCGTGGAGGCCCAATAAGGCCCACCCAGTCGACCTCCTAGAGTGAACTTTATGCAAGCTCAGGACGGTCTCCACATTTATGCAGACATTACTGCGTCTACATGGCTGCTATGCGACAACTTTTCAGGCCACATAGACACGGTCTCGTCACCAGTCCTGATATACAATTAACGAATGACCTATATTCATTAATTTTCTTTGGTACCACTCTTAACAGGGAAGCACGGTATAATTTTGCCAAACTCAACTGAGATAGGAGACTAAACTTTTCACTAAGAGTGGTATCAATATATGAAAGAGTCCGAATACTTTAAATTCTTCCGACCTAGGGAACTACCGACTGGAACCATTCATCCTTGGCCTGTCTCCCTGAGACAGCTGAGATAGAATGACTTCCAAAACCTGAAGTTCATATACGGCCTATTCCCCTCGAGATAGGACATATCAGCATTGAATGCCGTTTAAATAATTCGGAGATATCATTTTGTTATAAAAAAAAAAGAAAGTATTCAGATATACAAAATTATAAATCTCAGCTTGAGTTTGAGTGATGATATTAACACTACTAATAATTTTATTAATACAACACTATCTGTGTTTGTAGTATGCATTTATACACAGTTATTTCCATCTATTTTTTTTTTACTATCTGTGTTTGTAGTATGCATTTATACGCAGTTATTTCCATCTATTTTCTTTTTCTTTTTTACACACACAAACCCCTATAAAAGTTGGAATTTGTATTTGATTCTCTTGCTCATATAAAACTGGTAGAGAATATTTTGGGTGAGTTTGTAATATGCATTTATACACTGTTATATCAAACTTTACATTGTTTTCCTTTTTGCGCACAAACCCCTAGAAAATTTGAAAATTTTATTTGATACTCTTTCTCATATAAAATTTGTACATAATATTTTAGTGTAATATTCATTTATACATTATAAGTTTGTAATTTTGTGTTGGTATCCATTTATTCTGTCGGTTCTAAGTGTGTAAGTTTGTGCCGTGTATGCTAAGCGTTTTTGTAGTAGAGACTCCTAGTGAAAAAGACGCCAACTAACTTGTTGCATGCGTGGAAATTGAGTGAGGCTCAATTTTTGAGGGGCACTGTGAGAGAAAAAAAAAGTGATATATTTTTATTATGAACATGGATAGAGAATCATCAAGAAATGCTTGCACATGTCATCCCATCTAAATTGTCCCACCAATATAATTCAAAGAGAGAGAGAGAGAGTGTGTGTGTGTGTTACCGTTCGCTAGCTATAGCTGCATTTTCCCAAGGAATAGGCGAAGCCGATCATTCGAAACGAACCGCATCACCCTGCATAATCTCGGAACTAAGCTTGTCTAATTAAGGAGCAGCTCAAAGATTTTTCAAGTAAGCACACCGTGCATATATTGAGATATATATTAAACACTGGATCTATTAAAGGGAATATTTAGATTTTGAATCCACTGGTTTGCTTTTCACTCCTATCATGGGATCGACCGGAATTCAAATTTCAGAGACTTCACCCCATCTTTTTTGTCTCAAAAAACTTTTCAATTTTTTTTTTATTCATTGTTGAAGATATATTATAGATCAGTGTTCTAAATAGCTAGCTATACTGTAGCTATAGCGACGGAGTACAACTGCGCTAATCGAGTTACGACCACTAGCTATAGCGGTAATAGCAGTCCGCTATAGTGCGTAGCGGAATAGCGGTCCGCTATGCTACATGAACTTATTTTTCTATTTTTTTCAATTTAAATGAGTTTTGTGTCTCAGTCTGACTAATCTAAAGAATGATTGATTTGGATATGTAGTAAAATGATACTTAATATATGATAGTAAGTTATTTCAAATAGAAAATGTATCGATAATTTATGAATTATAGAATTAGAGATATTTTAAATGATAAATTGGACTTTGTATTGGTTCAATATGAAGAGTAGAACTAGGGTGCTCCTAAGTTCACCAAATCTCTTGTGAACTTGACTCTAAAATATATCAAATCGACTTTAAACGATGAATTCAAATCGTTGAAACCCTTCTATCTAACGAGTGATGCGTCTACATGTGAAAATTTTAAAGTTTCGAATTAATTTAATATAGAGTCAAGTGGTCAAAAGTTTAAGGTTTATAAATTAATTTAATGCATTCATTTTTTGGACTCCTTTGACCACTTGACTCTATATTAAATTAATTCGAAATTTTAAAATTTTCACATGTAGACGCATCAATCATTAGGTAGAAGGATTTCAACGGCTTGGATTCATCGTTTAAAGTCGATTCGATATATTTTAGAGTCAAGTTCACAAGAGGTTGGGTGAACTTAGGAGCACCCTAGTTCTACTCCAATATGAATATTAAAACTTCTTAATCAATTTGATATTTTTGTTACTCTATGAGATTTTATATAGATAATGTTTATTGTTAGTAGAAATATAAAACATAATTTTTAAAAATAAAAATACTCTATGTAGGAAAGTTTTCGCTATAGCTCCGCTATTTACTATAACTTTTTTTTCATCTCCCCGTTACGCTGCTATAATCGCTATTTAGAACCTTATTATAAATCGATAAACTTACTTACATAAATATACTTTTCTTTAGCGGAACTAGATTAAAAAATGAAAAAAGTTTGGCGTTGAGGATCAAAGACTAAAAATCATAACATCCAATCAATGAGATCGACAAGTTGGGATGTCTTGCTGATCGAGTACCGCTATAATTATATAATTATTATCTTGCATATGTTATCATTATTTTTATTGAATTAGACTTTGCCATTTGTTAACAAACTACTATTTATTTATCCTTAGTAAAAGCATGAGAGCAACAATTTGGGTTTAACATTCATTGGACTCTGTCACTCTGATGGGTTCCGTGTCTTTCTGATTTGCTTTCGGATTCGCATACGCAAATATTAAAGTGTATTGTGGACGGACATTGAAGCAACACGCTAATGACGTTCAAATGGACCGCACAAAGTTTCAGTATAGAAGACTACATCTTTTAATCTTAATTATACTTTCGAGTCAGATTGCATGTACACAATCCTATCGCATAATATATATAATCGAGATATCGATACACAATGATAGTGCATGTATTAGGTAATAAAAAATTTTACTAGTTGAGGTCGGTTGGGTTGTTAATTAGGATTTTGTGTGTTCTTAAAGTAATTATTAATGTAAATTTAAATACAACCGGAGTTGTAGCAAGTTTTAATGTGATGACGCTACAGGTAATCGGCAGAAATAATAAGAATTTTCTAGGGTTCAGGTTTTTCTATGAGTTTAATACTAAGATACCTGTTCAGGCTCCAGTCTACGCTGCATGCGACACTGTCACTACAGCATACGGTATATGATGATGTTTAAAGTGAACTACATAAAGTTTCAGTATAGTAGACTATACCTTTTAAATCTTATCTGCAGGCTATCCTGCATGTGGTACTATCACTACCTGCAGAGCGCAATGGTATTCTGTTATGTGTTATGTTTAGCTTTTCCAATCTTTTGATTGACTTTTGGGATACCAAGCCTCGTTATCTGGAGTTTTAACCACTTAATACTATCATTGTCACACACGGATCTATCAGATCTCTCCCATTGGTATATAGAAGTCATTGGCATATAGTAGAGAGAACTATGTATACTTGAATAGGATTAAAAACAAAAGTGCAATAAAAATTCACACAACAAAATATAAACAAAATCAAAATACTATTAAATGAATCATAGTTCAATCCCTCACCATAGAGATGAAAGGCTTAGCCCCTTGGAGCCATGGCAGAAGAAAAGAAAAATAAAGAGAATATAGATTACAACCTTATTGAAGAAGAAGAACCTTGACTCCTTAGATAACGTCTTCTTGCCTTGACTTTCAAGGGTTTCGCCTCTCATTCTAGGACTCTAATTTAGCCTATCTATCATAATCAGTGAGGAATTCATGGCTATAGTGCTTGACTTAATTACATATAAACACGCACACCGAATTCCATTATAAGAGAGGTGTATATAGGATTTCCTAAAGAAGAGGGAGTAGTGGGAGTAGTGGGGAACATGTTCCCTTGATCCTAGGATCAAAAATAGCACTCCAAAAATAGCAAACTTAGATTACACTCAATCTAGAAACAGCGTGGACTTGGGATTCAGACCTTCTAGAAGGCTTCAATTAAGGACTGAGATATATCGATTTAACGGTGCAGAATAACAGTTCACGGATTGAATCCGCGACGGGTGCGACCACTGGGGCTATGCCGTATGCGGTATAGGATGAACCTGCACGGCTTCTTGACTTAGCGGATTTTCATCTATTTTCGTCATCTTAGATGTTGTGTACTTCGTGTAGATGGTTGCATACGCTGTGTAATGTCCTGATTTGAGGCTATCTTCAATAATCGCCTAAATTGGACATATTTGCTTTGTTTTTTGTCCAAATATGCAACTTTCTCCAAAACGTGCCAAAATGATTTAACACATTTGTAGTAAATATTTTGAAAAATGACTATTTTTTCTTCACTTTTCGCTATTTTTCATCATAAAAGATAGTGATTTTTGCTATATGTTTTGGCGTCATCACACCTCAAACTTGAACTTTTGTTTGTTCTCGAACAAAGCAAAAAAAGCTTCTAATTTCGGATTACGTACTATTGGTATTACCCTTTGTATGAAATTCCAAAATTCTAAAATCTACTTAAGAAATAAAATAAAACATAGATGTCTACTCAATTTCTAATATTTGTACTTGGTGAAATTCAAAAATATTAGAAATTTTTGCATTCACATTATTTAATTTTACTAAGAAATATTTTAAAGATAATTTGTCCTAATATCATTATATATAAATATAAAGTGATCTTAAAATCAATAAATATTTTTATTTCTAAATCCTTTATATTGTGTTCCCTCATTTGGCGAAAAATGGCTTGACTCGATCGGTTTTAACCAGTTTTTCGCTAAAAAATCACAAACCAAGAAATTCAGTCCAAAATCGAATCGCCAGCGGCTGATTCTGGTTCGCCTCGGTAGATTCCTGTCCAAATCGGCCGATTTTTCCATCAGTCAAAGAGTAAGAATTAATTGAATTGGCATATATAGGATATCCATCAGTCAAAGGAGTAAGAATTAACCGGTTAACTTAACGTTCTTGTAGTAGTGACCAATGAAGAAAAAAAAAAGAAACAAATAGTTCTACAACAAGGAGTAAGAATTAATTGAATTGCCATATATAGGATATACTTTCCATCAGTCACTTCCCTTTACAACCAATTAGATCTACCAAGCATGCCGAGCAAAGCACATAATTTTTCTTGGCATAAATTTTGAAACAAATTTTATAATATGGAAACATATAACATAGCTAGTTATCTGCTCCAGAAATGAAACCTCTCATTTATTTGTGAAAATAGGTATTAGGATTTGCTCTCAAGACTAAGCAAGATGGACAAAGGAGAAGATTAGAAAAGTCCTGCACATTCATTGGAAGAAAGGAGAGAAAGAGAGAGCAAAAACATTAATTTGGCCAAGGGAATAATATATCTAACAACCAATTTTCAGAATGCCAATAATAAATGAGAGCTGGAAGAGACTCTGGAATGCTCAGGAAATTAGAATCATGGTGCTAGCAAGCCTATGCTTTCAATTTGGACTAGTCCTCTTGTCTCCCTTGAGAAAGCGCACTGGCCAAAAGCTCCTCATCTTTCTTCTCTGGTTTTTTTACCTATTAGCTGATTATGTTTCCATCTTGGCACTCGGTAACCTTCTCAAGCGGCAATATGAAAGTGCTTGCGGTTGTCATGGTGGCGTAGGTCTGGGGGCCTTTTGGGCTCCTTTTCTCCTCCTCCACCTTGGTGGGCCAGACACCATCACTTCATTTTCAATTGAGGATAATGAGCTCTGGTTGAGACATTTCCTTGGATTGGTTGTTCAGGTTGTTGTAGCATTTTTGGTATTGCTCGAGTTGGTGGCTATTCCCAGGCTACGTGTAGCAGCTGCCCTTGTTTTCATTGCTGGATTGGTCAAGTACTCAGAGAGAACTTGGGCTCTCCGTTCTGCCAGCATGGATCAACTGCGAAGTTCAATGTTCAAACCCGGAACTGATTATGCAATATTGAGGGAGCAGGTATATGAAACTGGTGGTATTGGAATGTCCCCAGTACTTGAAGCCTATGATTTATTTAAGAGAACCATGCCTGTTGTGGCAGACTTTAGGCTCACTTCCCGTGAACTAAACCAAAGCCAACTTACTTTCCCGTTCCATGATGTTTTTCTGCTCTATGATGAACGTGCGGCATTTGAATTGGTAGATATAGAGCTTTCGTTCCTATACGATGTACTTCACACAAAGGCTATCCTTATCAATGGTTGGCGTGGTTTCCTCTGGCGATTTGTCACTGTTGGGATGATCTTCTCTGCATTTGTACTCTTTATTAAGAGCGAGAAAAGAGGTTACGCAAAAGCAGATATCATAATATCTTATGTTTTACTTGGTTCTGCTCTATTCATGGAATTGATTTCCCTTCTTCTAATCATATTTTCTGATTGGATGATAGCCATACTTGAACTAGAGGCAAGCAGTTTACTAAAGGATAGGGCAAGTTTTATTATGGTCAGATTTATATGTTTTTCCTCCGAGAGAAAGCACCACCGTTGGTCAAACTCAATGGGTCAATACAGCTTGTTGAGTTTTTCACTGAGAGATAAAAATACCATCATTAGACGGATTTTGGTTGCTGTTAAGCTGAAAACGTTATGGGATAAGTTTATTTTCGTTCAATCTGTTCATGTGCCAAGTGAGTTAGAAGATATTTTAAAGGATCAGCTCAGACCCAGGAGTTTTCAGGAGTTAAAAGATTTCAAAGGAGAGAACACACTCGAATTGGAGGCATGTAACGATTTGAGATGGAGCATCAAAGTGGAATTTGACGAGACTATTCTACTATGGCACATTGCCACGGATCTCTGCTTCCACGCCCACGGTACTATGAATGGTAGGAATAACAATAACAGCAGTCACTCAAACCGTGAAATAAGTTTGATAATTTCAAACTACATGGTGTACCTTTTAATAATGCAACCGTCCATGATGCCAGATGGAATTGGGAAAATAAGATTTCAGGACACCTGTGCCGCTGAGAAAAAATTCTATCACGTAAATAGGGGTGGGCTTACAGAAAAAGAGGTAAGAGAATCATTATTGGATTTAAGAATAGTGGATGTTGAGTTATTAGAGACCAGAACATGGTCGGTGTTGTCTGATGCACGCCGGCTCGCAAATGAGCTAAATCTGTTAGAAGAGGACAAGAGGTGGCGCGTTATCCGTGGAGTTTGGGTGGAAATGCTGGGTCATGCGGCTGTTAATTGCAAGACGTACAACCATGCCAAGCAATTGAGCCAGGGAGGAGAATTTCTCACGCACGCCTATCTTGTCTTGGCAAACATGCTATCTTATAAAACTAGAATGGCAGAGAGGAGAATTTTTCACTCACGTCTATCAGCTCCTGGCTCACATGCTATCTTATCAAACTAGACATGCTATTGCAACGCCACTAGATAATAATTATCAAGTGTTCTAGTTGAGCGGTAAAACTCTTGGAGCTCATAATCTTCTTTAGTGCTTGACTTTCTTATTTAATTTCTTCTTAGATTTTGTGTATGTTTTATTTACTACTGGATTTCTTGTGTTCTGTTATTGTTGAAAATAACAAGTTAGAAACAGAAAATTGATCTCAGCCATCCATCATTGATCAATTAAGAAGAAGTTAGAATATAATTGTACAGTACCAACGGTACTCTGTAGCTACAGTAAAATAGAGCCGTTAGAATTTTTTTGCTATAAATAGAGGATAGGGACTTTGTAAACTGTCACTGTTCAATAATATAATAATCTCCTCAGAATTTATAATTTCAACATGGTATCAGAGCAAATCTGATCAAGTGATAACAATACCCGATAACCAATAACCAATATTTACCAGTAACTGGTAAACTCATAAACAGCGACAGACAGACCACAATAAAGATTCAACGATCAAGCATATTCAGAAATGGATCAGTGGGGGCAGCAAACAAGCGAAACTGCCAACCCATCGAAATTATCTCCGACTTTGCTCAATGGTATGAACTATCTATCATGGGCCAAATCAGTAACCATTTCTCTTAGCGGTCGAGATAAGATAGAATTCATCACAGGAGATAAAGCAAAACCCGAACCGATTGATCCAGCAAAACCGTCAGATGCCGAGAAAATTCAAATCCGAAAATGGCAAAAAGAGGACCATACTGTTATGGGTCTCTTGTACGGGTCCATGGAACAAAAAATCATCGATTTGTTTATTCAAAGCTGTGAGACATCGAAAGAACTGTGGGATGAACTCAAATCCTTTTACGGGCAACAAAAAAATCATTCTCATGTCTACCGTCTCCAACTAGAAATTCAGCAAGAAAGAAAGGGAACTAGAACCCACTTGGAATATCTAGCCTCTCTCAAAAAGAAATACGATGAACTTGATGTTTATCGTCCATTCACAACCGACATAAAAGAGCTCAAAAAAAAGAAAAGAGGAGGATCGAATTTTTTCGTACCTTGCTGGCTTCGATTCAACTTATGAGGTTATTCGGTCCCAAATCATCCGATCTCCTGACCTTCCCTCTTTTTCAGAAGTAGTCAATCAAATCCAGCGGGAAGACTCTCTACGGGAAGCTATGGGGGGTCCACAAGCCAGCCATGGCGAGGGACACGAACCCCATGGCCATGTCGTACGATTTCCCCAATTTTCTCAAAACCCTAGTTCTCAAATCCAACAAAATTGGCAAAATTCGAGAAATGAAAAATGTTCTTACTGCAAGAAAGAGGGTCACAAAGCCGAAAAATGCTATTTTCTTCATCCAAATCTCCGACCAAAATGGTGGAAGGAGATGGATTCGAAGAAGGGAGGCGGAGACAGAAGCTGGAAAGAAGAAAGGGGCAGTTCTCGGGGGTTCTCTGCTCAGACCGAAAAACAAACTTCAATTAATTCAACCAGCTCTGAACCGGGTCCAGGTGGTCCAGGCGGTCCAAGTGGCTCAAGGCCCGGCCCAATCTTCTTTGGCGCTGGCGCTGGGAATTCAATTGGCGCGGGGATTTTTGCGCCGGCGGGTCAGATGGAAACGGGTCAAGTGCGGGGATCCGGTGCGGCGGCTTCTGCGACGGTGGTGTGTTGCTTTCAAATGGAAATCAAATTCAAAGCTCATGTGGTATTGTATCTCACCCAAACAAATTTAATTTTAATGACCAAATAATTATCGATAGCGGTGCAACCGACCACATGTTTGGCAATAAGGAATTTCTTACCAATTTGACCTTACCAAAAAATGACCAATATGTGGTAGTAGCCAATGGCATGAAAGAAAAAATAAATTACATAGGTGAAACTAGTTTATGGAACAAAAGAATTACTAATATTCTATTTTTAAATTCTTTTCCTATAAACCTAATTTCGGTTAAAAAATTAACACAAAAATTTAATTGTAATGCCATTTTTTTTTGCAACAATGTTGTATTTCAGGACCGGGTAACCGGGGAGAAGATTGGTGAAGGTTTTTTTAAAAATGGACACTATCTTTTGAATTTACAAGAATTAAAGTTTTGCGTTTCGGCAAGCTCAATTAGTTACGAAAGATGGCACAAAAGACTTGGGCATCCCTCCGACAAAATTTTAAATAGTGTTTTAGATTTTCCAAAATCTAATTGTATTAATTGTGATATTTGTAAAATGGCTAAGCAAACGAGACTTCCCTTCTCACTTTCTAATAGTCGAAGTGAAGCATCGTTTGATTTAGTCCATTCCGATGTATGGGGCCCGGCCCCAATTAACTCTTATAATGGATTTAGATATTTCGTTATTTTCATCGATGATTTTTCTAAAGCTATATGGCTATATTTATTGAAATCAAAAGATGAGGTATTTAATTGTTTTCGAGAATTTTTATGCCTTATAGAAACTCAATTCAATACCAAACTTAAAATTTTTAGATCGGATAACGGAACGGAATTTGTAAATAAAAATTTTACAACTTTTTTTAAAGAAAAAGGAATTATTCACCAAACCACATGCATAAACACTCCCGAACAAAATGGTGTATCGGAACGAAAAAATAGACATTTGTTAGAAATGACACGTGCATTATTATTTCAAAATAACGTTCCAAAAATATATTGGTCGGATGCCATTCTTTGTGCTACGCATCTAATTAATAGACTACCAAGTGTTGTTTTAAAAAATAAAAGCCCAACCGAAATTCTTTACCAACAAAAAAAGAATATTGATTATTTAAGAGTTTTTGGTTGTGTTTGTTTTGTTCATATCAAAAGAAAAGACAAGTTTGATTATATGTCAACAAAAGCTATTTTCTTAGGATATTCATCTTCAAAAAAGGGTTATAAATGCTATGATCCAATAAATAAAAAAAATATTTATTTCTAGAGATGTGGTATTTTGTGAGGATGAACCATATTTTAAAAAATGTGAGATTACAACAAACTCACATGACAATCATCAAATTAGGCCTTCAGCACTTTTCCTAGATGACCTAGATTTTATACCAAATATGACTCATGAATTTGAGGCCGATAACGAAGAAGAAATAGATAATAATATTCCTAGTAATAATGATGATGATGATATGAATGATGATAATAATAACAATAATGAGGAAGAAGAAACCACAAGTTTGAGAAGAACCTCAAGAATACCTATACCATCAACTAGACTTAGGGATTATGTAACGTCTTATACGGTACAATATCCCATACAAGACTTTGTATCATATGAAAATATTTCAACCGAGTATAATGCATTTCTTACTTCTATTCACAAAGAAGAGGAGCCTAATAATTATCAAGAGGCAATAACCAAACCGGTATGGTGTAATGCCATGAGAGAAGAATTAAGAGCATTAGAAAAAAATGATACATGGGTAATCGTACAATTACCAAAAAATAAGAAAACCGTAGGATGTAAATGGGTATACAAAATAAAATACAATAGTGATGGTACCATAGAACGGTATAAAGCTAGATTAGTGGCAAAATGGTTTACTCAAACCTATGGTATTGATTATAATGAAACCTTTGCACCGGTGGCCAAAATGAATACCGTTAGAATTTTATTTTCTATTGCGGTGAATAATAATTGGAACCTATACCAAATGGATGTAAAAAATGCATTCCTTCAAGGGACACTTGAAGAAGAGGTTTATATGAACCTACCACCCGGTCATAAAATGGAGAACGAATCTAACCTAGTTTGTAGGTTAAATAAGTCAATTTACGGATTGAAGCAATCTCCTCGAGCATGGTATGGAAAACTTAGCTCATATTTATTTTTTTGTAATTTTAGAATTAGTAGTGCCGATCATTCATTGTTCACCAAAATAGAAGGAAAAAATATAACCATTGTATTAGTTTATGTAGATGACCTTATAATCACCGGAAATAATTTAGGAGAAATTAGAAAAATAAAAATTCAATTAAAAGAAAATTTTGATATTAAAGATTTATGATACTTAAAATACTTTCTAGGAATAGAAGTAGCTTTTTCACACAAAGGCCTATTTATTTCACAACGAAAATACACACTAGATTTATTAAAAGAAATCGGCAAGTTAGGTTGTAAGCCAATCTCTACACCAATGGATAGCAAATATAAATTAAATAACGAGGATGGTGAACTCTTAGATGACATCAATATTTTTCAAAGACTAGTAGGGAAATTAATCTATCTTACGGTAACTAGACCGGATATTTCCTTTCCGGTAAGCCAAATTAGTAAATTCATGCATTCACCTAGAACACCTCATTTAGAAGCCGCAAATAGAATTTTTGAGATATCTAAAACAAAATCCCGGGAAAGGTATACTTATGACTAATAATAAATCTAATACAATATGTGACTATTCCGATGCAGATTGGGCCGGTAGCTTTGATAGAAAATCTACCACCGGTTTTTGCACATTTGTAGGCGGGAATCTAGTCACATGGAAAAGCAAGAAACAAAATGTCGTGGCTCGTTCGAGTGCGGAAGCGGAATATCGAGCCATGGCATCTACCGCAAGTGAACTAATATGGATTAAGCAACTACTCAACGATATGGGTGTTGGAAGTGATCAACCAATGAAAATGTATTGCGACAATAACTCCGCTCGACACATCGCGTCGAATCCGGTGTTTCATGAAAGAACAAAACATATAGAAGTTGATTGCCATTTTATTCGAGAGAAAGTTCAAACCAAAGAAATAGAGATACCATTTGTTAAAAGCGAAGATCAATTAGCGGATGTCTTCACAAAAGGATTGGATTCGAAACAGTTCGAGAATATTTTGAGCAAGCTAGGATTGTACGATATTTACATTCCTAGCTTGAGGGGGAGTGTTGAAAATAACAACTTAGAAACAGAAAATTGATCTCAGCCATCCATCATTGATTAATTAAGAAGAAGTTAGAATATAATTGTACAGTACCAACGGTACTCTGTAGCTACAGTAAAATAGAGCCGTTAGAATTTTTTTGCTATAAATAGAGAATAGGGACTTTGTAAACTGTCACTGTTCAATAATATAATAATCTCCTCAGAGTTTATAATTTCAACAGTTATTCTGTACTACTATATATTTGTGCCAACTAATTAATTTCTATTCGGTAACAATATATATATGCATGATCCATCTTCAATATAATTTTGTGTTTGGTCCCTTAAATTTTAAAAATTCTCACCATTATCATTCTAGTTAGTTAGAGAGCGCCTACAAGTCTCTCAATTCTCATTTGCAGTAACAAATAGTAGTGTTTCGACTTTAAAAAAAAAAATTGTAAATTGTATCATGAGTTTCATCAAAATATTGATGTACAAATTTGAAAACTGCAAATTGTATCATACATTGAGAAATTTAAACTTCATATGGTGTAGCAAACAAAATTTCAAAGTAGAGTAATAACTTAATATTATGTGGGTTCATAAAAAATAATTTAAAATCTAGAGTAAGATATAAAATCCTGAGCTATACAAGGACAATTCAGTATGTTCCAAACTATATACATCTGTCCCCGGTGACTACACATCTAACAATTTTCATTCCAGAGCCTTGCTTCCTGGAGAGCTGCCCCTGTCAATGCCTTAGGCGGTTTTTGAGTGCTTCTGAAAATCACATCACATCTCTGCTTCCATATAAACCAGCAGACACACATCAGCAGCGATGGTCCTTTTTCGTGGCAAGACCCTGGTCTGTTTGGTGATCCTTTAACGGACCTATGCCAAATGCTTTCCACCCCATCTGCCACAATCAGCACATCATAATTTAGCAGTACACTGAGCCTCCTCCAGACTCTCTGTGCATAGGTACAATGGAACATCAAGTGCTCTGCCGTTTCTAATTGGCATGTCTGACACAGCACATAGCGCATTGGGCAATCAATGTTTCTTCTAGCCAGCATATCCCGTGTCGGAATTCTCCCCCGTATTAACAGGAAAATGAAAATCTTGACTGTTTCAGGGACCCTATATTTCCATATATGCCTCTCTCTGAATTTTATTTTCCCTCCCCCCAGCAGTATCTTATACACAGATGCTGCACTGTACCGGCCCGATGTGTCCCATCGCCATATTAACACATCTTGTTCCTGGGAGAAGGTTATTTCGGATACCTGTTGTGACTGTTCCAGAGCTATGTGCTCCACTATTGGGGAAGCCTCTTGCAGTGAATTTTCTGCCTTCTGGGTCTCGGGCCCTGTACCGTGTATACTGTTGTTTTCCCCCACTGGCCACTGGTCGAACCAGAATGAAATCCCTGAGCCATCTCCAATTTGCCACCGTGTCGACCAGAGGAACATTGGTTTGAGCCTCTGCAATTGTCTCCAAAAATAGGATCCTGCCAAAATGAATATTAACGGGCCCGGCTGTCTCGCCCTGCATTTGTGCCAACTTTATTCTTTTATTCAGAATAAGGTGAACAGAATGTTTGTGCGCTTAATATTTTTGTTGTTAAATTGATCCTTTATTTATACTGTATATTCATCCTTAATTAGCCTTGACTAATTAAAACCATTCATTTTCCACCAAAAATTTCTGAATATTTCTAATCTGACATATACAATGACAAATATGGAATTTTATTTCATATATAAAGAGTCCCCAACAAAAATGATCAGATCAAAACCTAATCCAAAAATTTTCGAATTTTATTTCACATATACAATGACAATTAAATACCCTGGGACCTTCTCTTTTATTTTTCGAAATTTATTCTAATAATCACATAGCACTTTTTAACAGAGTAGAGTAGCACCGGACCGTGCAATCATAATTCGGACTAATCCGGTCCGCTCGTATAATGCACGTAATGTTTTATGCTTAATTAGTGTGGATTTAAATCGTACGGTCCATATCTTAACTTAAAATTTATTCGTGAGTTTATTTTTAAAATTTATCGGGTTAATTTCAAACAACAATATCAAACCATTAAAGTCTATCTACTTTATGAAAAATGTATGTAAATATAAAATTATAAAAAATCAAATTAATTTAGTATAAAATTAAACGGTAAAAAAATGTTGAAAATAATAATTATTAGAATTAACTTATAATTCTTATTTTTTGACTTTATACTAAATTATTTATATAAATTAATTATAGATTTATTTTGTATGTAAAAGATGAAAGTTGGAATGCACAACATCATGTATTTAGAAGCTTAGCAGTACTTGAAATTTGCAATTCAGAATGCATGCATTTTCATCTGTACTTAATTTAGTTGTTGGCACAATATTGTATATTTTTTAGAATTGAAAATAATAATGCGAATTTTTTAAAAGTTCGCTTTAATGAGCCAAATAAAAAAAAAATCGATTTCTTGTGATACTAATCATACTACAAACTTTTTCAAACTTTTCATGAAATGACGGGAAAGAATGAAAACTTGAAAAGCAGTAGCCAGGCGAAAAAAGAAAGGAAATTTATAATTTATAATGCACGTTATTATAGTTTCTAATTTAATTACCTAATTTGACATTTTGTAAAAGTGAATTCTGAATATTTTTTTTGTCGAACAAATACATTAAAAAACCACTATTTTTTTTTTTGTCATCGTGGCTTTGTATGAGCAGCATAGATTTTTATTTGGCAATATAAATAGTTACAGAAAAAGTAAATAAATAATTATATTTGTTTAAAAATTCTGATAACAAAAAAAATTCTTGTGAAAACAAAGACTTCAATTTATAAATATGTTATCTAGAGTTTTGATTATATGTATTCAATTTTTCGATTTTAGTACCTGTTTTGTTAGTCATCATAGTGATGAAATATATATTTTCAATATTATGTATAATGTATAATGTATTTAATATTTACTTGTTTATATGTCAAACAAGATGTTGCTTAAACACATATAATAAACTAATTATGTTATAAAGTAACTTTTTGTAAAAGCGCATGTGGACACTAATAAATTTTTTGAAGATACTTTTATTTAAATCTGGGCGTCAATGTTGCAGTGAGCAGTATTCCTTTTCCTTCACAAATAAAAGGCTTTCACAAATCACAACGCATCATGAGTTCATGAGCAAATATAAAAATTCTATGCTAACTTTTAAATTTACTTGTTGAGAAATGAGTAGTAGTCGGCACCGAGTCGAATTCGCATCTCCCGGATACCTCACTCAAACCAATCATCAACGGACCGTCCAGATTAACCTGACACGACTTTCAAAACGGACCTCTACAATTTGCGTAGGCATCGCACTTATTCCACAACCAATAGAGCAACAACCAACTAACAAGCAAAAAATCCACTTATTCCTACTAATAGAGCAACAACCAACTAACAAGCAAAAAATCCACAAACAAGATAAAAAGTAACAAAATAAAATCCACTACGATCAATCACTAATAGCAATCACACTAATGGAGGAAGAGGATCCAGTATCAACGAGAGACCAATCAAGAGATAACAATCATGCTGCCTCATTGATGGTCTCAGAGATCTCCCTATCATCAGGCCTGGCGAACCCAAGAGTAGGGACCTCTTCTGTAGCCTCGCTGACCTGTGAGTCCGAATCCGAGAGAACTATCAAGTGACCTAGCTGAGTTAAAGGAGAAACATCAAAAGACATAATCAATGATAATTTAAAGTATGAGTTATCTAAACGAGTCTTACATCAAAAAGAAGTCAAACCAATTATAGAAGATGCTACAGAACTAATAGATGGTATTGGAGCATTTTGGAAACAAATCTTATTCCTGGTCAACCAAACGATTCATAGAGTTGCTACTCTAATTAACTCAACCAAAAGTGAATCCTTTAGAGGAATCCAATAATTAAAATGCCAAAGTTCAGAAACCTGGGTGCAGTTAAAAACAAAATTATTGTGATTACCAATCCAAGACCATAAGGTAGAAATAAATGGACAAGTAACAAAATGGTGGTCAACAGTCTCAGGGGCATCACAAAATAAACAATCTATATTACCTTGCCACCCACGAGTACGTAAATTACATTTAGTAAGAATCTTGTTCTGGCGAAGTAACCATACAAAAATTTTGATCTTAAGAGGGATTTTTGCCTGCCATAGGTTACGGTAGATATTGTTGGGAATACCACTAAATATAAACTATTTATAAAGAGAATTGACAGTAAAAAGACTCGTAGATGTCCATCGCCAATAAATACTATCCGGTTGAGTAGAATCTAAAGAATGAAAAGGAAAAAACACTAAAGTTGGTGCCACTCATGAAAAGTAATTTCCGTTAATTGCCTGTTAAATTGCAAACTAAAAGGAAAATTAGAGAATACTTCAGAAACAGTAATAGAAGGATCAGTAGTTATTCTAAAAAGATTAGGATAGGTACAATATAAAGCGCAATTACTATGCCATCTATCTAACCAAAAATAAGTATTACTACCATTTCCGACAATCCTATTAATGCTTAAATCAAAGATTTCAGTAAGATCCAAAATACTAGCCCAAAATGAAGAAAATCGATTGGAAGCCAAACAAGAAGAATCATATTTAGCAATTAAAATAGATTTCCATTTACCAGCAACTGTGGGATCTTTAAATCGAAACCACCACTTTGCCAATAACGCAATATTTATATAATTAAGATCAAGAACACCCAATCCCCCTTGATTTTTGGGTAAACAAATAGTTGACCAGTTGATAAGATGGTATCACCTACGCCCATTGGTACCATTAGCCCAAAGAAAACGTTTTCAAATGATATCAATTTTTTTCGTAATAGAGACAGGTAATTTATAAATGGATAACCAATATAGAGGCATAGATGAAAGAACAGAATTTAATATAGTGACCCGACCCCCCAATGACAATAATGAACATTTCCAAGTTTGCAATCGCTTATCAACCAAAGGATACCAATCATTTAAACTTAATTTCTTCCAATGAAGAGGAACTCCTAAATAAGAAATAGGTAAAGAGCTAATTTTACAATTTAATTGTCGAGCTAAAATAGAAGATTCGTGTGCAGAAATATTTAAAGGGATCAATTTGCTTTTTTCAAAATTAATTTTTAAACCCGATAAATTTTCAAATCCTAAAAGCAAGAACTTAAGATGCTCGACCATACGAGAGTTGGCCTCCAAAAATAACAGAGTATCGTCGGCAAATGTAGGTTTAATACCTTAATCTCGTTATCCAAACCAGATATGAACCCTGCAGCTTGTGCCCTACTTAAGATTTTATTAAAGGCATCTGCTACCAAATCAAAAAGTAAAGGAGAAAGAGGATCGCCCTGACGAAGACCTTGTTTACAAGGAAAATAACCTCCTAATTTGTTGGGATTTCATGTGTATGCTATATGGTGAGAATTTAAAATTTTCCTATCACCACTTGGCTTTATACACAAAAGATCTAATTTATATAACAAAAGCAAACAAGATTTTCTTTATCAAACTAATGTGTACTAAGATAAATCAATATCAACTAATTTATTGCTTAAGATGATGAAAACCTTTACCAAAAGAGATTGTCAAATCTCTTGATGTAGAGAAGCCGGTTTCCCTTCTAGATCTCGTATTTTACTCGGATGCGCCTCTTGGTTCACCTTGAACCTAAACAACAAACTAGCATACCTCTTAGATAGATGGATGTGAAATTTAAGACTTAGATCCAACTACCTAACAAGAAGAGATGATAGCATTCCTTGAACTTTTCAACCTAGGAGCAAAACCCTCAAGGATTTGGTCTAGAGAAGAGAGAAAGGCAATTTTTTTGGCTTTTTGAAAATCACTGCTACAGTAATTCGGCCAAGAAAGGAGGTAGAAAATTAAGGTTAATTTTTCTTAATTACACCCCTTTAAATAGGCAAGGGGTTAGGGCTACCATTTGTGTAAAGTTTAAACTATTTACACAAATGCCACTAGCCTCATTTAGCCATTTTATCATCTTTAATCTCATCTTGTGATTGATTTAATAAATTAATTTATGAATACATAATATTAATAATATTATTATATTATGCAATATTCTTATTATTCTTATAATACATTTAAATATTATACCAAATAATATTTGCATAACTTCACAAATTAATATATAGCCTAAGCATGTCATATTATGACATTTTATTTTATCATTTCATCTCATGTATTTTATCTTATACATCATTATGAAATATAAAATACTTTTTGTTTCCCTTCAGTTGGTGTGACCGTACAGAGAATCTATGTCATCTTGGCAATAATATAAAACTTTATATTATTGACTATCAGAGGTTCTATCATTACATTATAGTTATCCAAACGACATAGTAATTATTTACTCGATCCCCTAATTTCCTGTCTATCCTTGTTTCATGATATTATAAATAATATGCAAAATAGGATCGTGTCATTTTTGCATTATATTCTTTTTTTGGTCTCTCAAGTGAATTATAATTATAACTACATCAGTTATATTGCATGCGATATAATTCCACTTTACCAAAGGGCCCAGTAATATCATTACTCAAATAAAACGAGGGACAATGATAATATTAATATATAGATTTCTCCCGCACAAGTTGTGCACAACGAACTACTATTTCATTCCTATCATAAGATAGTATTTAAATAGTAATCACATTATATACTTCTCATGTGAAAAATATATATATCTCATATCTAAGATTCTAAAGACACAATGTAAACATTAATGACACAAAACACAATCCATATAATGTTCCATTCATTTAGGTCATGTTCAATATATAAAATACACTTTTATATATTCATGTAATTAAATGATAATCCTTTATCAACATTTATAGAACTTCAATGTACTTTAATAGACATGACAATCTTTCTCGGTAATTAATGTTCCTCCTTAATTACCACGATCGTGAACATATTTAGTGATTAAATATTTCTCATCTAAGGAGTTTTATGATTCAAGACCAAGAGCATCTTCTTGAATACTTCCAAAGATATAATATATAAATCTCAAGAAACATGAATAATAATATTCGTAATAAAATTATAAACAACACATAAATTATTATTAAAAGATAACTTTCAAAACACACATCCTTCATAATTCCCCATTAAAAGATATACAAGTTCGACCACTTTGCAAAATATCCCTAATCCAATTAATAAATAAAGTCCCAAAACCCCTGGCAACCAAAATCTCAAGAAGAAAATCCCAATTAACCTTGTCAAAAGCTTTCTCGAAATCTAGTTTAAGAAGAATACCTTTCTGTTTAGAGACCCGTACTTGGTGGAGTACCGCATGAGCACAAATGATATTATCACCTATTAATCTACCCTTTATAAAAGCTGCCTGAGAATCATTAATAAGAGGATCTAATACTAAGGAAAGTCTATTGGTTAATAATTTGTTTATCATCTTAAAACTACAATTAATAAGACTTATTGGCCTATAATGTGTAATGGAAGAGACATCTGCCTTTTTGGGGATAAGACATATAGAAGCTAGATTCAATTTAGAAATATCTAATGTACGATTATAAAAAGACTGGAACAATTTATAAAGGTCCGGAGAAAGCAAATCCCAAAAAGATTGATAGAATAAGAACGAGAGACCATCAGGACCTGGAGCCTTACCAGGATTACAAGAAAATATAGTTTGTCTAATTTCCTCAAGGGTAAAAGGACGTTCAAGAGAAAATTGCTGGGCTTGTGTTAATTGTTTACAACTAGGCCACAAATTCGAATGTAAACTTAGTAAACGAGTAGAAGTAGTGCCTAACAAATTCTTATAATACAAAGTAATATGATTCTTTAAGACAACAGGATCATAAACAGTTATACCATTAATATCTAAGGAAAGAATCGCATTTTTATTTTTCCTATTAGAAGCCGCAATATGGAAAAATTTTGTGTTGGAATCGCTCTCTAAAAACCATCTCAAACGAGATCGTTGATGCCAAAAAAATTCTTCTTCCTTTAAAATCCTATGTAAGTTAGACTGGCAATCCTGCCAATGAGAGAAATCAGATGGGGATAAAGAATTAGAGTCATGGAGAATTTCATATGAGGAGATTTGGTCAAGGAGAGACGATTTCAATCGTCGCTTTTCACCAATAAGACTGGCATACCAGCCACGTAATTTTTGTCGAAAGAATTGTAATTTATATTTCCAAGAGTGACCTAAATCATCTCCTAAATCATACGACAACCACCATGTAGTGACTAAATCGACGAAACCTTCTTGAGAAAGCCAATTTTTTTCAAATCGAACACTTTTTTTATGAAAGGTAGAAACTGAATCAGTAGTTAAAATGAGAGGGTTATGATCAGAAAATACTCGAGGTAAAGAATGAACAATAGAGGAAGAATAGTGTGAAAGCCATTGATTCGAACAAAAGTATCTATCTAAAAGTGCCTTAGAACTAGAAGAAGAAAATCGGACCCATGTAAATTTCCTATCAACCAAAGGTAATTCAAACAAGTCTAAGTCAGAAATGAGAGTATTAAACCTATTACTTAATACATAATTAAAAGAAGGCCCTTGCTTTTCTTGCCTTGTGCGAAACAAATTAAAATCTCCACAAATGAGCCAAGACGTAATACCAAGTAAACTAATAGAACGAATTTCATTCAAAAAAGCCGTCCGTTGCGTAGAAAGGACTGGACCGTATACCACAGTAAATAACCATTCAAAATTCTCATATTTATTACGAAGATGAAGATGACAGTGATAGAAAAATTCTCATATTTATAATGCACGTTATTATAGTTTCTAATTTAATTATCTAATTTGACATCTTGTAAAAGTGAATTCTGAATTTATTATTTTTGTCGAACAAATACATAAAAAAAACACTACTTTTTTTTTTGTCATCGTGGCTATGTATGAGCAGCATAGATATTTATTTGACAATATAAATAGTTTAATGAAAAAGTAAATAAATAATTATATTTATTTAAAAATTCTGATAACAAAAAAAAAATATTGTGAAAACAAACACGTCAATTTATAAATATGTTATCTAGAGTTTTGATTATATGAATTCAATTTTTCGATTTTAGTACCTGTTTTGTTAGTCATTATAGTGATGAAATATTTATTTTCAATATTATGTATAATGTATAATGTATTTAATATTTACTTGTTTATATGTCAAACAAGATGTTGCTTAAACACATATAATAAACTAATTATGTTATAAAGTAACTTTTTGTAAAAGCGCATGTGGACACTAATAAATTATTTGAAGATACTTTTACTTAAATCTGGGTATCAATGTTGCAGTGAGCAGTATTCCTTTTCCTTCACAAATAAAGGCTTTCACAAATCACAACGCATCATGAGTTCATGAGCAAATATAAAAATTCTATGCTAACTTTTAAATTTCCTTATTGAGAAATGAGTAGCAGTCGGCACCGAGTAGAATTCGCATCTTCCTGATACCTCACTCAAACCAATCATCAACGGACGGTCCAGATTAACTTGACACGACTTTCAAACGGACCTCTACAATTTGCGTAGGCATCGCACTGAATCAGGCCCAGCTACAATTAATCTGGACCGTCCGTTGACAAATATTTTGAGTCATGTACCTGAGAGGATACGGACACGGTATCAGGGACCTACGTGAAAACAAGAACAGTTTGGGTCCGATGCCCATCTGACTCAAACTGAGTTCGATGGTTTCATAACTATCCGATCCGTTTTAAGAACTGTGCGCATCACTTTAATATTCGTACGCATTCGCTTTAATATCAGTGAACACGGATTTTAAAGCAGATCGGACGGTGGATCCAAATTTGAGTCCGATGGGCATCGGACCCAAATTTGTCCCCATCAAAACATCTAAGACTTGCGAACGCCAGGGAAAGTTCTGTTCTCACCTTTATCCTGCACTCCATCTCAATCACACACACACACACACACACAACAAGCACACACTCTCTGTCTCGCACCCGCGAAATTCACCATCAAGCATGTCCCTAAGCAACAACATAACCGCCATCCTGAATTTCTTCTCCCTACTCTGCTCGATTCCCATCATCGGTGCCGGCATCTGGCTGGCAACGAAACCCGACAACCAGTGCCTCCATCTGGCGCGCTGGCCGCTCATCATTCTCGGTCTCCTCATCCTCCTCGTCTCCCTTGCCGGTTTCATTGGCGCCTTTTGGAACCACCAGTGCCTCCTTGCAATCTACCTTTTCGCCATGGCCGCTCTCATCGTGATCCTCATTATATTTCTCGTCTTTGCCTTTGTTGTAACCAGGTCAAACGGGGTGGTGGAGGTACCGGGTCGGGCATACAAGGAGTATTACATTAGCGGTTTCTCGGGTTGGTTGAGGCATTACGTTGGAGATGGAGAGAATTGGAAGCGGATCCGGGTTTGTCTCAGCGAATCAAGTGTGTGTGAAAAATTGAGTCGAGAGCAAGCATACTTCACTGCTGATCAATTCTTTCAGACCCAGCTTACTCCTCTTCAGGCAAGTATATATACAAGTTGTCAGTAAAATTAGTAAATTTCTAAGTTAATTATAACCGTGCTTAATTACCTGTGGATCACCATCCCCGTTCCTCGTTTGTGCAATTTGACCCTACTTAATTTGTTGTATAGAAAATTTAAAACTTTGCAAGGATTTGTGCGTAAAATGGTAGCACCGAGTGGGGCGTGGATTTTGTAGCAATATTGTGGAAGACGCGTAAAGTGTAGGGAACTTGGATGCTAGATTATTCTATTTCTGTGGTTCTCTTAGAGTAACTTTCATGTAAAGGATGTCAATATTTGAAACTACAAAGTCACCCGCCACAGAGATATAATTCTGCGGGTGATGTAGAATTTGTTTTTTGAAAGTAGACATGGGCCGTGGGGCGGTGGACTAGGCCCATATTCCTATTCCTAGGAGAACGGGGTCTAGAATTGCGAGACTTAAGTGTATTGATTTCTAGTTTTTTACAATGAACTCTCATTTATACAGTAACCACAATATTTTCTATATTTCTGATTTTTGAATCAGAATTAATAGCTTAAATTTAAAATATTTTAATTTTTTTACAGCCGTTAAAAATCCAGTTTTAAAAATATTGATCCGAGTTATTTGTTACAGTATTTCTAATAAATTAAATTATATAGTATTCTATATAACTTTAAAAAATATTTCTAATATTTTAATAAAAATGTTAAATTATAACATTTTCTAAAAAAAAAAAATAAGTACTTGGCTGGTTTAAAAAAAAATTAGAAACTGGCTAATAATTGGCCGATTCGGCCAGTTTTATAAATATCCATTAGAGCTGGGTACATTTGAAATTTTCTATTTAATTTTGAATATTAATAAAAATGTTGGTGTCGGTGCGTTCACTGTCTATCCGGTATCCGGTATTACTATACTTGTGTCTGAAAATTTAAATTATATTGTTTGTGTTTATATAATTATATGTAATTTGAAATGCAGTCAGGTTGTTGCAAACCGCCAACGACATGTGGCTTTGGTTACGTAAACCCGACATTGTGGGTTAATCCGAGCAATGTAGCTGCAGACCCGGACTGCATGGCATGGAGCAATGATCAGAGCGTGCTTTGCTACAACTGCCAGTCCTGTAAGGCTGGAATGCTCGGCAACCTTCGGCAAGAGTGGCGCAAAGCCAATATTGCTCTTATAATAGCTGCTGTGGTTCTTATATGGGTTTATGTGATTGGTTGCAGTGCATTTAAAAATGCACAGACAGAAGATCTATTCCGCCGGTATAAACAGGGATATACCTAATTAAATTTCTGTTATTTGTGTGTCAAGTTTCCACTTTCAAATTTTTCTTTTTCGTTTCTGTTTTAATGGGGTTTTGTTGTGTAATTTACAAAACATATCTCCCTAGTGTTTTAATCTTTTACATTTATTAGATGAACGGTTGTAATTTGTAAATCAATCTTTTAATTTTTGTTGAGATTATGAAAGCACAGTAGCACACCCCTGTAAACAAATATGACGATAAGTCGATAACAGATCAACCTGAGGTCCTAAATAAAGGCCATTTTTACCAAAGGACTGAAAGAATTCTTGCAGAGCTAAGTTTTGGGCCCACATTGGATGGAAATGGCCCAAGCCTATTATTGCCTGAAGAGATTTGATTGAAAGCCCAACCTTTTTTATTTTCAGACTTATGGGCCATACACATCTTATCTTCATCCTTTTTTATTTTTATTTTTATTCCTGGAGCAGTAGGGGTGTAAATGGAGCGGATAATGCTGATACCATATCCACATCCACATTTCAATGAGCGGATATGGATATGGATAGTCTACGGATGTCAAAACTCAAAACCAAATTCACATTAAACGGATACGGATACAGAACGGATAATTTACGGATACGGATTCGAATAATTGTCGGATAATTAGATCATATGAATGCTTTAACTTTAAGACACCATTTAATAAAAGACAAAGACTTCTATGGATATAAGGACCTATTTATAAAATGAACATATTTTTATTTTCAAAGCTCAAACAGTCGATCCGAACCGTTCATCTTGTTCTCCATATTAATATGTGCTTGGAGACCAAATTTTACATTTTTCTAAATTTTTTTTACTATTTATTAAGATGGGTACAAAATTCAATGGTCTGAATTTGATATTTTTTGTACCCATCTTAATAAATAGTAAAAAATTCAGAAAAATGTAAAATTTGGTCTCCAAGAACATATTAATATGGAGAACAAGATGAACGGTTCGGATCGACTGTTTGAACTTTGAAAATAAAAATATGTTTATTTTACAAATAAGTCCTTATGTCCATAGAAGACACTCTCTACTCAGCCTAGGCTCCTAGCCAATTAGCACTAGCCCACCTGACATCCTTTTATTTTTATAAAGAAATCGTGCTCTGCTGCACAATTCAATTCACGCGATCCGGACTATAAAAATACATTCCTTTTTTTTTTTTTTTTTTTCAAAAGAAAATTGAGAAAGAGTGAACCATGTATAAAACTTTATATAATTCATTCTTTCTAGTGGATTTAAAATTTATGTAAGATTCACGGTTATCTTGATAACAAAATGCACCAAGAATTGGTAATATTATTATTATTATTATTTTATACTGGCACACAAATGTTGATGTACCAAAAATGAATAACGATGTTAAATTTGTAATGTGCCCGAAAAAAGGTGAATCTTGTACAAAACTTAATTAAAATTTGAATATCTATATTGTAGGGGAACAATTCTTGCCTTTTAAAAAAAAATAATTGGTAGGGGAACAATCATTTTTAAAAAATATATACACTCTTATATATAAAAAAAAAAGGGTGCGTGCTTCCTGTGCTTATATCGAAGCTTCTAATGTATCGATCGCCATCAGTCTGTCTAATATCATCTTGGTCTTTCACACCCCCTTGAGGTACTTACCATTACTAATTTGACCAAGCATTAATTAATCAAATAAATAAACTGATTTGTTGTGGATCTTATCTTGTAAAGATAGCACCCGGACATTTCATTAATATAATGAACTGTGTGGAATATTCTACTATTGGTGGGTGATATATACTTGTCAATCAGTGTGTTGTATAAGCTAATGAGAGAAACGATTAACAAGATACACTAAAATAATTTCAAATGTATATATTATATTACAAAAATGATTACTTGCACGTATTATCAACTAAAGGTTCACTTGCTTTATTACAAAGATATAATCATTTAGTAGTTATAACTAAACAAAAGAAGCTGACAGAAAAAGCCATAGGATCGAATCGATATTATATACTCTCATGGTTCGATATTCGGAACCGACTCCGCTGCTCTCCAAATGGGAGAGCAGGACTCTGCTATTCCAATCTCATTTGTTGAATTTTTTCATGCACAAATGTTAACACAGATGGACAGTTGAATTTTGTGCATCTTTTTTAGTAGAACTAGGGTAATCCTTAGCTCACCAAACTTCTTGGCAAGCTTATTTTCATAATTTATTGAATTAAATTCAAAAGACATTGAATCGATTTATTTACATTTTTTTTAATTTTCGAACTAATTTAGTATAAAATTAAGCGATAAAAAAAGATCATAAGTTAATTTTAATTGATTTATTTTTTAAACATATTTTGACTTGACTTTATATCAATTTAATTTAAAATTTAAAAAAATCTACATGTAAACACATCATTTGTTGAAGTGGATTGGTTTTAACGGTTTTAAATTTGATATTTAAAACTAATTTATTTTTAAAATTAACCTCGTTAAAAAAATTTGATGAGTTTTTAAAACATATTTGTTGTAGATAATTAAACATGAAGAATGTTTATATTATGTGTTGAAAAAAATTCTTTCAAATGGATATATTATGTTTTGAAATGAAGAAATAATTTTATTGTAAGAAACCGGGGGAGATAATTGAACATGAAGAATGTTTATATATATTTTTCCCCAGTTTCTACTTTTGTGAGAGGCAATTGATATTTTATTAAAAGTTTCTATTACAAGGAAGGCTATTGTATATAGGGGCCGAGTCAGACTTTCAAATTATCGAGGTCAAATATATATAAGAGTCAATCATATAAAATTTTTCTACGGAGAATGAGAGTATTTTTTTTTACCATTTCATGATATTTTCCGGCATTTTTTTCCATAACCAAAAAAATAAATAAAATAATATTAATAACCAGATTTCCGAAAAATTTTCATACATAACCAAACCGCCCCCGGGGGGGCGGTTTACACCCCTACCAACCCGCCCCCCAGTGGGACGGTTTACCCCCAGACCAACCCGCCCCCTGGGGAGGCGGTCTACATATTTGTTTTTTTTTGTTTTTTATTTTTTTTGGAATTTGAATCTAAAAATAAGAAATATATAGATAAATTCTAAAAAAAAATATACAGATAAATTGACAAACTGGTCATTTTAAAAAAAAATGAGAAATATTTTTTTTTAAGATTGATAAATTCTAAGAAAAGTAATAATCTAATATCTTCGCTAATCTAATCGGCCCAAATCCAAAGCTGCTGCAGACGACTATGCAAATCGAATTACATTCAATTACTATTTTCAACAGAATTTAACAAGCATTGGATGTAAACATATATAGATAACAAACAAAACATTTTTGAGATACTAAACCGCCCCCCTACGTTTTTTGGCAATTCTAATTTTTGAGATACTAATCTTTATTATTTTCTTTATGCACATACAAAACATTACAATAGCAAACAAAAATGTTCAATCTTACTTACTTATGTCTTCAAATTGTTTTTGAATTTCAATCTTAATTAAAAATAATTTGAATTGATAGTTATAAGACTACTGTTTTATTGTATGTATATATAGATTGACAAAAAATGAGCCGGAAGCATCGATTTTTTTAAAAACTTTAAACAGCCATAACTTTTGCTAGGAAAGTCGGATTGATGCGTATGACCCCAATTCGGAAAGGAGAGGAGGAGACGGTGGCGACCGGCACTCCGGGGTACCACCCCGCCGGGGTACCACCCCGGGTATCCGACAAATCAGAATCGCCAAAAAACGTCGTTTAGTGCCTCAAAAATTAAATTTAAGATTTTTAGTGTCTCAACTGAATTTTCTTATGTTGAAAAATAAGTTTCAGCACTGAGAAATGCACCAGCAGCAAGTGCAATTGCCACAGAAGAAGTCTCATACAAGCATTTTGTCTTCCGGTTCGATTTCAAGGACTCGAAATAAACTAAATTATATATTTTTCTCTCCAATTTGAAAGAAACATATCAATTTTTTTGGTTATGAACATAATTATAATTAATCCATCATCGTATTAAAAATAAAAAAAAGTAAATACCAAAATATACAATAAATACGAAAAATATACAATCTAAGGGTAGACCAAAAATAAATACCAAAATATACAAAAATATAAAAAAAATACAAACATATATACAAAAATATAAAAACAATACAAACATATATACAAAAATACCAAATATACAATAACTACCAAAAATATTAAAAAAAATATTAAAAGAAATATTTAAAAAAAATATATGCAGACCGCCTCCCAGGGGGCGGTCTGGTCTAAGGATAGACCGCCCCATGGGGAGGCGGTTTGGTCTGACACGATAGACCGTCTCACGTAGGAGCGGTTTGGTTATGGATAATTTTTGAAAAAAAAATTGGTTATTAATATTATTTTAATTTATTTTTTAGTTATGAAAAAAAACATCAGTGATATTTTACTATAAATTATATACAATTTTTTTAAATGAGAGTCAATTGACCTCTATTTTGTCTTACTGCATTCATACATCCGTCTCTGATTATATATATATGTAAAATAGTGGTTGCGATCCTATATATATATAGGTGATAGTCATTTGGGCACATACTCAACAGAAGCGTATTGATTAACCTCCTCTTTGACAAAATGTATGCTAACTAATTATTTTTACAGAAAAAACGGAAGTCAACTGCAAGTACTACATTGTATTAATTATTAATTATAAGGTCACATCTATGTTTATTAGTGTAGTTATGTCATTACCTACCATTATCAAAAGTCTCTCGAAGGGGCAATATAATATTACTCTCAATTTCTGATCATTCGGTTATGAATTTTGAAGTTGTCGGCTGTTGAGTAATTTGGTATAGGGTTTTTGCTATGACTTAATACTCGTTTTATTTTTAAATTTATAAACCTAAATACTCAAAGATTGGTCGATTACAAGCGCACAACCTATTAATGTAGCATAAAAGGTATCGATCCAAGGGATAAGGGGAGATTTTAGTTTCGACTCTATAGAATAATTTTAGAATTTTGATTTGTTTCCAAGTTTGTTTTAAAGTTTAATTTCTAAAGTCCTAAAGTTGGTGGGTTCAATACCCCAGGAGTTGGAGGTTTAAACAATAAAAACTAAGAAAGAGTAAAGCGAAATTAGAGTTTTGTCAAGGTTTGGAGAGTCTAGGGGTTTTCGGTCTACAATCCCTTGTTTAATCCTATCTATTCGGTGTATTTAAATTCATGTTTGATTTCGATGGGGTTTCTAACCAAATATATTAAAAAGGGTCACTTGCGTGAATTAATAACGTGCCTAGATGATCACAACTTCACGGTAAGGTACATCGCCTTGATCATCTAGGATATAAAGCTCTTGTTAGTCTATCATTTCCTTAGATCTCGGTACTTAATAATTTAACCGGTGAAGGCAACTCATACCAATCTCTAATTCAATTCAAGATGTCCCGACTTAAGGTTTGACTCCAACCGTTAGATTTTATATCAAACTCTAACCTTAATTTCTGTAGTTCCGGCTTACATTAAAAGATGGTGTTTCTCTAACCTAAATCCTAATGACTTTGTGACATAATTGATACTATCCTATATGATCCTAAGCTACTTTGGAGTCTATAAGACCTAAAGCGGGATAACTACAATTCAAGCACAAATTATGGGATTCACAAAGAATAAATCGCAGAAATTAACAATCAAATCAAACAATCATCATAAAAACAAAGAACCAAATAGAATAGAATTAAACAAGTTCATGCATTTGACCTACACCCCTAGAGAGGAAGTTAGCCTCTCATGGAGATGCAAAACTTACAAAAGAAATTCATTACAAGTTGACTAAAACAAAGAGAAATTGAAAGGGAAATGATTACAACCCTTACTCCTATGGAGATCTCTTGCCTTCTTTCCTTGCTCTGAAAATTCTGCTCTTCTTCTCTAAATCTAAACTCTAAATCTCACTTTTTGCTCTAAGGAGATGTGTAAAAAATGAAATTGTATATGGTAGATGATGGATTGATGGTAGATGGTCAATTGATGGTAGATGGTGAATGCCTCCTTTTATAGCCTAGAAAATACCCTAGAAACTTGGGGAACAGTGTCTCACACGTCCTCTATTATTGGACCCACTAACTATTGCCAACCGGGCATGATCTGGCATTCCAAAAATAGCGAAACCGCATTTTTAGTATGAATGCGGCCCGCACTGCGGTCAACTCGGGTCGCACTGGGGGTTAGTTTCCTTATTTATCTTCCTGCGCCAGCAAAGTGTGGGCCGCACTGGATTTACTGCGGGTCACATTATGGTTATTTTCTCCTCTTCTTCTATTTCCGGATTTTCTGAGATTTTGACTAAGTTACTAGTGCGGCCCGCACTGGGAGTCAGTGCGGGTCGCATTCCCCTCGGACTTTTCTCCTGGCTGAGCGTAACATAAAGTGCGGGTCGCATTATCCTGAGTACGGGTCGCATTCTTCTTTCTTGTTGAGTGCGGCCCGCACTAACAGAAGTGCGGGTCGTATTGGAATTGTTTCTTCAGAAATCTAAGTACACAGTGCGGCCCGCACTGACCTCCAGTGTGGGTCGCATTCCCCTCAGTTTGCTTCCCTTCCTTACGCAGAGCCTCCCAGATTTGACCAAGTGCTGAGTGCGGCCCGCACTGTGTCCAGTGCGGGTCGCAGTGAGTGTTTTTTCGCTGTTTTCTGCAATTTAAAGCAAACAAAGGCAGTAACTTGATTCCAGGTGTAATATATGACATTTATATATCAAAATACAAGATATTTAGAGTATTTTCAGGATAAAATCTAGATTGAACATTTGTAAATGTGTATATTTTTTATGCCTATCATCGGCAGTTATAAATTTGAATATTTTGTATGATCATTTTACTAATAAAAACGTATTGTGTTTTTTTTTATTATTATTTTAGATTAAAAATGTTTTAGTGTTCAACGTGCAGTATCAATTTTTTTTTGCTAACTGATATATTGTACAGAAAATTAATAGTTGCTTTTGACATATGTTTGATCATATTAATTAAAAAAAAATGTTGAGCTTATTTTTTAAATCATTTTAGTTTAAATATAGTTTATTGTACATGCGTTCAGTGTCAAATTTTTAATGGATATATTGGACATATCAATAATACTTGCATTTGACATATATATAATAATGAAGAAATGATCGAATGACTATGTGTTTTAAAAATTAAATAAGTTATTATTATTAATAATAATGAGAATTCAAATGCCTCCATAATATATTAATTGGCATTCTAATTTTCTAACAACAAAAATTCTACAACTTAAAATCACCATATGATCTATATTACTCTATATATGGACATAAAAAATATTACCTTTTAGATTTTTGTTTATACGAATCAATAAGTTAAATAAATTACATAAAAAAAAATATTCCTATGAGTATATTTTTGTAAGATCTTCATCAATCAAATTAATAGTTTCTTTTGACATATTGATCATATCAATTAAAAAAAAATTGTTGAGCTTATTTTTTAAATCATTTTAGTTTAAATACAGTTACAGTTTAGCGTACATGCGTTCAGTGTCAGTTTTTAATGGATATATTGTACATATCAATAATACTTGCATTTTACATATATATAATAATGAAGAAATGATGGAATGACTATGGGTTTTAAAAATTGAATAAGTTATTTTTATTAATAATAATGAGAATTCAAATGCATACATAATATATTTGTGTTCTAATTTTCTAACAATAAAAATTCTAAAAATTAAGATCATCATAGGTTATCTATATCTCCATTTTTATATAATGCACGTAGTTGTCCTGATCCGCCAACGGCTAAGATTGAAAGATGAATTTTCAGATTTAATATCAGCCCTCCAATCACATAATCTGTCATCTTTTGATTAAATAGATCTATTTTATGTGTAGAAGTCTAAATTTAGTTAAAAATATACTCATCACACATACTGTTATATAGTTTGTCACAATTAAGAACGAATCTCTAGCGATATGTTTCCTTATTCCTCCTTAAATCTATTTTTGATTCATGTAATTAAATTATTTTCTTATTTCTTCATTTTCTTTTATTCATGCATTTATAGCATATCTTATGAAATAAATGGATTCATCGAACCTGCAAGTTCTAAAAATATTATACAGAGAATGAAAATTTTCAAGAAAAAATATATATGATTTATGAAACATGCATATAGTAGAGTGTTTATAAATATGAGTGGATATAGAAAATATTGTATCTTTTTATTATTAGTTAAGATGATATAGAATAGAAAATAATGACCTTATAGCTTAGGAAAAATGCAGTTTAATTATTTTTTTAGCAGGTTAACTAAATTCGTTTATTATTTTAAATGAAGATTATCAACTTTTTGTCGAATTATTGCCCTCTTTAGTTATTATATGATTTGAGTAATATTCCAACAACACAATTCTTTAGCAGATCTTTTTTTAAAGGTAGAGGCTGCCATTCATTGATTAGTTAAAAGTAATAAACTACTCTATGTTCGCTGTTTTAATGTGTGCATTTTCATAAATATTGTTCATTTTTTTAATTAATATACTTTTCATATTTGTTTGTTCATTTTCATAAATGTTACACTATATTGAAGAGGATCACACTGACAATGATACTTCAAAAACTTTTTTCATGTTATATTTCATCTATTTTTTCAATTTGTTGTTTCTTTTATTGTTATTTATTATTTGATTTCTGTTTTTTTTTTCATGTGTGACTTTTATTTTCATTATATATATATTTTTTAATTTTGTGTGAATGTCAAACAAAAGATATCTTCATATTATATTCAATTTTATAATATATTTCCGTTGCAACGCACGGGCACAATACTAGTTACTCTATATGTACATAAAAATATTACCTTTTAGATTTATTTTTATACAATTCAATAAGTTAAAAAATTAGCATAAAAATACATTTCCATTAGTATATTTTTGTAAGATATAGATCAATCAAATTAAACTATTAAAGTCAAAATATCTTAATCTTTTACATGTGCACATATTGATCACATGGTGCTTGATATTGATTACATGTGCACATCTTCATCAATCAACTAAATATATTATTTTTATTAATAATAATGATGCTTAATATTGATCACATGGTACAACTTTTTCCATTATTTTTTTCTCCGCGGACACAGTAACGCGTACGAACATGCTCTAAATATGTGAGTACTTGCATTGGACATTTGTTGTTGCCTGTTGGGGAATCATCAAGGAAACAAAATATCAAATTTATAAATTTAACAAGTAAATAACACAATATCAAATTTATAAATTTAACAAGTAAATAAAGTAGGTCGATTTCAACAATTTTAAATTATCGTTTTAAGTTAATATGATAGATTATGATGTTTGCTATAATATTTAAGTTAGGAACATCCTAGTTATTTTACTCAACTTTACTCTTTATATTATAAACCACGGGCTTATGTTTTTATTGTGAATGAATTTATTATTACAAATAAAATATTTTTTGTCCAAAATAAGTTAAATACAAGATTCTTTTAATACAAATTGTCTTGTTTTAATAATTAAGTTTTTCTTTCGATAGATATTATTTAAATTTGAAAAACAAGTCTAACTAATTCATAATTAGTATTCCAATAGAGCAAAAGGGATGACCTCAAAAAAGTACCAAGTCCAAATTAAACAGTAAACAATTGCTAATCATTGACTTTTTGTTAGAATGCATGCAATGGAGTGTATTAATCCGGTGGCACTTAATTACATGTTAAACAGTTGAACAATTTCCAAGTAAGATCTAAATAAAGTTCGGAAATAAAGCTCAAAATTATAATATATATCAGTTAATTTTAACGTGCACCTTTGATCTTGTAATTATAGCTTTAAGAAAGTGCAAGGTCCATATTAATTAATTAATTAGTAGATAATGGCGATTTAATTTCATATCACTTGTCGTTCTCTGATTGTTAATTAATTATGAGTGAGTCTATGGTACTATGTATATCACGATTTAGTCCGTAATACGGATTAGTAGTTTTATTTTTAAAATTCTAACAGTCAATTCGAACCGTTCAAAATAATTTTCATATAAATATGTACTTGCATATCAAATTTTATATTTTTTAGAAGTTTTTTATGTCCAGAATTTCCATATCAAGTGATTTTCTATCTATCTTAAAAAAATAGTAAAAAGAGTCTAAAAATATAAAATTCGGTCTGCAAGGTGATATTTATATAGGAGTTATATTGAACGGTTCAGATAGACCACTGAAATTTTACATAGATAAAATATTAATCCGTATAATGAATCAACCCGTACTCACTCTTTAATTATTGACTTTTTGTTGGAATACATGCAATAATGGAGTATATATATTAGAGTAGAACTAGGGTGCTCCTAAGTTCACCCAACCTCTTGTGAACTTGATTCTAAAATATATCAAATCGACTTTAAACGATGAATCCAAACGTTGAAATCCTTCTACCTAATGATTGATGCGTCTACATGTGAAAATTTTAAAGTTTCGAATTAATTTAATATGGAGTCAACTAATCAAAGGAGTCCAAAAAATGAATGCATTAAAATTAATTTATGAACCTTAAACTTTTGACCACTTGACTATATATTAAATTAATTCGAAACTTTAAAATTTTCACATGTAGACGCATCAATCATTAGGTAGAAGGGTTTCAACGGTTTGGATTCATCGTTTAAAGTTGATTCAATAAATTTTAGAGTCAAGTTCACAAGAAGTTGGGGTGAACTTAGGAGCACCCTAGTTCTACTCTATATATTAAGCCGGTGACACTTGTATGTCAAACAAACTTGTTCAAACAGTTGAATAATTTCTAATAAGTTCTAAACAAAATTTTAAACTAAAGTTCAAAATTAAAATACCAATTAATTTAGCGCATACCTTAGCTGGTCTTAATTGTACGCATGACTTGGTCATAGAGGCTAATTTTATGTACCGGTGACTTTAGATCAAGATATGTTAATTAGCACACCAAATTATTATCAACTTAACACGCCATCATGATGCTTATCGATCCGTACTGCATTACCACACTTCGGGCATTTTTTTTAAATAATAAATAATTATAAAATAAAAATTTGAATTTTATAACAAAATATGAAAATAGAACAATGTTGGGTCTAGTTAGTGATTATGCCAAAATTATTTATACCATATTAAAAAAAATTATTTAGCCATTTTTTATAGAGAATTTATATATATCACGTTCATCAATTGAATTAACAGATTCAAAGATTGAGATTCACAAATTCAATTGACCAATGCTGAATCCGCCAATTGAAATGACATATATTTTTCTTTTCTTCTTCTTCTTCTGATGAACCAACAAATTCAAAAACCCAAGAGATTTATATTCAAACACTAATTATTTAATTAATGATAGACTAACCAATAGAAATTCATGCAAGTGCAAGAAAATTTAATTATAATTTGGGTAGCTAGCTTGGCACATCTTTTGACCGAGACCACCGCCATATGCATCTGGCAATTTAATTATAATTAACGAGGGAGGGATATCAATTTCTCTGAAGCACTCACTGTTTAACAAAAGGGTCCGCGAAATTGGATTGGTGGATTCTAGACTGAATCTCCTAATTTAATTAGTAGATTTTTGTTTTTGGATCCACCAATACATATATGAAATTCTTCAAGAAAAAGTGACAAAATGATTTTTTTTTTATACCAGAATATTTTCTGTGTTAAAAAATTGTAGAATCAAAATCGTGTTAGAAGATTTTGTTTGAATATTTGAAGTTGTGAGGGTTGACAAAAATAAAAATATATTTTCGGTACTTATTAATATATTTATTTTATATTGATTGTGCACACAAGGTTTGAGAAAGAGAAACTTTTGTAATCTGTTAGCTAGTCCCTGCACTAAGCTCATAGGATTGTGGATAGGGATTTGGGTGAGATTTTTGTTACAGTTCACACTTCGCAGCAAGAAATATCAAAACCCGGAGTCCTTACTTTCAATTTGCATTTATTGTGCCCCCTAATACCCTATTGAATAAATGGCAAATAACCTTTTTCCGAAAATAGATCTGCTGTTATTCAGATCTCAACTCGTGAAGTACAATAGTAGAAATTTTTTGTACTGTCATGCTTCATTTATTAGTACTATTGTACTGGTAATGAAAAGTAAAAGTCCTGATCAACAAAAAAATCTTCGTCGAAAGCTAACATCTCATATACAACGAAATCATACTAGAAGAATGTTTTTATATAGTCAAGTAGTGCAATCATTTTTCTTTCTTCTGATAAATTTATATATTAATTAGGTGGTGCAAATTCAACAAAGATGACGTTTCTTAAAAAGCTAGTTGTAATTAATATTATTAGTTAATTTTGAAAGGAAAATAAAATATTATGTTCTCACTTTTTTTGAATAATCTTTTTCGATATTGATTTTGGAGTGAAATCTGGAAGATTTTATGTTAAATCTATATTGCATATTTCAAAACAAATATAAATATAGAGCCTATATATATATTTTATTTGATTGTTACTCCATTCTGAGAAATATATATTTTGCACTTAAAAGAAATCTATTCCGGTGAGTTCAAAATTCCCTGCACTCCCAGCTCCATTTTTTTTTTTTACACTTAAAAGATAACATCGTACTTTTTTTTTTTTTTGTAAAATTTAGTTTAAACCCTTGGTCTCTTAGCAATGAATAACACTCTCCGTATGTAAGTAGTGAGTTCAAAATCCGAATAAAAAGTTCTTCATAGATATTAAATAAAAATTAAAGAGCTAGACCATGCATGCATCTTTTTATTGAGAAAAAAATATACATATACCTGCAGAATCTTCAAACCTTTATAAAGTGAACCATGTATTTTTGACATATAGTATTGTCCACAAAGTATTGATTTATGATGCTATATGCCAAAATGATCAACATATTTTAAACCTTACAGATAACGACGTACCCTGTTGTGCAATGGAAGAATTTTATTTAAATTATTAACAACTATATATATCGAAAAGAAAATATATACCTAGGAAGTCATCGTGTCTTAACTTCTTGTGCAGGAGTAGTCGCCTATTTGACTAGTAAAACTGTACAAGTAATACAACATATATATATATATATATATTGCGTCGTAGAATATTTTTATCAACCAGTATTTAATTACATTGTGAACTCTTCAGTATTCATGTCACGTTGTAGGACTACATTCCCTGTGGTGATCCGGGAAGGCATTGATCAATGGTTCCAGTTGGTGTGTCGAGGAGCCGAAAGTAGGATATTTGTTGGTAGGGCACCTCATTCTCTGTTTCAGCACATTTGTATAGGTAGTACAGATTGTAAGATTTTATTATTTCTTTATTATTTCAAAATATTTTCAATATTAAATTGCATTATAAACTAATTTATATACAACAAAGTGTAGATTATGATGCTACCAAAATGATCAATATATTATTTTAAACCTTACAGATATATAACTACGTACGTACCTTGTTGTGGATTGGAAGAATTTTATTTAAAATATTAACAACTATATCCAAAAGGAAAAGAAGATAGGAAGTCATCGTGTCTTAACCCCTTGTGCAAGAGTACACGCCTATTTGACTTGTAAAAGCAATACAAAAGATATATTGTCTTGTAGAATATTTTTATCGACTATAGTTAAAAGAGTAAAATAAAGTAAGGCTAATTTGTCAAAATTAAGTCACTTGACTTTAACTATTTCCTGTACCTAATAATTTCTAAACCTTATATATTATTCTTGGAGAAATGAGTTTGTATAAACAAGGCTAATAGATTAAAATTTTATGATTTATTGAGAATGAACATTTGATCTTGTCAATAATTGAACCGTAAAATATTTAATATCAGAATTACCGCAGCAAAAATTAACTTGATCTTGAAGGTTCTTTTCACGTCTAGTTCTAAGCCTTCTTGTAGTTTGTCCTAGTGTTGTAAATAACGGTATGCAGTCGTCGGACGGACAGGGTGCCGCCAAGCGATTAATCGATGTGCGGCCGATTAATCAGAACTATGCGGACAATTTAACGTTTTTATTAAATTTATGTATATATATATATCATAATTTATTAAAAATAATTTATTTAACTCATTAAACTTATCAAATAAACTTAATTTAAGTTAGTTTTATTATTATAACATGACACTACACTTATTTCTTCTTAACAGATAAGCATTTTGCATGTGTAAGTAACACATTTATTTAATGAAAAATAAATTTGAGAATTAAGCTTTTTCAAATACTAATAACATATTATTTGAAAGAAAGAAAATATTCTAACATAAAATCACTAAATTTAATTTATGATAATAAATTAATTTCAGAAATAAACATGTTGTACTAATTGAAAAAATTATATCAGTAAGTAAAAAAAAAACGGTATATAAATAATAGAAGAATTAATCAATTTCAAAGTAAGTAAGAAGAAAAAAACATATATAAAAAATATTGGATATATATCCAAGCACAAATAAAACTACAATACATGATTTGTAAATCTTATTATCACACACTATCATTAAAAAAAAACAATATGAAAAATAAATATTTACTGGAATAAACAGAAAAAAAACGGGAATAAACGGAAAAACGGAAATAAACGGCCGATTAAACGGGAAAACGGCCGATTAATCAGAAAAAACGAAAGATTAATCGTTTTTTTTTTTTTTTTTTTTTTTTTTTTTTTTTCCGTTAACAGGTATCCGTTAAGCGTATTCGTAACGGTTTGCCCGCCATTTCTGATTAAACGGCCGTTAACACCTTTTTTACAACACTGGTTTGTCCAATCCACCATCTTCTCGTCTATCCTTTTGAACGCTAGTTGGAAACACGTCACAGTAATATACCAAATGTGTCCCATTAATTCACAATCGAAATATCTAGTACTTGAGATTCTCTCTTTGCTGAAATTTTTGTTATGTATTTCTCTGTATTCGAGATTCTTCAAATGAGAAGTATACCATTAATTCTATTTATAGAAGACAAAGAGGCTTTTGCGAAAGATCACATTCTTTTGCGAAAATACACTTCTCTTAAGACACATCTCTTCGACTTATCTCTTCATCAAAAGAATGCATTTCTATAACACACCTCTTCAAAATATTTCTTCTTGACATTAAATAGTTTACATACCAAAAATTTCAACTGATCTAGTGGCTAAATTAAGGCAATGCACCAACTTAATTTTCTAAGCTTTTCGTTTTATGAATTATTATGGACTTTGTCATAGGTTCCCACCTTCGCAATCATATATAACCCAAAGTCATATATATCAACATCTATTTAACTATATATCTGCCTTGTCAATTAATGACAGCTCAAAGTCATATCAACATCTGTTTAACTATTTGCCTTGATAATTAATGACAGCTCAAACTGCTCCTGATCCGGGTAGTATATATATATTATAGGGTCCCCGACCTAACTAGCACCTCTATCTATCACAGTTGAAATTAAGCAAATGGAGATTAGTACTCTCATACTACCTCTTACAATAATCATCACTACTCTCACATCCTTTGTTCTATCACAACCCAATTATAGACCACCAATCCTAGATATTTTCTCCGAAATCACCACAAATCCTAATGACACCTCATTATTTTCAACTGATTTTGGCAACTTGTCCAAATCCACCCCTGCTGCAGTCTTCTATCCTTCTTCTCCAAATCACATAGCCACACTTATACGCCTCTCCTATTGGTCCCCAAAGTCCTTCCCCATCTCCCAAAGAGGCGCCGGCCATTCAACACATGGCCAAACTTTCGTTCCGGATGGTGTTCTAGTGTATATGCCTTCGCTTGGCCGTAACCAAAGCAACAGCCGCATAACTGTGATCAACGGACCCATCCCCTACGTTGATGCAGGCGGCGAGCAAACATGGATTAATGTGCTAAATGCAACGCTTAAACATGGTCTAATGCCGCGTGTGTTTACAGATTATTTGTTAGCAACAGTTGGAGGCACACTCACAAATGCGGGGATTAGTGGTGCAGCATTTAAGTATGGTCCCCAGATATCCAATGTATATGAATTGGATGTAATTACAGGTACATGCATATATTGTGTATATTTGTACATTCCTATGAAAAGAAAGAGACACATAAATCAAATTGGTATTAGACGTTTCAGAAGCTAGACATAATAGGAACACATATATGTTGTTATTAATTGGAATATGCATGCAGGAACTGGTGAAACAATAACATGCTCAAGAGATATGGAACCTGAACTATTCTATGGTGCTTTGGGAGGTCTGGGTCAATTTGGGGTAATAACTCGAGCTCGAATAGCACTCAAACTGGCTCAAAAGACGGCGCGACGGATCCGGCTATTCTACACAGACGTGGAACTACTGATGAAGGATCAGGAGAAGTTAATATCCATAGAAAATGATTTATCAGGGTTTGATTTTGTGGGAGGACAATTTCTTCTCAGTAAGGCACAAGTTTCTGGTATAAGCTCAGGTTTCTCGGATAGCGACTTAGAAAAGATAACTGGGTTATTTAATGGAACTGATGGGCCAGTATACCTAATCGATGCTGCTGTATACTTCAATGATACGACGGTCTCGTTAGTAGATCAAGTAACATCTCAAACTAAACCCCCCTTTTATCAATATATTACCTTTTCTATTATAATTCATTTAAAATTTATAAAGAACTATTTTATCTTTTATTAAAAAATAAAAATATATAGCATATTTAAGAAAAATATTCAATATTCTAATTAACCGGTTGTGAGGAGGAATGATTCATTATCTTTACTTGTGACATGCACACAATTGTATATATAAATGTCACCGTGTATGCGTCACAAGTAGGGAAATAAATCCTTGGTCTTTGTAAACCGACCAATTACAAAACTAGACATTTTTCTTACACAATATACACACACACACACACATGTATATATATAGAATTCCTCCTTTTTTATGTTCTCATGGTTCAAGAAATAATTTTCTTGCATTACACACACATAAAAAATAATTATACGCGTCATCAAGCAAGAAAGTTGTAATGATTGGACGAATCGTGCTTTGTATTAATTGCACATAAATCATATGGTATTAAATGAATTGAATACACAATTCTATTTGTTTTCCATGACTGTAAATATTAAGTCTGTGTCAATCGGATGATAATTTGAACAGAATATAAAGGTTTTGCTGAAAGAGCTACACTACATATCTGGGTATGCATTCAGCATGGACATGCCGCTTGTTAAATTTCTCAATCGATTGTACGATCTAGAGGTTCAGTTGAGACCCCTTGGGCAGTGGCTGGTCCCTCATCCATGGCTTGATTTGTTTGTGCCCAAATCCAAAGTACTTGAATTCGATTCAAGAATACTTAAGGGTCTTTTGAAAGGAAACAACGCCAGTGGCACTCTTTTATTCTTTCCGATGATCAGAGCAACGTAAGTTCTTCGATCTCGATCTCTGTTTTAAAATATATATATAATATTTAGAGGTTGCATGCATGCATTTGCTTCTACGTACTGATCGATTTTCAACGGAAATATTAATTAATTGCAGGTGGGATGATAAGATGTCAGCAGTGACTCCTGATGAGGAAGTTTTCTATGCTATAAGCCTTCTTTGGACAGCAAACGCAAACAACAAACAAACTTTAAGTGATGCCAATGATCAAGTAGTAAGCATTTGTGAAGAATATAACTTAGGATGCAAAGAGTATCTTCCTCATATTACAAATCAACAAGATTGGAAAAGGCAATTTGGGAATAAATGGGACAAGTTTGTTTCAAGGAAAAAAATGTATGATCCAAAAGCACTCTTGTCTCCCGGTCAACAAATATTTACTCCTTTACAAAAACTTTAAATTATATATGGGTTTTTCACCTCATCTTTTGTGTTCGTTTTGTATGTAATTTGGGAAACAATAAAGACATTAATTGTACTTCTTGTAATTGACTTTCCTACCGAATAAACTGATGAATTAAAATTCTATTTCTAATTCGATTGATTGGAATAAATTTTATATACACATTGAATAATTTGTTTTCTTAAATACAATTTAATTCAATTTTATCCTAATCCAACCGATCAATAAACACCTATAGGAGACTAATCATCAGTGTACCAATAGCGCCTAATTTGTTATACAAATTTCAATAATACAATAAGCATACTATAAACATTATATATGGGCCTACTTCATCAAGCACTAATGGGCCTACTATAAGCCCTGTATGGATCTATTATCTGAAAGTACCGTTAACTTTGTACATTTTTTTTTTTCGGGGATTGCTAAATTAAGGGCATAAATTGAATTTTTGAGAGCTGAGAGAAAACTTTATCTTTTATTCCAGTTTTGTCCTTTGTCTCTCTTTCCAATTTAATTAAGAAACGGAGTGGGCCACAAGACCCTAAGAAAAATTAACTTAATTTTCCAGTTCCAACTTAATTAAGAAATCAAGTGGTCCTTGGCATTAACTAAAACTTTTAGTATAAATCTGCTATTGTATTAACTAAAATTTTCTGGTAATACAAAATATGGAAGTTTTGGGAAGGGGTGGTTCTAAAATACGGAAGTTCTGATACTAACAAGAGCTATACAAATATTGACACCATAACTCCTCAATTTAGATTATTACATTGTATATTGGATGACATACACAGTTTAGGCTTTCTTGTACTTGCATGCACCAAAAAATATTATCCACGCCAATTGGGTAAACATTGACCCTGCACCTGTACATGCAATTGCAAATGATCTTGTGCTTGTTTTCAATATATATTGTGTCATATTATACATTGGTACATTACCATGCTAGGACCAACAGTCTTGCACAGTAAATGTTTTTGGCAGAATGACTGAGTGAGAAAAAGAGAAAATTATTTTACAAGTAGTTGTTTTTGTGCAAGTCATTTATGTAGTAGTAATTGAGCAAACCGTGATTGGCTTGCAACAGAAAAAATGGAAGTGGAAGGAACCCATTTATTTTGAGACGCTCAATAACCCTAAGCTGAAATGTCGAAACCCAATATTATTTTACAAATCAAATTACCAATCATCCATCCGATATCACAGAGACACTCAAAACCAACAGCAAGATATTACAAACGGATGGCAAAAGAGTGGGGCCATCAACGCCATCGGTTGGTTAGACCGAACAGTCGGTAAAAAGTTCAAAGTAATTACAGTACTTCCACTAATTACATACATCATTCGGTGGAAGGACACCCGATATTTTTGAGAGATAAAGAATATGGTGAACTAGTAAATATTTTTTTTGTAGTAGTGTAACTACGTACTTACATTGGAAGAATTCTATTTAAAATATTAACAACTATAGGTGAACTGGAAGGATTTTATATAAAATATTAACAACTATATTGAAAAAAATTTAAAAATATAGGAAGTCACTGTGTCTTAACTATGAAATATTTCACAATGTCACAAGATACGTATCTTTTTGTCACAAGTCACAACAGCAAAATGGGCCCCACTAAGGTTGGGTTGGGTGAGGCCTGGCGAGGGAGGAGGTGGCCGATTCGTGGCTTGTGGGTGTGGTCTTCGCGCGCACGATCCACGCCTTTCTATCTCAGATTCCTTATTCACATTACTCAACAGCAAAACGTGTAACCCCGTGGATAATCCGACTTGGAGGAAGAGTCATATAGACTTCTTCTTCCAAGTTTCCTTGAAGGAATGCATTTTTGACATCCATTTGGGATAAATCCCATCCCAAATTGGGGGCAAAAAATAAAAAGAATTCTAACCGTATTCATCTTTGCTCTGGTGGCAAAAATTACCTAGGTTTGGGTAAATCCTTTTGCCCCTAACCTAGCTTTTTACCGTTTAAAGGAAAAAAACAAAAATAATTTTAAATTTTATATACCCATTTACAACCTACGGGTTTTTTGTGTTCCGGTAAAGGAATTATATCCCATGTGTTGTTTTTTTCTAAGGAAGGAATTTTTTTTTTCATAGCCTTCTTTCCAAATGGACTTTGATTAGCTTCACTAAATGTGGTTTGTTTTTTTTTTTTTTTTTTTTTTTTCAAGTAGGCCGGTATTCGGGAGATACCATATCATATGAAATAAAATTTTGGATGGTGGATAATTACCCGTTGGGATACATAATCCCTTAATTTTATTGGAGGTCGAATTTGTCTTGTAGATCTTCTCAAGGCAATTTCTTCTTGAGTTGGTTCTTCAATTTCTTCAATTGTCTCATTATCCCCCCCAAAAAAAAAAACACTTTTTTTTTTTTTTTTTTTTTTTTTTCACCCCCCCTCCTCATTTAATTAATTTATAAAATAAAAAAAATTAAAAAAAATAAAAAAATAAAAAAAACATTTAATTTTTTTTTTTTTTTTTTTTTAAAAATATAAATTTTAAAAAAAAAAAAAAAATATCGGAAATATAAAGTTTATGAGTTTTGGAGTCATAACATTTATACCCTTTTTTTTGAGAAGAGTAACCTAAAAATATAGTTTTAATGGCATTTTTATCTAACTTGTCGTGTCTTTTTATGTATACGAAACATGTACACCCAAAAACTCGTATGTTTTTTCTTATACCCTTTGAATTTCTAAATTTTTAAGTCTTACACTTGGTAGTCTTTCTATTTATGAGATAAGTTGCGCTTAATACAAAATCAATATGATTTGGGAACGTTGGTTTGAAAAAGAAGAGATCTAGTAACTTTTAGTAAATTTTTTTTTTTTTTTTTTACCCCTTTTTTTTTGGGTGTTATTAAATAATGTTGGTTGTTTAAAAAATTTTTTTTTTTAAAAAATAAAAAAATATTTTTTTTTTATATCGTCCCATTATCGGATCTAAAAATCTTAATTTTCGCATTATATTGATTTTCAACAAAGTTATAAAATTCTTGAAAGTATGAAAAACTTCATATTTTCCTTTTAAAAGATAAACCCATGTTGTTCGAGAAAAATCATCGATAAATGTGACAAAATATTTAAAATGATTATACGAATCAACCGGCGTAACCCCCAAAAAAAAAAAAAATTAAAAAAAAAAATTTTTTTAAAAAATTTAAAAAAAAAAAAAAAATAAAAATTTTTTTTTTTTTAAAATTTAAAAAAAAAAAATTTTTTTTGAATCTAATTTAGAGCAAAAAAGTTTATTTAATTTAAAAATTTGATCGAATGAATGACCAAATCCAATGCAACAACTTGTTACGATCTACTAAATTTGACGCCACATGACATTTATTGATGTTTTCATCAAGATAATAGAGACCATTTTTTAACCACCCCCCCCCACTCCTCCCTCCCCATTTTCTTTCCAAAATATAATTTTGTTTGGTGAGAATATAACATAGCAATTTAATTCTCGGGTTATTTTACTAATTGATAACAAATTTGAATTAAATTCTGGTAGATACAAAATATTTTCCACATTTTTTTGTAAGAAATTTGGTTGTACCAAAACCATGAATTTGGACTTGTTCTCCATTTGCAACAGTGACATGTTGTGGATCTTTGGTTTGCTTGACATTAATTAATTTATTTTGGTCCCATGTCATGTGGTCAGTAGCACCAGAATCAATTATCCAACCATTTGCAAGTCTAGACTGATTCACAATTTTAGCAGAATTAAAAGTGATTTTAGAATGTACAAAACCTGGTGTTTGTTGCTGTAACAAACTATTAAGCTGTGTAAGCAGTTGGTTCAGCTGCACAGTCCGCGCCACAGAAGAACCAGACGGGGCAGGGGGGTGAGTTTGTTTAAATAAAAAAAAAACCCACCAAAAAAAAAAACCCCCCCCCCCCCTCTCCCCACCCCCCCCCCCCCCCTCCCTTTTTTTCCCCCCCCCCTTTTTTTCCCTCCCCCCCTTTTTTCCCCCGGCGGGAGGGGGGGGGGGGAAAAAAAAAAACCCCCGCGTTTTTTCCCCCCCCTTTTGATTGTTTAAAACCCCGGTTATATTGTTATGTTGATCCGGACCGTTATTTAATTAAGTTTTGTTCTGTTGACTTATGTTGTTAGATTATTGCCACAACATCGTCGAATTTTGGCATTTCGGCTTAGGCCAAAATTTGCGAGCGAATGCTTCATAGCTCGGCTCGAGTGTTCCAAAATAAGCATAAATTAAGTCTTGTTCAACTTCTTTTTGTTAATTTGAATCAATTGTTGGTGGTAGGTAAACATTTAGTTCTTCCCATTTTGACATTATCTCGGTTACCAATTATTGTTACTTTGGTTGGTTTTTTTTATTTTATCATTGTTACTTTGGTTGGTTTGTTTAATTTTAGCAATTTTTTTGTTAGGCTAAAAATATGTGCCAAAATTTTTTTCTGCCCAAACCTTTTTTTTTTTTTTTTTTTTTTTTGTCCCAAATTTCCTTTGCAGTGTTGGAGTACATTAGAACATTTGAGATTTTCGGCTCCATTGTGCTCAGCAGCCACGACATGATCATCTGATCTGTTGTCTCCCATTCTTCTATTTGGGCTGTCTCTGCGGCTGTTGCTTCATAGGTTTTGCGGGTTTTGGTTGTCGCTTTGGTTCCGGTGACAAAGTGCAATTTTCCTTTGCCTCCGAGGCCTATTGTGACAGATCGGACCAAGGTATGTAATTGTTGCCGTTGAGTATTATTGATGTGAGCTTTGAGTTGTCTGATTGAGACATGGTTGATTTCTGAGAGATGTTGATAGAGACAGTTTGCGGAATTTTGTTGGTGAAGCAGGATTAGTCCCGCTCTGATACCATGATATTTTTGAGAGAGAAAGAATATGGTGAACAAATCAATTATTGTATTTGTTTCTGATATTTTACAAGAACAATATACAAGGATACTTATAGCCTATTCTATCCTACTAGCCGTTTGGCTGTTTCCTTAATAATATATTGCTTATATTTTGCCTAAATACATTCTAATTACAGCTAGGTACCAAATATGGTTACATAGCTGTATTTTGGATGCTAGTCTAATTTGCTGCCTAATTTGGCCTATGATGAATTCTTCTGAGGCCATTCTATTTCTCAACAACACCCGATGATAAAGAGGTGATAGTAAATATTTTTTTTGTAGTAGTGTAACTACGTACTTACATTGGAAGAATTCTATTTAAAATATTAACAACTATAGGTGAACTGGAAGGATTTTATATAAAATATTAACAACTATATTGAAAAGAAAAAAAATATAGGAAGTCACTGTGTCTTAACTATGAAATATTTCACAAGTCACAAGATACGTATCTTTTTGTCACAAGTCACAACAGCAAAATGGGCCCCACTAAGGTTGGGTTGGGTGAGGCCTGGCGAGGGGGGGGGGGGCCGATTTGGGGCTTTTGGGGGGGGGTTCCCCGCCCACCACCCCCCCCCCTCCCCCCTAAATCCTTTCTTTAACCTAAAAAAAAAAAAAAAAAAAAACAAAAAAAAAAAAAAAAAAAAAAAAAAAAAAAAAAAAAAATTTAAAAAAAAAAAAAATATAAATTTTTAATTTTTTAAAAAAAAAATTTTTTTTTAAAAAAAAAAAAAAAAAAAAAAAAAAAAACCCCCCCCCCCCCCCAACCAAAACAACAAATTTTTTATTTTAAAATTTAAAATTAAAAATAAAAAAATTAATTTTTTATTTTTTTTTTTTATATTTAAATAAAATTAATATTATTTTTTAATTTATTTTTTTTTTTTTTTTTTTTTTTATATTTTAATAAAATAATAAATTTTTTAATTTATTTTTAAATTTAAAAATAAAAAAAAAAAAAAAAAAAAAAAAAAAAAAAAAAAAAAAAAAAAAAAAAAAAAAAAAAAAAAAAAAAAAAAAAAAAAAAAAAAAAAAAAAAAAAAAAAAAAAAAAAAAAAAAAAAAAAAAAAAAAAAAAAAAAAAACACCAAAGGGGGGAGAACAAAAAAAAAAAAAAACCCCGGTTTGGTTATGGATGAAATTTTTTTGGAGTCTGATTATTAATATTATTTTATTTATTTTTTGGTTATGAAAAAAAATGACGGCTTTGGATGTTTCAACGTATTTTCTGAAGACTTTGGAATTACACTAGCTACTAGTTTATATATGGATGTTTCAAAGTATTTTGTCTGTGTATATATATATATATTAGGATCTTTTTTGGATGTTATTTTGGTAATATATATTAATACCAAATATTTTCTATATGGTATATAACTAATTAAGCTGGTTTGTATTAATTTCTCGGATATATTTTAATTTAACTTTCTTATATAGTTCTGTTTTACTCTTGGTCTTTATGAACTTAATTTACAATGAGTATGTATAGTCACAAGCTCAGTATTCTCTAGCTAGTCATTAAGCTAGCTAGCTTGATATATATGTTATTCTGCTTGGCTATGAACTTTTCTGTAAAAAAATATAACACAAAAATTTCAAGAGCCAGTTAATCTTTAATTAGTTAATTAGATATTATTGGGTCGGTATTATGTATGTTAATAAATAATTATCTCATTCTAATTACACAGTATAACTCAAAAATTAATTATGCAATTAATACATCACAATCAATTATTGAATAGTGTACATGAGACTGCATGCATGCATATATATATGGTTTATACCAAAATCTAGGTTCTAAGTATTTAGAGCGTTGCCTCTGGGAACATTGCCATATGTTAAAAAAGGAATATAGTACGTATTGATCAATTCAAACCTAATGGCCAATTGACACAACGGATGGTAAAGATCACCACCTCTACGCCATCGATATTATAACCAATATAACTCATCCGATATCACAGAGACACTCAAAACCAATGGCGAGACATTACAAACGGATGGCAAAAGAGTGGGGCCATCAACGTCATCGGTTGGTTCGACCGAACAGTTGGTAAAAAGTTCAAAATAATTACAGTACTTCCACTGATTACATACATCATTCGGTGGAAGGACACCCGATGATAAAGAGGTGATAGTAAATATTTTTTTTATAGGAAGAATTCTATTTAAAATATTAACAACTATAGGTGAATTGGAAGAATTTTATATAAAATATTAACAACTATGTTGAAAAGAAAAAAATATAGGAAGTCACCGTGTCTTAACCTCTTGTGCAGGAATAGTCGCCTAGTTGACTAGTAAAATTGTACATGTAATACAACATAAATATATTGCCTCGTAGAATATTTTTATCAACCAGTATTTAAAAGCGTAAATAAAAGTAATGCTAATTTGGAATTTAACTACTTGCTCTACCTAATAATTTCCAAAACTTATTATACTTGAAGAAATGGTTCGTATAATTAATTAAACAACGAAAATAGATTCAAATTTTATGATTTTATTTTGCCAAAATTTTATTAATTTTATTAATTAAGAACTAACTTTTGATCCAATGATAAAATACAACATTCTTTACATGGAAGATCGTGCGTTCAAACAATTGAAAGCTAGACCTCTATCTTTCTATTTTAAATATCTAGAAAATCTTCCTTAATAAAAAAACCATTGTATTTTTGTCATATTAGTATTAATTGTTCACACAAAGTGTAGATTTACGATGCTACCAACATTATCAAAATATTTTAAATCTTACAATTAATAACCAACTTGTTGTGCATTAGCATAATTTTATTTAAAATATTAACAACTAGATCGAAAAGGAAATAAAGATAGGAAGTCATCGTGTCTTAACCTTATGTATAAACAAGGCTAATAGCTAGATTAAAATTTTATGATTTATTGAGGCAATTAATGCACCAACTTAATTTTCTCAGCTTAATTATCTTTTTATGAATTATTATATATGGAATTTGTCAGAGGTTCCCACCTTCGCAATCATATATAGCCCAAAGTCATATATATCAACATCTGTTTAACTATTTGCCTTGACAATTAATGACAGCTCAAAGTCATATCAACATCTGTTTAACTATTTGCCTTGACAATTAATGACAGCTCAAACTGCTCCGGCCTGATCCGGGTAGTATATATATATTTTAGTGTTAGTGTCCCCGATTGACCTTACTAGCAGTACCTCTATCTATCACAGTTGAAATTAAGCAAATGGAGATTAGTACTCTCATACTACCTCTTACAATAATAATCATCACTACTCTCACATCCTTTGTTCTATCACAGGCACAGCCCAATAATAGACCACCAATCCTAGATATTTTCTCCGAAATCACCACAAATCCTAATGACACCTCATTATTTGCAACTGATTTTGGCAACTTGTCAAAATCCACCCCTGCTGCAGTCTTCTATCCATCTTCTCCAAATCACATAGCCACACTTATACGCCTCTCCTATTGGTCCCCAAAGCCCTTCCCCATCTCCCAGAGAGGCGCAGGACATTCAACACAAGGCCAAACTTTTGTTCCGGATGGTGTTCTAGTGTATATGCCATCGCTTGGCCGTAACCAAAGCGACAGCCGCATAACTGTGAGCAATGGACCCATCCCCTATGTTGATGCAGGCGGCGAGCAAACATGGATTAATGTGCTAAATGCGACGCTTAAACATGGTCTAATGCCACGTGTGTTTACAGATTATTTGTTATTAACAGTCGGAGGCACACTTGCAAATGCGGGGATTAGTGGCGCAGCATTTAAATATGGTCCCCAGATATCCAATGTATATGAATTGGATGTAATTACGGGTACATGCATATATATATATATATATATATATATATTGTGTATATTTGTACATTCCTATATATGAAAAATAAGAGACACATAAATCAACCAAAAATTCCATAATGAACTTACGTTTCACATTGAAGCAATAATAGTGATATGCCGGTTTAGTTTATAAACTGATCAACTAGCTACATGATCAAATTTTTTTGGTATTAGACGTTTCAGAAGACATAATCGGAATATGCATACAGGAACTGGTGAAACAATAACATGCTCAAGAGATATGGAACCTGATCTATTCTATGGTGCTTTGGGAGGTCTGGGTCAATTCGGGGTAACAACTCGAGCTCGAATTGCACTCAAACCGGCTCAAAAGATGGTGAGAGAGGTCCTGCTATTCTACACAGACGTGGAACTACTGATGAAGGATCAGGAGAAGTTGATATCCATAGAAAACGATTTATCAGGGTTTGATTTTGTGGGAGGACAATTTCTTCTCAGTAAGGCACAAGTTTCTGGTATACCCTCAGGTCTCTCGGATAGCGACTTCGAAAAGATAACTGGGTTATTTAATGAAACTGATGGGCCAGTATACCTAATCGATGCTGCTGCATACTTCAATGATACGACGGCCTCGTTAGTAGATCAAGTAACATCTCAAACTAAACAACCCCCCCCCCACCATTCTTTTTTAGCGAATTTCATTTATATTCCTTCTCTAAAATAACATATTTACCTCTCTAAATTTCAAAAACTCACAAATGTATCAATTTATTACCTTTTCTATTATAACTCATTTAAAAATTATAAAGAACCATTTTATCCTTTATTAAAAGAATAAAAACATATAGCATATTTAAGAGAAATATCAAATATTCAATCTTCTAATTAACCGGTTGTGAAGGGATGATTCATTATCTTACTTGTGACGTGCACACAAGTGTATATATAAATGTCACCATGTATGTATCACAAGTAGAGAAATAAATTATTTGTCTTTGTAAACTGGCCAGTTATAAAATATATATATATATATATATATATAAGTGTATATATATATACGTGTACACACACACACACAAACACACGTATATATCTATAGTTGGGATAAGGTGCTTCATGGAGTACTATATTTTCATTTTGAAAATTCAAACAACCGATTCGAACCGCTTAACATGATCTCTATATTGAACTGTGCTTGGAGACCAAATTTTACATTTTTTTGAATTTTTTTACTATTTATTAAGCCACATTGAAAATAGCTGATCCGATGGTCTAGAAATTTTACTGTTCACAGCGGATCAGTGAATTTCAAAGTGGATTAATAAATAGTAAAAAAAATTCCAAAAAATGTAAAATTTGGTTTTCAAGCACATTTCAATATGGAGAACACGTTGGGCATTCGGATCGACTATTTGAACTTTGAAAATGAAGATATAACGTGGAGTACAAACATGTTTTACTCCATGAAGCACCCTAGTCAACCCCTCTCTCTCTCTTTATATATATATATATATATATATAGAGAGAGAGAGAGAGAGAGAGAGAGAGAGACTAATATCAAAACGTTAGTACCACGGCTCCCGTGCAACCAAATCGTTTTTCAATTTTCAAAGTTATAGGTGATTTCTATATTAAAATGTGCTTGGAGACCAAATTTTTCAATTTTTGATTTTTTTTACTATTTATTAAGCCACTTTGAAAATCGCTGATCCAACGGTAACTTATGTTTTTACTGTTTGGTTAAGTTACCATTGGATCAGCGATTTACAAAGTGGCTTAATAAATAGTAAAAAAATTTCAAAAAATATAAAATTTGGTCTTCATACACATTTTAATATAGTGATCACATCTAATGGTTTAGATCGATCATTTGGATTTTGAAAAGTCAGAAAACGACTTGGTTGCACGGGAGCCGTGGGACTAACGTTTTGATATTAGCCACTCGCTCTCTCTCTCTCTCTCTCTCTCTCTCTCTCTATATATATATATATATATATATATATATAGAGGAGGGTTCAAATGCACCATGGTTTTGTGCTCCAATTATTCTCCACATCTTTATCTCTGTTTTTAAAATTTGAACAGTCGATCCAAACTACTCAAATAATTATTACAATAAAATATACTTGGAGACCAAATTTTACATTTTTTAGAATTTGTCTACTATTTATTTTTGTAGGTACTATATCGCTTTTTTGGATGGTCCAAGATCTCCTGAAAACAGAAATTTTGTTCCTTCCAAAAAAAATAGTAAACAAGTTCTAAAAAATGTAAAATTTGGTCTCCAAGCATATTTTATTGTAATAATTATTTTGAGCTGTTCGGATTGACTGTTGGGATTTTAAAAACAGAGATAAAGACGTGAAACATAATTGGAGTACAAAACCATGGTGCATTTGAACTCTCCTCATACACAAACACACACACACGATTCCTCCTTTTTTATGTCAGCAAGCAAGAAAGTTGTTATGATTGGACGAATCGTGCTTTGTATTGCACATAAATCATATCGTATTAAAATGAATTGAATACACAATTTAATTTATTGGTTTTCCATGACTGTAAATATTAAGTCTGTGTTTATTTGAACAGAATATAAAGGTTTTGCTGAAAGAGCTACACTACATATCTGGGTATGCATTCAGCACGGACATGCCGCTTATTAATTTTCTCAATCGATGGTACTATGTAGAGCTTCAGTTGACACCCCTTGGGCAGTGGCTGCTCCCTCATCCATTGCTTGATTTGTTTGTGCCCAAATCCAAAGTACTTGAATTCGATTCCAGAATATTAAGGGGTATTTTGAAAGGAAACAACGCCAGTGGCACTCTTTGGTTCTTTCCGATGATCAGAGCAAAGTAATTAGTTCTTCGATCTCTGTTTCAAAATATAATATTTTGAGGTTGCATGCATTTGCTTTTCTACTTACTGATGTTTACTGAAATATTCATTAATTGCAGGTGGGATGATAAGATGTCAGCGGTGACTCCTGATGAGGAAATTTTCTATGTTATAAGCCTTATTTGGACAGCAAACGCAAACAACACACAAACTTTAATTGATACCAATGATCAAGTAGTAAGCATTTGTGAAGAATATAACTTAGGATGCAAAGAGTATCTTCCTCATTTTACAAATCAACAACATTGGAAAAGGCAATTTGGCAATAAATGGGACAAGTTTGTTTCAAGGAAGAAAAAGTATGATCCAAAGGCACTCTTGTCTCCCGGTCAACAAATTTTTACTCCTTTACAAAAACTTTAAATTATGGAATTTAGTGTGTTTTTCACCCAATCTTTTGCTCGTTTTGTATGTTTGGGAAACAATAAAGGTTAATTATTGTACTTCTGTTGTAATTGACTTTCGTACCGAATAAACTGAAGTCAAATTCAATTTCTAATTCGATTGATTGGAATAAATTTTATATTTATACACATTGAATAATTTTTTTCTTAAATAAAATTTAATTCAATTTTATCCTAATCCAACCGATCGATAAACACCTATATGAGACTAATCGATCATCAGTGTACCAATAGCGCCTAATTTGTTATACAAATTTCAATAATACAATAAGCATACTATAAACATTATATATGGGCCTACTTCATCAAGCACTGATGGGCCTACTATAAACCCTGTATGGATCCATTATCTGAAAGTACCGTTAATGTTCATTTTTTTCTTTCTTTCTGGGAGTACCGTTAAAATTTAGTCTCCAAGCAAATTTTAATATGGATATCATGTTGATTGGATTGGAATTTTGTATAGATTAATAAAAATAAAGTATACGAGATACAAGAAAAACCCTCCTCTTGTTAATATTATTTATTAAAGGTCAAAATTTACATTTGGCGAAACAACAGGGCAGGGTTTTTAAACTGAATTAATGTTGGTTGGCTTGCAGCTGGTGCTGTAACATATAATATTATATAATATTAGAGGTGAAAACAGCCGGAAGACCGCGTTACATTTTTCTGGCGTTTTTAATCAAATAAATCATATGTTTGCAATGTGCTCTTTCTTCATATACGCAGGCAGTGCATGCGCATGCATGGTCTCGCAGCAGATTATGATCAACTTTTAGTTACTCGAGTCCGGTTGTGCTTAACATTTTTTATAAACCTATGTCTACGCTTGATCTACTTTTAGATGTTACATTAGGAGTGAAAGTAAATTGGATATAGAGCCGATAGTGGTAAAATTATATTTATACATGTTTTTTATTTTTTGAATACGGATACAAATAAGATATTAGATGGATACAGATGCGGATACCGATCGAATATTTATTAAAATAATATATAAATAGTATTAAAAAATATCAAAGTTCCCAATATTTATCTAATTATAATGATGAATAACATATATTTTTTTTATAATATATATTAAACTATATGGTATATATTTATTATTCGGATACGGATGATTGAAACATAAAACAATATCCATATCTGTATTTATACAGAATTTTGGTTATCGGATATCCATATCTAATTTTTCAAATACGAATTGAATCACTCTGTTTTCACCCCTATGATTTAAAGCAACATAAGTGGTTATTCGGGTTGTTTTTTTTTTATGTCCTATTTTTTCAAGATAACATTGCCATTTTTATTTATTTCATACAATTCGATGGACCTTGGGAACTGGCTTTTAGCACGGAAAAAAAATATATTATAATGGTGTATATTACAGTATATACAATAAATGGAAGACTGGAAGTTGTCATAACGTTTCTAGCGCTCGTAGCGAAACTGTTCCATTCTGTTTTCTTGTGCGCCTTCGGCCTTTTTCTGTTCCTTATTACAAGAAAAACTGTTCCTTATATAAGTTTTCGGGTTTTTTGGTAATTTTTTTAGAATATGATATTGGATATTGATATTGATATATTTTGTTATATTTTTGCAATATATTACATGGAAGCTTATTTATACTTATTTGAATTTATTTTGTCGTTGGTACAAAACGGTAATAACATCCTACTGAAACAGCAAATGCGCCTAGTATTTCTAATTACAATTTTACCGTCTAACTCAATTCTAGTTTTCAACGATTTTCATCAAGCTAGGATTCTAAATAGGAGTTAAGAGTAGAACTAGGGTGCTCCTAGGAGTATCAAACTCCTTTGTACTCTTAACTCCAAAATATATCGGATTAACTTCGAACGACGAATCCAAACTATTGAAATCCTTCTACTTTACGAGTCATGCGTCAACATGTGAAAATTATAAAGTTTCAAATTAATTTAGTATAAAGTCAAGTGGTCAAAAGATTTCCAAAAAATGAATGCATTAAAATTAATTTAGAAGCCTTATGATTTTGATCACTTGACTTTATACTAAATTAATTTGAACATGTTGACACATCACTTGTAAGGCAGAAGGATTTCAATAGTTTGGATTCGTCGTTCAAAGTTATTCCGATAGATTTTAGAGTTAAGAGTTAAGAGTACAAAGGGACTTGATACACCTAGGAGCACTTTAGAGACATTTAAAGTTTCGAATTAATTTAGTATAAAGTCAAGTGGTCAAAAGGCTTCCAAAAAATGAATGCATTAAAATTAATTTAGAAACCTTGTGATTTTGATCACTTGATTTCATACTAAATTAATTTGAAACTTTATAATTTTCACATGTAGACGCATCACTCATAAGGTAGAAAGATTTCAACGGTTTGGATTCGTCGTTCAAAGTTATTCCGATAGATTTTAGAGTTAAGAGTACAAAGGAGCTTGGTACTCCTAGGAGCACCCTAGTTCTACTAATGAGTTAATTATATATTGTTTGTTCTTGTAGGGCGTAGAAAGTTGCAAAAACGTAGGTTAGCTAAGAGTGCGGGAGAAGGGGGGGGGGATTTTTGAATACTTCAAAGTTCAATGCTCTGGGATATAATGAGGGCATCGAACTTGATATATTATTATTATTTTTTGCATTCCTTTGGGTTCACTTCCGATAGACCTACTGTTCATAATCAGTATATCGGGAGAGTTTATTGATTGTGGGGACATTTAACTCCCGACGGGCGCAAGCTTCCGCCGTTAATTACATCAGCAGACCTTTGAAGTCAAACTGAATACCTCGTTCATTTTAAGATTTATGCTTATTTTGGAGTGAACTGAGTAATGGGGCTAAGAGGAGCTCATGTAGGGTTCATGTTGGTCATTTGATCGGTTCTCATCATTTGGACATGTTCAATTGTGTGTGTATGTGTGTAAATGCAATTTTGGATCATTTTGATCAATGTTTAATTACCATTTAAAGAGTTATGAGATATAAATTAAGCTTAGTTTAGCACAAAACAATTCAGTATTTGATTAATTTTAGGTATGAGGTCAAGAGAGGGATACTTTTGTTTAAAATTTCAGCATGTTCAAAATTTCATGTTTAATTATGATTCAAGAATTCAAGAGATTTGATTACAATTCAGATTTAATGTTGCAATAATTTTAATTTTAAAATTAAGTCATTTTAGTCATAAAGGGTTGGTCATTTCAGATCTTAACTGAAGTTTGAAAATATTTGGATTTTATCTAAAAAAATAGGGAATTTAATTTGGGTTCATTTGGGGATAGTTTGAGTCCATTTGGACTTCAAATGAAGAAGTTATAGTTGAAAATGACTTGTTTGTGAAGGTTTTACATTTTTAGGGACTTGTTTGTAACTTTTGAAGGGACTAGGATTGTAATTTGGACTTTTGATAGGGTCTGGAATGCAATTTGGGCTTCCAGGGACTTATTTATGAAAGTTTTGAGCTTCTAAGGGCTTGTTTGTAAATTTGTAAGGACTGAACTGTGAAGAATAAAATATCAGGAGGGCCTGTATGCAAATGAAGTTGATTTATTTAACCATTTAAGCCGAGGATTAACATGGATCGTTGGATCATCAGGTGGACTTTGAGAATGGGCTCCAAGATGTGTGTTGGGCTTTGAGATTTGTTTTTAGGTTTGGTATTAGGCTTCTGCATTAAACTTGGGATTTGAGCTATGTTATTGATTCATTGGGTCTTAAGGTTTTGGGATCTCGGATTAACAAAAGAGGCATCAATATTCGTGCTGGAGCTCCGGGTTGGCCTGCCGACATATGGCCCCAGCAAGACAGTAGCCGTTGGGCTAGGCTTTAAATGTGATCCTTCGGATCACGCCACCGCTTTGAGATTCGTATCTATTTTTTAAACTTTGTTTCAGCGCCAAGATCACAAGGTTCAAGTTGCATCAAGGATCATGCATCTTAGGGGAAGTGCAATTTACATCGTGAGGAGTACGTTGCACCCCCTGTCGGCAGCCATCGATTAGACGATTACCTGAGATGGTGGTTCTTAGCCTGGCAAGCTTCTATCGGTACTGGTTTTGAGAGTTGCTTGTAACTCCAATTTGGGGTTTGTTGTAGGTTTGGACATAATTTAAGTTTTTAGAACTTCGGCTTGGTACTAAATTAGTACTGACACATGGTACAGGGAGATCGGGCTAGAATTGGATGCTGAAATGGTCCTGTGCAATCCTTTTGAAGCATGTCAAACTGTCAAGGGCTTGGAGAAGCTCAATTTGATCAACAGCTTGAATTGTGCATGACCTTGGCATAGAGCTCATCTTCTGCCATTTTTTATTTTATGATTTTCTCATTAATGATCATAGGTAATTTTGTCATAGACCCTTAATATTATCTGTCAAGATTTGTCATGCTAAGTTTCATAATTTTTCCTATTTTTTTTTTTTTTTTCCATTTCTAAAGGATTTAAAAGTACAGAAGGGCATAATGGTTCATGTGCTGTCAAAATCTCATATTTGAAATGTCAATCTTCATAAATTCATATAAATTTGAATAAAGATCCAATTAATACAAAATTAATGTCCATTTTCATTTCCTTAAAGTCCTCTGCATGTTAGGATAATTTGTTTTGCATTTTAACCTGTAAAGGGGTTTAATCGGCAATGCGACTGGTGCAGGTCTTTTAATTATTTTGTTGATTTTTTATTTCTCTTAGGCTGAACTTTAGAAATTTATATAAAATTGAAAAAAAATTCAATAAATATAAAATTTGTGTCCATTTTGTGTGTTTTTGAGTCCTTTATTTGACTGTAAAGTCCAATATTCACTTTGGTCCCTGTGTTTGCCTGTATTGACCAATATGCCATCATAGGTCATTTAGTGCATTTTGGTGCACTCCACTGTACCAGTAGCCTATACACTTGGCTTTAATGCTGGTACTGTGTTCCTTGGTGTGTCAAAAGGCTGGTCAAGGGTGAGGTCACCACTATACCCTGATTGATCATGGTCATGACTGGTTTTAGTGATGATTGGTCACGGTCTTGGTACAAGTAAGCACGCAAACAGCATCAAAACTTTAAGAAAGCATCATTCATCAAGATTTCAAAGATTTGAAGGCTGTCGGAGCCTGAGATTTTACAGGGAAGCCCCCTGGTTTAAGAAAAACAGACAGGCACTCCCAATGGGCCTCTCTCCTCTTGTTTTGCTCAAAACCAAGTTATCTCCTTTCATCACCGACTGAGCTTTAATTTCGATTCATGTCAGTTCATATGGGCTTCAATCTCATCTCAAAAAAGAAAAGGTAATACACACTTATGGACTGGACTGTGCCAGCTGAAACAACTTTCCATTTCGGAAAAGATAAATGCCCTTTTCAAATATAGCAGAGAAAGTAAATAAATTAGACGGTCTGTTCTGTTACTGTTAGCTAATAGCTGATATGAAATTAAAGAAATTTAATTACTTGTACAAGGCATATAAAAACGGATTCAAATCTGCTGCGTTCCTTCGCAATGCGAACACCATCCTAAAATTCCTGCTTTTCACATCTAGCTGTTGAATTATTTTGAGATTCGTGCACATAAAAATTAGCTGTTTCGAGATACGTGCATAAAAAATATTGAACAACTGGATTTAAAAAAAAAAAAGAATTTTAGAATACTGTTACTAGGATCGCAGCACCAATCTTTTTTTTTTTTTTTTTATCTCCTAATTGCTTTATCACACGGTAAAACCAAAATAGCCATGAAAAGTTAACTGCCATCAAAATTCTATAGGAGACATAATCACATATACATCTCTAGGTACTGGTACAGGCACCGGCAACAATGACAATTGGGCTCTTCATAACATGTTTAGATGCATTTGGGTTGGTGCCCAAGGGTTCAAAATGTTCATACCCGGTCCAGTGATATCGGATTTTAGGATACCGGGAGTTGCTTTGCTCGGACCCCTTGAAGAGAAGAAGGCAATCGTCCGAGAAGGTGAAGCATCAATTACTGTCCCTTTGAAAACTAATGTAGCAGTGGGGTTGGTGATGGAATTGATGTAAGAGAGAATAGAAGAGCAGGCATTGTAGCTTACATGGGTTGTGGGAAGAACATGCACATCAGCAAAGGTGGTGTATCCCTCAGATTTTGAATTCATTAGAATCAAAAGTACACCACCAAAGCCCAAAACAGAGGAGCCTATGTCTACATGTGAAAATTTTAAAGTTTCACATTAATTTAGTATAAAGTTAAGTAATCAAAATTAGAAGATTCTAAATTAATTTTAATGTATTCATTTTTTTGAAATCTCTTGACTACTTGACTTTATACTAAATTAATTCGAAATTTAAATTTTTTACATGTAGACGCATCACTCGTAAGGTAAAAGGATTTCAAAGGTTTGGATTCGTCGTTCGAAGTTAATCCAATAGATTTTAGAGTTAACAGTACAAAATAACTTGGTACTCGTAGAAGCATCCTAAATCTACTCATGAAAAGTAAATCCCTGAACAGCAAAAAATCTTCATCCAAATTAATCTAACATTATTCATGACAAAATCATCTAGAAGAATGGTTTGATATAGTCAAGTGGTGCAATTTCATTTTTCTTTCTTTTGATAAATTTATCACGTGTTGCAAATTCAACAAAGATTACTTTTCTTAAGAAGCTAGTTTAAATTAAAGAAGATAACAAAATTACGACGTAACTAAGTTAGAGCAAAACTAGTGTGTTTCTCTCTTCCCTTTGATCTTGATCAGATTTTGAGTGTATTGTATTTACGCATAAAAGACGTGACGTTCCATAAAATGTACTCCGCTGGTTTTTTTTTTTTTATTTCAAACACAAAGAAAACAGTAAATCTTGACCGTACCATTGAGACGCAAGACAAATTAATTGAGTAATCGACAAGCAGATTAAAAAGATTTGACCGGCTGGAACCGTTTTTAAACGGATTAGCTGGCGGTTTAATGAAAAGTAAATATTAAAGAATAACATAAAAGTAATCTGCTCATTGCATTGATTAATCCATGCAGCTTACAAAAGTCAACCGTGTAATTAATGTTGGACGACTTTGGTCTTTTTTCTTTCTTTTGGTTATGTTTGTCAGAGTTAGAGCAAAGTACGTACCTTGTACGTTGAGCCTTGGAAGATATATTTTATTTAAAATATTAACAACTAGATATCGAAAAGCAAGGAAAACAACGTAAGAAGTCATCGTGTTTTAACCCCTTGTGCAAGAGTACACGAGTAGAACTAGGGTGTTCCTAAGTTCACATAATTTCTCCGTGAACTCAATTCTAAAATTTTTTGGATTGATTTTAAATGACGAATTCAAACTATTGAAAATTTTCTAACTTACGAGTGATGCGTCTACATGCGAAAATTTTAAAATTAATTTTGTATAGAGTCAAGTAGTCAAAAGACTTTTTTTTTTTTTTTCTAAAAAATGATTATATTAAAATTAATTTATAACCCTTCTAATTTTGACCAATTGACTCTATACTAAATTAATTCAAAAGTTTAAAATTTTCGCATGTAGACGCATCACTCGTAAGGTGGAATAATTTCAACAGTTTGAATTTGTCGTTTGAAGCTAATCTGATAGATTTTGGAATTGAGTTCACGAAAAAACTTGATAAACTTACGAACACCCTAGTTTTATTAAGAGTACATGCTTATTTGACTTGTAAAAGTAATACAAGAAGTTGTCCAACACATCGCTTACCCCTCCTTCGATCTGAGCCGACGCGTGAGAACTTGTCCATATAGGTATGGCCTGCTCCTTTCAATGCGAACAAAGGTTGGATCCATTAATAGTTTCTAAATTTGTTCAAAATTGAGACCTTTCAAGAGCCACTACTAGAATCTGGGTTTATTACATGGGCAGCACTAGGTTATTACATGGGAAGGACGGTCCATGCAACAAAAATGACAATTTTGGAAATGTCTGACTTGTTGCAAGGGTAGTCCCATGTAAATTATTGCGCATGCAACTGTGTGATGTGCAACCATGTAACTGATTTTCATCTGCCTATGTAAATACAATATAAATGTCAAGATATTATAATTAATTGAAGGTCCATGCAATAACTCAATCCGCTGCCCATGCAATTACTTAGACATATGCTAGATATTGTATTTTATTAAAGGTCCATGCAACAAGTTAGCCACCTATCCATGTAAATACTTAGACATATGTTAGATATTGTATTTTATTAAGGGTCCTTGTAAATACTTAACACTATGCCCATGCAAATACTTAACCATATATTTATATTATATTTTATTGAAGGCCATGTAAATCTCCACTACTCTGCTCATGCAAATAGTCTGTAATGTCACATCTTACTAATTGCATGGACTTACTCTTGCAAATGTTTAGTTTCTGAAGACATGCATTTCTGTTTATTTGATGTCTCCTTTTAAATGCAGAATTTTATTACAAATCACAACAACATGAATAATAGCAGTACATACAAATTCAATACTTTGATAACTTAAATTTTGGTATTTAAAACAAACATTCCAAAATAATTGTACAAACATCATGACACAACACCCATACAACTATTGATTCACTAATATTAAAACTCTTGATTAGAAACATCGTGACACAAACACCCATACAACTATGTCACAGATTTGACTTGCTTGAGTTCAACATGCATATTGTCATTCTCTTTTCTTATTATCCTCTCAATTTTGGTGCTTAAGCTCTGAAATTGGAAGAAAATTAGCAAAACAAGAAAAAGTCAAAAAAGAGAAAAAAAAAAGCCCTCTAATGAGAACAAATTAAACTATCTTGTACGAAGATCCTGATAACTCCATAAACCTCTAATGGTTCTATTTAAGAATATGAACTACGCATCTATATTTATCCTAACAAAGCATGTCTACTATATCAAACTTTGAAAAATATTTGGGTGCTTCCATTTAGTTCAAATAAGTTCCAATTAACAAGGCATAAAAAATTTGGTCAAAATGCGATTTATAGTATACATTCCGCTGAGCTGCTACATTCCGCATTATATATTGTGACAACATGACTTGGAGAAATTTGAGACTACACACCCTTTATTATTTATTTATTTTTATTTTGGAACATGTAACAGATGGCACATTACACCCTTTATTATTTACATGCTCTTATATTATTAATTGCCCTTATATGGATAAGAGCAAGATTGACAAATAATTGTAAGATTGTTTAAATTCACAAAACCGGTTAAGCACGAAAGTAATGTGTATGCAAGAAAAATAAGGGAAATATTAACCATCTATTTACATTTGATCTTTTAATTCATTACAGTAGTGGTATTAGAACAATATAATTCTTAAAAACATTTACCTTGTAATAGCTGTTCATGACTTAAGGTATTAGAGCAATATATATTCTAGGTCGATAACTTTCACTTCAAGGAGGTCTCGATTGTGCCAATAACCTTCACAATTTTTTATGGAAGACAAAAAGAAAACCAAATTAAGCCTTAACAATTTTTTATGGAAGACAAAAAAAACCAACACATGTCATTTCATCGAACACCTTGTGTGCATATAAGTTATGAACAATATGAACAATTAGATTAAGCAAAGTTAGAGACAACTAGAGAGAAAGATAGAGAGAGAGAGAGAGAGAGAGAGAGAGAGAGAGAGAGAGTGCACACATACCATGAATAGAGAGACTGGAGAGGCGAACTTCTCCAATAAGCTGACAATAGTCATCCATGTGGCAGTGTGACCCCACCTCTCAAGTTGAACACTGGCAAGCCCTCCTAATTTGAGTGAAAATGTGAGATCAAGTAGATGCATGGTTTCAATTTTCGCCACCTTACTTTGGGTGCAATGTTCGGCGAATGAGAGAGAGGAGGATAGAAGCGAGAAAGGGCGTTAGTGTTTGGCCTGAGAGTCCAATTAGGAGGGAATGAAAAGTATTAGGCGGGAGAATGAATTGCTTAGAACTGTTTGATGAAATTCTCCAAAAAGTAGGTTGGACAGAATTACCACGAGGCATGAGCTCTCTGGATCGCAGGGAACTCTCTCTGTATCACATTTACTTAGATGTGCCTACTCACAAATTCATATAACCTGAGGTAACATAATTTCTCCATGTTAGATCGGAAACGTCGGTACAAATTTTGCACGAATATTGAAGGATCCATTGCATTTCATCCTCGGTGGATTTAAACATAAATATTAAGTTGCCTCGGAGAATATGGGCTCGCACCCACCTCTGAAATGGACATCTCCTTTGAAATCAAGACCGTTCATCCCCCATCAAACAGTTATGATTTACATAACTACAATTTAGGTAATAATTGTACAGAAAATTATATGAAAAAGAATTCAAATAAATATTTTCTACATTTTTACATCTTATATAGCTAAATAATACTTAGAAATGTCAATTTTATATAATTTCATTGGTATTTGTCTCTTAAAATTGAGCAAATAATTTGAGATCATTCATTTTTGCGTTGTCAATCAACGGTCGATCTACAATGAAATGATTCCAAATTTGTTTTAAAATGATCAAGAGAAAGGTATGAACATAAACAACACAAAATTTCTCGAGTTTGGTTATGTCTAAGTTTTGATCCAACGTGAAGTGTGTATAGCCATTCGATGACGCAATATTCTGTACACTTGATGGATTGGTAAATCAATATAAATTTTCACCAAACTTTGCTACAATTAAATTAATGCATTAATCTTTACTTTGAACGGTTCTGATCAACCGACAGATTTTATACTTGTGTGTGCTTTCACGAACTCATACAACTAGAAATCATGTTAGATGACATGTATATAGGATATGAGTTGTTAGGGCAACATGCATATAACAATATGCTATTTCATGTGTCAAAATTTTTTACTAGAATTAGAAATACGTTATAACATTTATTAGTTAAGTGGTGCAATTTCATTTTTCTTTCTTCTGATAAATTTATCACGTGGTGCAAATTCAACAAAGATGACTTTTCTTAGAAAGCTAGTTTTAATTAATATTATTAGTTAATTTTGAAAGAAAAAGAAGATATTCTGTTCTCACTTTTTATGAATAATCTTTTTCGATATTGATTTTGGAGTGAAATCTGGATGATTTTATATATGATAAATCTATTGCATATTTCGAAACAAATATAATCTTTTTTTCAAAGGGATAATATTGCTCAAATTTTTGTTGTTACAATTTATCTTATTTTATTTTTTTTTTGTTCTAGCTAGTGGATGATTCTAGCTAGTCAATAATTAGTATATATATATACTCGTGGTGGAATAAGAAAAAAGAAGAAGCTAGTGCCAGTTTTTTTTTTTTTTTTTCTTCTTTTCTTTTTTTTTTTTTTTGTTTTTTTTTCCTTTTTTTTTTTCCTTTCTTTTTTTCTTCTTTTTTTCCTCTTTTTTTTCTTTTTTTTTTTTTTTTTTTTTTTTTTTTTTGAAAAAGTAGCTTGACTCTGTATCTTTCGTTGTAAAAGAAGTTTGAGTAGAACTAAGGTGTTCCTAAGTTCACCAAGTTTTTTTTTCCAACTTAACTCTAAAATATATTGAATTGGTTTCAAACGATAAATTCAAACTGTTGAAATTTTTCTACCTTATGAGTGATGCGCCTATATGTGAAAATTTTAAAATTTAGAACTGCTAGGATCATCCCCATTTGAAAAGCTAGGGTCAGAAACTTTATCAAAGCTGTCAACATACATCTGATCAACAGTAACTAATTTAGTATAAATTTAAGTGGTCAAATTAAAAAAGATAACCAAATTACGACGTAACTAAGTTAGAGCAAAACACTAGTGTGTTTATCTCTTCCCTTTCTTGATCAGATTTTGAGTGTATTGTATTTATGCATACAAGACGTGACGTTTTTTATGTACTGCGCTGGTTTTTTTTTCTTTTTTATTTCCAACACAAAGAAAACAGTAAATCTTGACCATACCGTTGAGACCCAAGACAACAAATTGAGTAATGAACGAGCAAAAAAGATTTGACCGGCTGGAACCGATTTTAAACGGATTAGCTGGTGGTTTAATGAAAAGTAAATATTAAAGAATAACATAAAAGTAATCTGCTCATTGCATTGATTAATCCAGCTTAGAAAAGTACTCAACCGTGTTAATGTTGAACTTTGGATCTTTTTTCTTTCTAGCTTTTGGTTATGTTTGTTAGAGTTAGAGCAAAGTACGTACCTTGTTGTGCCTTGGAAGATATATATTATTTAAAATATTAACAACTAGATATCGGAAAGCAAGGAAAAGAAGGTAGGAAGTCATCGTGTCTTAACCCCTTTGTGCAAGAGGACACGAGTAGAACTAGGGTGTTTCTAAGTTCATAGAATTTTTTTGTGAACTCAACTCTAAAATTTATTGGATTGGCTTTAAATGACGAATTCAAACCATTGAAATTCTTATACCTTACGAGTGATACGTCTAAATACAAAAATTTTAAAATTTGAAATTAATTTTGTATAGAGTCAAGTGGTTAAAATGCATCTAAAAAATGAATGCATTAAAATTAATTTATAAACCTTCTAATTTTGACCAATTTACTCTATACTAAATTAATTCAAAAGTTTAAATTTTTTGCATGTAGACGCATCACTCGTGAGATAGAATAATATAAATAGTTTGAATTCATCATTTGAAACTAATTTGATAGATTTTAAAATTGAGTTCACGAAAAAACTTGATAAACTTAGGAACAACCTAGTTTTACTAAGAGTACATGCCTATTTGACTTGTAAAAGTAATACAAGAAGTTGTCCAACGCATCGCTTACCCTCCTTCGATCTGAGCCGAGTGAGAACTTGTCAATATAGGTATGGCCTGCTCCTTTCAATGCGAACAAAGGTTGGATCCATTAACAGTTTCTAAATTTGTTCAAAATTGAGACCTATCAGGAGTTGATTTAAAATTGTTCCTTTGGATTTCATTCATTTTCACCAAATTAGAAATGAAGCAAATTGAGCTGGGTTCACCAGTGAAAAAACGCACATCAGTGTCGGCCTATTTGTGTCGGTTATTTGTATCAGGCGATACAGAAAGAAATCTATATTGGTTATTAAAAAAAAATGATACTAAAAATATTCTGTATCGATTCAAATAAAAGCTGACATAGATACCTCACAATCTGTATCGGTTCTTAGTGTAACAGCCGACACCGATAATCTACAGATAATTTGTGTTGATTCTTTACTAAAAACCGATACATACAGTGAGTTATCCGTGTCGACTCTTAGTAAAGAACCGATACAGAATCTGTTCGGACTATTTGTATCGGCTTATTGTATTAACCGATACATATTTTCACTGTATTTGTATCGCCCAAATATATAACCGATACAGATGTTTTTTCAATGTCGTTATTTTTGTAATTAACCGATACAGATAATTCATCTCTTCATTATACTCACAATAGTGCGGATTAAAACTAGATTTTTGAGGTCTCAACTAAATCAGTCGTTCTCTCTGTTCTCCCTTTGCGAAAACAACTCTGATTGGTGATATTAGCTAGCTACATATTTAGTTTTCTATTTTGATTACTAAGAGGAGGTGGCATTCCTAGTTGATCAAAACAAGAAATTCATCACTTGATCATTCTTTAAGCTAGGTATGTAGTAATTGTCCGAATTTAATGCTATTCTCTGAAATTAGGTATCCTTTAAGGTTGATTGGATTATTATTTGTTTTTCTCTTTTGATGGTGCTATTTGAAACAAACAATTTCTACCCTAGCTAGCTAGCTACCAATTGCAAAATAGAAAATTTCATGCATATGTAAATCCTAAACACTAGTGGAAAAATTTATGTATGGTATTGTGAAGTGTTTTCAAGAATTTATGATCAACTAGAAATTTTCATGCATATGTAAACCTTAAATGATTATTTTACAAAACTTTATGCATGTAACCCTAAAAAGAAATTAAATTAATAAATTATGCATGTAAATGATTAGGGTTATATTAGCTAATTTAGCAAATGCATGTAAATTACACACACACACATATATATGTATCTACACACACACACACACACATGTACATATATATATATAGAGTTGAGCTATGGTACTCTATAGAGTAAAAGGCCTTGGTACTCTACAGCACTATATTTTCATTTTAAAAATCCAAACACCTGATCCGAACGTTGAACATGTTCTTCATATTGAAATGTGCTTGGAGACCAAATTTTACATTTTTTGAAATTTTTTTGCTATTTATTAAGCCACTTTGAAAATCGCAGATCCGATGGTCAAGAAATTTTTACTATTTTTTACGGTTCACAGCAGACTGAGATTTTCAAAGTGGCTTAATAAATAACAAAAAAATTCCAAAAAATGTAAAATTTGGTCTCCAAGCACATTTAAATATGAGGAACATTTTCAACCGTTCGGATCGGGTGTTTGAATTTTTAAAAGAGAGATATAGCGAAGAGTACCGGGGCCTTTTACTCTATAGAATACCATAGTCCATCTATATATATATATATATATATGAGTAAGGCTACCGTGCATTGTGAATTAAAGTGGGTGTTTTAATTCGCGTTCATATCACTATTTCCAAAGTTCAAATAGCCGATCCGAACGCTCAACATGATCTCCATATTGAAATGTGCTTGGAGACCAAATTTTACATTTTTTGGAATTTTTTTTTACTATTTATTAAGCCACTTTGAAAATTGCTGATCCAACGGTGGCTCAACCAAATAGTGAAATCGTTGGATCAGCGATTTTCAAAGTGGCTTAATAAATAGTAAAAAAATTCCAAAAAATGTAAAATTTGGTCTCCAAGCACATTTCAATATGGAGAACATGTTGAGCAGTTCGGATCGGCTATTTGAACTTTGGAAATATCGATATGAGCGCGAATTAAAACACTCCCTTTAATTCGCAATGAACAATAGCCTTACTATATATATATATATATATATATATATAGATTGACTAATATGATTTCAGTAGTGATGTCTCCTTATTTTGCCTAGTTTGCGATCCAAATTTACATCAGAACTTGTGCCTTAAAGCCTAAAAATGTGGACTTTTCGTTTAAATATCATTAGAATGTGGTACTGCTATGTTTTGTTTCTTGTTTTGCAAAAAACGGGCGAAATTCTGGATCTGACAACTCTCCATACGGTCCGTACAAGGTCAGCCCAACCACACAGAAGGTTCCACAACAAGAGGCAAGAATTCTGCAAGGCAAGGACAAGTATACGGTCCGTATAGGATCCTGTACGGACCGTACAAGCTATTTCGGAGACCCAGGCTGAAATTGGAAACAAAGATAGCTGGGGGGACTGAAAAAGAAGGCTTTCAATACGCGATTTCGGGCATTAAGGCAGATAATTCCAGATCTGAGAACCATCTTTTGCTCATTCTTGGTGCTTGAGAGACAAGGGAGAACTTGGAGAGGAAGAAGAAGACGTTTTGCAACGGATCTTGAGATTTTCTATTGTTTTTCTATGAACTCTTTCATAACTTTTATTGTGCTGTCTTTTGAGAACATGAGTAGCTAAATTTACTGTTTCTAGGGTTAAGATGTAGTTGATGTTTGGTTTTACTTGTATGCTACTTGAATTTGTGTTGAATGCTTAGTTTTCATCTTTTTGTGTAGTATTTTAATTGCTTGGTTTTTGCTTGCTTGAATTTGATTAGTCATCCCGTTAGATGAATGCGCACGTCTAATTGTTAGAAGCCAAGTCTATGATATTCAATCCAACTGAACCAAGTATATGAGGTAGGTTTACGGACTAAGGAGTACCGAAAGGCGAAACTTTCCTTGAGGTGAAAGTCCCAGGATACCTTTAGTAAATCAACAAGCGACTTAAGGTAAATTAGGCCAAAAAGCGAAAGTTGAGGTTTAAGGCACCTAAGATGGGAGTACTTGAGTCCGGTAACCGGGTTACTAAGCCAAAATTGCGACAACTGAGGCTAGGAATCTAGGTACGGTCGATAGAAACCCTAGACAAAAGCACCAACACAGAAACAGTAGCTGCAGTATTCACTCGGGGGCCTATACGGACCGGTATAGGATTCTATACTAGTCGTATACCCTGGGGCCAGACAGAAACGAAGTCTGAAATCCTGAAAACCCTTTTTATTAATTGAAAACAAACTTTAAACTTCCTTTTTACTGTTTTAATCATTGTTTTTAATCAGTAGAGATTTAGAACAAATCCCAAATTCAACCTTTTCTCACTTCTAGAATTCCAGTAATTTTAAGTGGAGTCCGGTTATTTTCTTACCGTCTCTGTGGATACGATACCCGACTATACCAATGGTAGGACTGTGCACTTGCAGTCTTAACCAGAGGTAGACTTGAGTTCTTAAAAGGTACAGCTCGCTGTACTGAAACTTAGGAGTACACTTCTGTGGACGAACAAGTAGCATATGGGCTGAAGTGCTTATGGTCCAAATTTGAAATTTCAAAATCCAAAATGTTGATATGAACCGTTAGATGTGTTCTCCATATTGAAATATATTTGGAGACCAAATTTTACATTTTTTGGAATTTTTTTGCTATTTATTAAGCCACTTTGAAAATCGCTGATCCAACGGTGGCACTGTTGGGTTAAGCCACCGTTGCATCAACGATTTTCAAAGTGGCTTAATAAATAGCAAAAAAATTCCAAAAAATATAAAATTTGGTCTCCAAGCACATTTCAATATGGAGAACACATCTAATGGTTAAGATCGATATTTTGGATTTTAAAATTTCAAATTTGGACCGTAAGCACTTCGGCCCATATGCTACTGAAATCATATTAGTCACACACTATCTATCTATCTATATATATAGAGTAAGGCTATCTTGCTTTGCAAATTAAAGTGGTTGTTTTAATTTGCGCTCATATCTCTATTTACAAAGTTCAAATAGTTAATCCGAATTTCTCAACCTGCTCTTCATATTGAAATGTGCTTGAATACCAAATTTTATATTTTTTGGAATTTTTTTACTATTTATTAAGCCACTTTGAAAATCTGAAAATCTGGGTGAATAGTAAAAATTTCTGGACCATTGGATCAGCGATTTTCAAAGTGGCTTAATAAATAATAAAAAACTCCAAAAATTATAAAATTTGGTCTCCAAGCACATTTCAATATGGAGATCATGTTAAGTGGTTCAGATTGACTATTTGAACTTTGAAAATAGAGATATGAGCGCAAATTAAAACACCCACTTTAATTTGCAAAGCATGGTAGCCTTACTATATATATATAGTAGAACTAGGGTGCTCCTAAGTTCACCAAACCTCTTGTGAACTTGACTCTAAAATATATCGAATGGACTTTAAACGATGAATCCAAACTGTTGAAACCCTTCTACCTAATAAGTGATGCATCTACATGTGAAAATTTTAAAGTTTCAAATTAATTTAATATAGAGTCAAGTGGTCAAAAGTTTAATGTTTATAAATTAATTTTAATGCATTCATTTTTTGGACTCCTTTAACCACTTGACTCTATATTAAATTAATTCGAAACTTTAAAATTTTCACATGTAGACGCATCAATCATTAGGTACAAGGATTTCAACAGTTTGGATTCATCGTTTAAAATCAATTCGATATATTTTAGAGTCAAGTTCACAAGAAATTGGGTGAACTTAGGAGCACCCTAGTTCTACTCTAATATATATACTCCATTATTCGATTCCAGAATATTAAAGGGTCTTTTGAAAGGAAACAACGCCAGCAGTGGCACTCTTTGGTTCTTTCCGATGATCAGAGCAAAGTAAGTTCTTCGATCTCTGTTTCAAAATATATAATATTTAGAGGTTGCATGCATGCATTTGCTTCTACTGATCGAATGTTTGAACTGAAATATTCATTAATTGCAGGTGGGATGATGAGATGTCAGCAGTGACTCCTGATGAGGAAGTTTTCTATGTTATAAGCCTTCTTTGGACAGCAAACGCAAACAACACACAAACTTTAATTGATACCAATGATCAAGTAGTGAGCATTTGTGAAGAATATAACTTGGGATGCAAAGAGTATCTTCCTCATTTTACAAATCAACAAGGTTGGAAAAGGCAATTTGGTAATAAATGGGACAAGTTTGTTTCAAGGAAGAAAAAGTATGATCCAAAGGCACTCTTGTCTCCCGGTCAACAAATTTTTACTCCTTTACAAAAACTTTAAATTATGGAATTTAGTGTGTTTTTCACCCAATCTTTTGCTCGTTTTGTATGTTTGGGAAACAATAAAGATTAATAATTGTACTTCTGTTGTAATTGACTTTCGTACCGAATAAACTGAATTCAAATTCAATTTCTAATTCGATTGATTGGAATAAATTTTATATTTATACACATGGAATAATTTTTTTCTTAAATAAAATTTAATTCAATTTTATCCTAATCCAACCGATCGATAAACACCTATATGAGACTAATCGATCATCAGTGTACCAATAGCGCCTAATTTGTTATACAAATTTCAATAATACAATAAGCATACTATAAACATTATATATGGGCCTACTTCATCAAGCACTGATGGGCCTACTATAAACCCTGTATGGATCTATTATCTGAAAGTACCGTTAACTTTGTACATTTTATCTGGAAGTACCGTTAAAATTTGATCTCCAACTCCAAGGACATTTTAATATGGTATCATATTGATTGAATTGAAATCTTGCATAGATTAATAAAGATAACGGCCGGCTCAAGACTGCGTTACATTTTTCGGGCTTCTTTAACCAAATAAATCATATGTTTGCAATGTGCTCTTTCTTCATATACGCAGGCAGTGCATGCATGGTCTTGCAGCATATTATGATCAACGTTTAGTTACTCAAGTCCGGTGGTGCATGCTTAACATCTTTTATAAACCTATGTCTACGTACGTTGATCTAAAAGTCCGGTGGTGCATGCTTAAACATCTTTTATAAACCTATGTCTACGTACGTTGATCTACTTTTAGATGTTACATTGGGAGTGAAAGTAGATTTGATACGGAGCCGATAGTGGTAAAATCATATTTATATATGTTTTTATTTTTCGAATATGGATACAAATAAGATATTAGATGGATACAGATACGCATACCATTCGTATATTTATTAAAATAATATATAAATATTATTAAAATAATACCAAAGTTCATAATATATATTTGAGATGGGCTATGGTGAGTTGCGAAGTAAAACAAGTTTTTACTCCATGACACTATATTTTCATTTTGATAATCCAAACAATCGATCCGAACAGCTCAATATGTTCTCCATATTGAAATGTGCTTAATTGGAGACCAAATTTTACATTTTCTGGAATTTTTTTTACTATTTATTAAGCCACTTTGAAAATCGCCGATCCAATGGTCCAATTTTTTTTACTGTTCACCCGGATCTGCAATTTTTAAAGTGGCTTAATAAATAGTAAAAAAATTTCAAAAAATGTAAAATTTTGTCTCCAAGCACATTTCAATATGGAGAAAATGTTGAGCGGTTCGGATCGGTTGTTTGGATTTTCAAATTGGAATACGAGCGTGAAGTAAAACGTTGTTTTACTTTGCAACTCATCATAGCCCATCCCCATAATATTTATCTAATTATAATGATGAATAACATAATTTTTTTTCATAATATATATTAAACTATATGATATATATTTATTATTTGGATACAGATGATTGAAACATAAAACCATATTCATATTTGTATTCATAACAACACATACACACTTTACATGTGTAAGTAACACATTTATTTAATGCAAAAATAAATTCGAAAAGTAAGCCTTCTTAAAAACTAATGCATATTATTTGAAATAAATCAAACATTACAATATAAAATCACTAAATTTAGTTTGTGATAACAAATAAATTTCATATATGAACACATGTCATACTAATTGAACAAATTACACCAGTAAGTAAGAAAAATATATGCTACATAAATAAAAAATATATATATAAAAAAATATTGGATGTATATCAAAGTACAAATAAATCTATAATACAGGATTTATGAAACTTATTATCACACAATCATAGAAAAAAAATGTGAAAATAAATATCCACTGAAATAAATGAGAATAAACGAGAACAAACGGGAATAAACAGACGATTAAACAGGAATAAACAAAATAATTGTGAATAATTAGTTGATTAACGATTAAACGGGTATTTAATCAGCCATTAAGACTGTTTTTTACAACACTACCAGTTTTCTGGTATTGTGGTTTTTGGAAGTTTATCGAATTTATTAGTTTACCGGAAGTTTATGAGGCCTCAAGAACAAAGTTTTGATATCATGTCAATTTTATATCTGATATTGAATATTGATATTGATATATTTTGTTATATTCTTACAATCTATTACATGGGAGATTATTTATACCTCTTTTCGTTTATTTCATTATTGGTACAAAACGGTAACATCGATCAATGCACCTATTACTTTTTCTATTTACAATTTTATCCTCTAACTTAATTCTATTCTTTAACATCTTCATTTGACGTTTTCTGAGGAAATATGTTTCAGTGAACATCTTTGTGCAATGCTAATCTTTTTGAAATATAAATAAAGTTTTTGAATTTCTTTTATGATTAAAATATTCTAGTACTGTACACTCCAACATCTTTTAGATATTATTTTTTAGATAAATAATGGAAGTCAAGACACTCAACTATTTAATATCCATAAATGTTGTCTCTTTCGGATTTTGAAACTGCGATCTACCACACATAAAGTATTGACTTTGCCACTAAATATTTTAATATTATTATTGAGAATTAAACCTGTGACTTCTCCGTAAAGAAATAGAGTTCCTACTACTGTACTAAGTATGAGCATGTAATTTCCAACAACTTGATTCTTAATTTAAAATAGCCTCGTTGATTCATGAGACTACTATATTTTTTTGGAACTGAGAATATGATTTATGCTCAATATATACGTTACCTATGTGGTGTTTTAGATTATGTGGAATACAAGAAACAGAAAAGAGAGCTATGATAATTTTTAGTTCTGCTCCAAATTAATGTTGTTTGCGCTTCAAATTATAACATATGATATTTGTAATTCTTAAGGATTTATCCTCTAAATTGAGTAAAATATGAAAATTGACAATTAAAAAAATACATCAAGGTACCTGCAAGTCAAATTGGTTTATGCATAATTAAACATTAAACAGAATTTGTTTGAAAGGTACTCCTTTTTTTTATTTTCCCTTTAATTAATTAGGAACAATAAGGCGAAAGTTGACATATCGCCATCAAAAGAGACTTGCAAGTGCTCATGTAGTAGTTGAAGGTCAGACACTCAAGGCAACTAATTTCTTCTTAGTATATGTGTATAATTGAGCATAAAATAATATTAATTATATATTTGTTCTAAACGGAAGTACATGACGTAATGCATGAACATTTTTATTAAGGTCATGGCCGGCTCTATTTTATATCCCGGCATTTGACATCAATATTTTTATTTTCACAAAGATAGTCAGACTATTTTCTAAATGAGCTGTATTCAGGCATTTATACAACTCAATAGAGAGAAGGAGGGTTCAAATGTATCATGGTTTTGTGCTCTAATTATACCCCACATCTTTATTTATGTTTTTAAAATCCAAACAGTCGATCCAAACATCTCAAAATAATTATTACAATAAAATATATTTGAAGACCAAATTTTATATTTTTTATAATTTGTTTACAATTTTTTTGTAGGTACTTATCGCTTTTTGAATGGTCCAAGATCTCCTGAAAATTGAGATTTTGTACCTACCAAAAAAATAGTAACCAAATTCTAAAAAGTGTAAAATTTGGTCTCCAAGCATATTTTATTGTAATAATTATTTTGAGCGGTTCAGATTGACTGTTCGAATTTTAAAAACGGAGATAAAGATGTGAAGCATAATTGGAGGACAAAATCATAGTGCATTTGAACCCTCCTCCTGAATAAATACTTGAAAAAAAAATTCTAAATACATGATGGTGAAGCAGGCTGAATTCATGCGGTTAAAACTTCAAATTAAACTATATATAATACAATATGTGTTCAGATGTATTCAGTCTGATTCTTCATTTTGCTCTTATAAAATTTATTTTTAATTTATTTTAGCTTTCTGAAAACAGACTTCTGAATATATACAAGTTAAAAAAAAAATATGTAGTTGTTAAATATGTCAAAAAAAGATCGATTGTTTTCTTTTGTTACCATTCTAACTTTCAAAATTCTGACATTACCATAAAATTTTCCAAATTTTAGAGCTTACCTTGGGCGTCTGTGCATCGATTTTCTGTGGTAGAAATAGCCCAAACGTGCATCATTTTTCATTTACCCAGTACAAGCCTTCTTTCTCGTGAATCAAAGAGCAAAATTTGTATTTACAGCTTAGTCTTTTAAATATTTTTAAATTATGTACTATTTTTTAAATTTAAATTTGTATTTGTTAAGTTTGTCTATTAATTCAACCAACTATAATTGAAATTGCCGTTTATCTAGTGCACTATACTAATTTGCACACACACCCAAATTGGAGTGCATATAAGTCTGACGTCCATGGTAAGTTTTGAATTTTGGAAAAAATTATGGTAATTTTAGAATTTTGAAAGTTTGGTGAGATAACTAAAAAAATTTCGGCAAAAAAGAGAATCCATCAGGTAAGCAATCAATGAATTGAATTAAATTAGCAAAAGAAAAGTTTTCAATGAATCGAATTAAATTACTCTTTGTGACATTAGCTTTGGGACAATTGTCACACGATGAAGCTAGCTAGATAATGTTCTTAAAATGTGTTTCATGAATCATGATAGCTCATCTTTAAAACGTTGTTAATTCATAGTTGACTTAATTTAAAAAGTCAAATTTTTGGACATAATTACATAACTAATGTGTTCGATGTACAAATATATTTAAGAGGAGTAGGGTGTTATTAAGTTTATCAAGTTTCTATGTGCCCCACACAAAGGGCTGTCTTGACAATGAAAATCCCATTAAAGGTCAAATCGTTTGTTTGGCTAATGCTGGGGGAAAAATCCTTACCCAACAAGTTCTCTATAGGAAATTTATGTGTCACATTTGATTTCAATGGACTGATCTTATGACAATGATGGGAATAAAATACGAGGGGGTAAAAAAATGGGGGGAAGGGGTGTGACAAAGCAGGAAAAATAAGGTGGAACACAACTTGGGCGGGTGTGGGCCTTGTGGAGAGAAAGAAATAAAAGAGTTTTCTTGGAACAGAGGAAAACAGAGCAAGTCCTAGTGTCACAAACAGCGCAAGAGATCCAACGGTGGATGGCGATTACCTAATTAAAGGGGCACCTTAGTGTAATTCTAAAGTGGAGATGTAAATTTTTATTACGCAAATTGGTTTTTTTGTCCTTATGTAAATAAACTTTTCCTATTTATAAAATTTTTGTTTTTTACCGCCAACCATAAAAAAAAAAAAACAGTTTCTATGTGAACTTAACTCTAAAATTTATTGATTTGATTTCAAATGACGAATTTAAAATGTTGAAACTCATCTATCTTATGAGTGATGCATATATATGTCAAAATTATAAATTTTAGAATTAACTTAGTATAAAATTAAGCGGTCAGAATTATAAAGTTTATAAATTAATTTTAATATATTTTATTTTTTTAATTTTTTTTTACCAATTTGTATGTAGATGCATCACTCAAAAAGTCGATCACTTTTAATATTTGAATTTATCGTTTGAAGCCAATTCGATAAATTTTAAAATAAAATTTACAAATAAACTTTGATAAATTTAAATACATCCTAGTTCTACTCTATATTTAAATTCGACAAATGATGATATGTTTTCTTGTATTTACTTTTCTTATCTCAGTGCCATTGAATATAATTTGCATTACTAGATAAGATATTGTGTTACTGTGTATCCTTCACGAATTAAATTATTTTGTATAGAAAATTGCCTCTCAATCTTCAATTCGAAGTACTTGGTTGAAGCACCTTGACTTTGAATTTAATTAATCAATTCTGTATTCTTTACCATATCCCCTGCTCTACCTAACATAAAATGATTAGGAAATAATTGGAACAAACTCAAACTATCACTAGACAAATAAAATTTAAGAATTGTAAACTACAAAATATGTAAGGAAATTGCATTTTTGATGTACATATATATCCTAAATGGATTTTTCATAAATTTAAATGAAATGCTTGTAAAAGTATATTGAAATTGAAAATGAGTGAGACTATGATACTATACATATCACATATTGGTCTCTACTATAAATTAATGTCTTTATTTTCAAAGTACAAAAAGCCGACCTGAACCATTCAACATGATTTCCATATGAGAATTTACATGCAGACTAAATTTTACATTTTTTTTCAAAATTATTTTACAATTTTTAGATATTAAGAAAATCATTATTTTTTGAATGGTTTGTAATTTTAGATCAAGTGATTTTCTACCTATTTAAAAAATAGTAGTTTTTTTTTTGTAAAAAATATAAAATTTAATCTACATGTACATTTTCATTCGACTATTTAAACTTTAAAAACAGAAGAAATATTAATCAATAGTACATACCATTCTGCGCCATACATAGTAAAATGGTCTCAATCTTTGAAAATTATTTAATGAACCATGAAAATATTTAACAAATAACGAATTTGTTGTAAGTGTCCTACTTTAGAATTCGCATCCACTGAGATATCTTAACTTTTGTGTGTGTTTCTTTCTGGAAAATCTCAATCGTTCAAATACGTTCTACACGAATCTCAAAACACAAATAATACTGACCCTGCGCTATCCGAATAGGCACTGGACACTTCGATCACGCAAAAGCTGAGATATCTAGATGATATGCACTCCCTACTTAATTTGTTCCAAATTTGACTCCATTAAAGCAGCATTATGGAACCCGGAATTTATATATATATATATATAAATGAGGAGGGATCTACTTACAATATTTGAAAACTACAACATGTTATAACATTCGGTTTTACAATTTGTAAATTCCAAACAGTCGATCCAAGCCGTTCAACATAATCTCTATATTATAATGTGCTTTAAGACCATATTTTATATTTTTCTGAATTTGTTGACTATTTATTAAGTATTTTACAAAACTGCTTGTTTTAGATAATTCTGTACCACTGACAAACAACAGTTTAATAAATAGTAAACAAATTAAAAAAATATATATATAAAACTTGATCTCAAAGTACATTTTAATGTAGAGATCATGTTGAACGGTTTGGATCAATTGTTTGGACTTTGAAAATTGCAAAATCGAATGTTGTAATATGTTGTAAGATCCAAAATGTTGTAAGTGGATCCCTCCTCTATATGTGTGTGTGTGTGTGTGTGTGAGAGAGAGAGAGAGAGAGGGGTTGGATAATTACAAATTGATTGTTCCTGAGATCCCGTGCAGCTAAATCGTTTTTTAATTTTCAAAGTCCAAAAAACCGATTCAAACTGTTAGATGTGATCTCTATATTAAAATATACTTGGAAACCAAATTTTACATTTTTTAGAATTTTTTTACTATTTATTAAGTCACTTTGAAAATCGCTGATCCAACGGTAACTTCTGGTTTTACTGTTTGGTTAAGCCACCGTTGGATCAGCGATTTTCAAAGTAGCTTAATAAATAGTAAATAAATTCCAAAAAATGTAAAGTTTTGACTTAGTTGCACAGATTCTCAGAAACAAATGATATAAAGGGTCGCAATGACATTTAGTATTTTCATTCTTAGAGTCGCAACAACAAATGACAACCCCAAAAATTGGGCCACCAAGTCCACCAAGTATCATTGCAGTCCTAGTATATTTTGAATTCCCCACAAATTATGGTTTATTTATTTATTTAATTTTAGAGAATGGTATTAATAAAAATTTCAGTTTTGAAATCTTTCTCAAAGAGGGAAAGAGATCACCTTCCTCCAGTGCCACTGACACGTGGATCTAAATGGATTTAAATATTAGTTTTTAATTTTATTACGGACCCACGTGTCAACGACATAGGAGCTGGAAAATCTTGAGAAGCAGAGAATTTGGTTCCCCCAAAAAGGCAACACATTCGCCTTCATTGACAAATGAAGGGACCTGGCGTAGGTTATGAAAACAGAATTGAGAGAGCACACTACTAGTTTTTTTGTAAACATTGTGTGATTCGTCATGTTTTTAATATATTGGTTTAGAAGTTATGTTACATGATAGTATTATACAAGTAAACATAACCTAGATTTATATATGTTTGTTTTTCATAAAATACTATTTCTATTTCAAATTAAATAAAATTGATCTGCATCATATTCAAATAATATATGATGGATTTATAATTTTTAGTTTCTAGTTTGTAAAATTATAAACGATGATTGTTCATATCCTACCATTAAATTATTTGAAAGAAGAAGAGAAAAAAAATATACTATATACTCGGAACATTGAACCAGGACCAAACACTAAACAGAGAGCGCATTGGTGCTATATATATTACATGCAGCCCAGACAGACTGTTTCAAATCTAACCATTAATTTTTTGAAATACACGAATCTCAAAACAAATGAATAGTTGGATTTGGAAAAACACGGTCCTGCAATTTCAAAGAATCGCAGCAGATTTATTTCTGTCCTGACAATACCCAATCCGAACTTTGAGCAGGATTTAATTTTGAAGGTCAACGATGCAAACTTAAGCTATTTCGATATTTTGTTTCTTGAGACAAGACAATTAATAGTGAATAGCTAGTCTGAACTAATTTGGATGTTTGCTATTTGAACCTGACAATAGCAAATACTGGTGTGACCAGCTGTAATTCTATGACTGTCTAGACTAAAATCTAAAACAAATCTGATCTATTTTATATCCCTCCAACGACTTTTGTCAGAATCACATAATTACAAAGCAACAAAATGCATTTAAGTTACGTACTAAGCCAACATGCATGCAAGATTTCATACTACAATTACTTGATTCCTAAATTAACCAAAGCAAGTAATAACCAATATCTGAAGTTGACTTTTCATATACATGTAATTTACAATATTTAATTGTTGGAAATACCATATATGTGAACACTGAAATGACCAAATTAAACTGTTTTGGACCCGAATTTGTTACATGCATGCATGACATTTCGATTTCTCAGTTGACCGCACGTTTCTGCGCACAACATATATACATGTTAATTCAAATGGGTAGTTGACTTAGATAGAAAAGAAATTATATATTTTTCTGGTGACAACTGACAACTGACAACTAACATATACATGCATCTACATTTAAAATTGGAAGATAATTTGAGCTGTTGTTGTTAATTAAAGTAAAGCTATATTATAATTGGTTAATCAATAATACTTTGTAATCTCAACAGTACTTAGTGAGATTTAATTTACTAAGTTTGACCATATAGAGTTTAATTAAACTATATCCTTAACTATTTGACAATTAAAGTCTTCGTGCTACAAACGATTTCGCAGCTACAGTACACCTAAATCTGATATATATTATTCATTATTTAATTTATTGACAATCAACTTATGAGAGCTCATAATTAAATGTATTCAAATCAAATAATCTAATTGGCAATCATAGCCTAAAGTCGCCCCCCCATAGTATATTTAAGGGTCGACGACCTAGAGCCTCTATCACAGTTTAATTACATTACATCAATGGAAATTACTAGACTAAGTTGTGTGATGATACTATCTCTTACAATACTCATCAACCTCACATCCTTTGTTCTATCACAACTCAATGGATTACAAACCCTAGATATTTACTCCAAGATCGCCACCGATCCCCGTGCCGCGTCATCAGTCGCAACTGATTTTGGCAACTTGTCAGTATCCTTCCCTGCTGCTGTGTTCTACCCGTCTTCTCCAGACGACATAGCAACACTGGTACGCTTCTCCTATACCTCCATGAAACCCTTCACAATCTCACCACGGGGCGTGGGCCATTCGATGAATGGTCAGACGTTTGCCCCAGATGGCATTGTTATAGACATGCTATCGCTTGGCCATGGCCATGATGATCATCGTGTAACTGTGAGTACTGATGGCCACGTACCCTATGCTGATGTTGGAGGAGAACAACATTGGATTGATGTGCTCAATGCTACACTCAAACACGGTCTAATGCCACGTGTATTTACTGATTATTTGTATGCAACAGTCGGCGGCACAATCTCAAATGCCGGCATTGGAGGCCAAGCATTCAGGAATGGTCCACAGACTTCCAATGTGTATGAGTTGGATGTCATCACAGGTATATTAATTAAAAGACAAAAGCTAATTAAGCTTATATCAAAAAAACAATATACAAGTTGCACCCTCGAAAGCAAAAAGTGTTAATGTTTTGTTGACATGCTAGCTAGGTTGAAATAAGAAAGATATGATTGATCAGTGTATTAAAATCTTTTTTTTTTTTTATCAATATAAAGACTTGACAAAAAGTATTTTTTGCTAACTGAAATATGTAGGAACTGGAGAAATGGTCACATGCTCTAGAGATAGAGAACCTGATCTATTCTATGCTGCATTGGGAGGTTTAGGTCAATTCGGAGTCATTACTAAGGCTCGAATAGCACTTGAGCCTGCTAAGAAGATGGCACGATGGGTACGGCTTATTTACACAGACATGGAGTTATTCACGAGGGATCAGGAGAAGCTGATATCTTTAGAGAAAACATCGACAGGCTTCGACTTTGTAGAAGGCCAAGTTATATTGAGCGAGGCGCAGGTTCCTGGAATAAAGTCATCTTTCTTCTCAGACAGTGACATAGAGAAGATAACTCGGCTTGCTGCCGGAAATAACGGACCCATATATCTTCTTGAAGGTGCGGCATATTACGATTATAGCACGGCGACCTCAGTGTCAGAGGTACTTATTTTATTGTTGTTCCTTTTTTGGCACACATGCAAATATAATTTTCTGTTTCATTTTTATTTGAAATGACCATTTTAGTTTCATCTGGTACATGGAATAAACGTTCTTTGAATTAATAATGCAGGATTTGGATAACTTTGTAACTTTAGCCATTAAAATGGAAGTTTTAATAAATTCAAGTCTCAATTATTTACATTTAGTTTAGTGGATTTCCATACATGCTTGGTAAATTAAATTCTGCATGATAGAGAGAAATTATTAATGATAATTGTGATGTTTTTTTTACAGAATGTAACATTGTTGCTGGAAGAGTTACAGTATGAATCTGGCTTTGCATTCAATAGAGACGTACCATTGGTTGATTTCGTTGATCGAGTGCACTATGAAGAGACCTTTCTGAGGTCTCTTGGATTATGGCTGGTTCCTCATCCATGGCTCATTTTATTTGTGCCCAAATCAAAGATACTTGATTTTGATTCAAGAATTTTTAAGGGTACCTTGAAAGACAACAAAGCAGCTGGTCTTATTTTGATTTATCCGATGAACAGAAATAAGTAAGCGATTAATCTGAGTTCCATTGAAAATACTATTTATCAATAATTATGTTTGATTACATAATTAATTATTCCTAAGAAATTTCTGCACTGCTTTTACTAGGTGGGATGATAAAATGTCAGCAGTGATTCCAACTGAGGAAGTTTTCTATGCAGTAAGCATTCTTTGGTCAGCGGTTGCAAATGACATAGAAATCCTGGAAAATGAGAATAAAAAAATATTAACCATTTGTGAAGATAGTAAATTTGGATGCAAAGAGTATCTGCCACATTATACAAATATGGGAGATTGGCAAAAACACTTTGGCAATAAATGGAGCAAGTTTGTGTCAAGGAAGAAGAAGTTTGATCCCAAAGCACTCATGTCTCCAGGACAACAAATATTTAGAAAGTTAAATTAGACGGTCATTATGGATTTAATTGTATAGCAACTAGTTAGTTTATTAGAAAAAAATTCAGATAATTTTATTGTAATTATACATCTGTCGCTATTATTAAAATTAATTGACAAAATAGAAAATAATTTATTTTCTCATTCTATCATGTAAGATCTGTTATCAGAAATTGTAACCCATTATATTTAGATTATAATATGATTTGTTGTTTATCTGATGGTAAAGCAAACATCCAAATATTTACACTATTATAATTATATTAGGACTGGTAGAGAGGAGTCAACTGAGATCACCTGGCAGCTAGGGTGCATGCATTTTGTTTTTAGCATTCAATTTTTTAATTGTAAACTCAGAATTATCTTACACAACTATAGAATTGTAATAATATTATCTAATACAAAAGTCCACTCTATTCCATGCCAACCTGTTCCATGCACGTTTCTCTAAGTGTATTATTAAATCTAGCTACTAGATAATAATTAAGTCAAAAAAATGGCATCGGATCTGTACAAATTAAGTCAAAATCATGCCCTATGATTATCTGTTAGCTAGTATTTTGATGAAGTATAAAAAATAATAAATAATTAAGGAGAAATTTTAATTCTGTTGTTCTCTCTTATTACAAATTACATATTATCACAGGAAAATAAAAGAAATAATAAAAGATGTATAACATACAGAAATAAAATTATTACAAACCAAAGTAACTTATCTAAATCAGTTGTATATATACAATCAAGGCACATACATGAAAGAAAAATAACTGATCTATACTGTACATGAAAAAAAATTATTGAAATAGATAAATGATACTTTCTTTTCATATTTGAGGTGCTCAAGTTATTGATTAAAAAAAAAAAAAAAGATGAAGTTGGTCGTTTTAATATTAAATAAACTTCAAGAACTAGTTTTTATTGGTAGGAAATAGGAAATGAAATTGAAAATAGGAAATGTTGGGTTGAAAATTAAAAAATGGGAAGGCAGGTGAGGGATGCCATAAGAGTATAAGACTATCAAAACTGGAAAAAGGAAGAAAAAAAAAGTGGGACACCATAAGCCTCTCAAAACCGGAAAATCGAAAAAAACAAAGTGGGACGCCAAAAGGCACTCAAAACCGAAATTAATTTTTTTGTGAACTTTACATATTCTGACAGCCTATTTTGTGAATTTTGCACAAAATAGGCCAATCTACAAGGCCAAAATTTGTGTTCTTTGTTTCGAAAATCTTAGGAGAGTCTCTAGCTATGTCAGATGTTTGATTTTGTGATAGGCAGTCCGTGTACCAGCCTGGTACAGTACCAGTTTTATTTTTTTTATTTTCAGAATCTGAACTTTAAAATACTCAGAAAAATATGAACTTTGTTTCTGTTTGTCCATGAAGATGTCCTTTATTAGGTAGATATGGTTTTAATTTTGGTTTGCATAGAGTGCTGTTTTGGGGCTGTTTGGTACCAGCAGTTTGCCACTTTATTAGTCCACTCACTTTTGCAGAGAGAAAAAAAACCAACACTGCAACAACTTACCAACTCAGTGTGATTTTAAGAGAAAATGAAACAGTTCATATGCTTCTGTTTAGCTCTAAATGCAACAAGTCTCACACTATTGGAGATAACTCATCCGGATTCCGGAGACAAATTGTACCCTGCAACCTTTATATTTATTTTTTTTATTACCAGAAATAGCAACTAGACAACTGCTCTTTAGATAGAATAGGAAATAGAATGGTAAAATACCAGTATCAATAAAGCTTAATTTAATTCTCAAATCTCAATCGAGTACACAGAAAATTAAACACACTCTCTCCAAAAAAGCAACTGGACTGGTTTCTCTCCATGGTTCTTACACAGTTCCTAAATGCTATATAATTTGTAGCTAGACCTATAAAATTTGGAGGGGCAATTTTGCATGCATGCCACACTTCACAATTCCACAATTCCTCTGTTCAACTTCAACTACTATTCCGCTCGGAGCCAAACAGACCTTTATTTATATTAAGGAATAGCAAACAAACCAGTACAGTTATTGCATTTGCACTGCTAGTTTTTTCCTTGTTACACGGATTGGCATTCCTCCCTTCATCCTCACTGTTGGAAAATTTACAACTTGGTCCTCTTCTGCGACCCATCTACATAATTAAAATTTTGAAAAAGGTTTATTTAGTTCAAACATATTAAAAGAAAATGACATTTGAGGGGGCAATTATGCATGCCATGTTATGTAAGTCAGCGATTTCGATAAATTTATTCTAATAAAAATAATTTAATTGCTTTTAAAAATTCCGTTGACAATGATTATGCCCTTTTGTTGACTAATTGTAAGAATAATATATAAAGCCTTTCACTCATGTATGCACGTTTTCACCAAATAAAAATTCATTTGTTCTAACTATAATTAAGTTAAGCAATGAAGAGGAGAACAAAAAAAAGATGCAATTATCAAAATTCCAAGGATGTTCAACATATTTTGCGCAATTTTTTTTTAGCCATCTTTATATGGTGTGAACCGTACTTGTGATGCCATATTTTAATTTTTGCTTCATTTTGGAGGAAGTATACAAAAGCATAAATGTTGAATACTGACGTGAAATTAGTGACCAAATGGTGGAGAAAAATGGCAGCCTCAAGCCTGGACAGATCCATTCCTGGGCAAAGCCTCTGCCCCGCTCCAAACGGCATAAAGGAGCATCTGTTTATATCATTCTCCTATCAAAACACAAAACAAACCATCACAACAATAACACTAATCAATGCAACACCAACATACATGATCCTACTCATTTATGGATAATTCTCAATTAATCACGTACCCTCCACCTCCATGGATTAAATTCATATGGGTCCTTGTAATTCTCCTCAGAAAGGTGCATAAATCTTAGATATGAAATAACACGCCATCCTTTAGGGATCAATAATCCTTTGATCTCTACATCCCTTACCGCCTTTCGCCATGTACTGACTATGACATTGCCAATACGCAGACTCTCTGAAATAACCTACATATATTACATCTCTCTTATTTTGCAATGTTAGCCAAGAGTAAAAATGAAAAGATAAAAAAAAAAAAAAAAACAGAGAGAGAAAGCCAAGTTGATGTACATCTTGCGTGAAAGGCAGAGACAAATAGTCCATCCAGGACAAATTTTCACCAAGCATCAACTTCCGATTCTTCAGTTTCATGTTTTCATCCTGAAGAAACCACATGTTTAACAAAATAAAGCTACAAATATTTATACATAAAACTTGATCTCTACATTTGAATTTTGAAAGTGATTTACTTGTGCACCTTTGTCACACACAGATGAGTAATATTTAATTTCCTAGCCTCCAATGTGGAATTTTTTTGTTTGTGAATAATGTGCCAATTAAAAGTTTTTATTCCAGTTTTGAAAGGGAACACAATTATCCAAAAAACAGAATGAGAGTCTTATCTGGATATATATTCAACAATAATCCAAGCAAGTTGCTTGATTTATATGCTTAATTTTCAGCTCATGTTAATCTGGGTCTAAATTCAGTTGTTTAATATCATTTAGATCTATAAATTATCGGTCCAGCATTCCAGTCTTAATTTCTATGCTTGAGTCAATCCTAAACCATTTAATAATTTGTCTGAAATGCAAAACCCAAAACTGATGTATACTAGAAGCACATGGTTTGACCCTACTTGTTCGATGAATAAAATTACTAAAAGTATGGTTTGGATTTATACAGATTGGTTGAAAAGATGCTAAACATCATACTTCTTTTTTGTGTTGCCAAATTACTCGGTCAGAAGCTGGCATTTTTGTAGGTAGCAATAAATTATATATCTAAATATAGTTTACCTCCAGTTGATGGAGAGCACGCGGGCATTCACTGAGATACTTGATTACCAAGGTGATGAGAACTGGTACTGAATCCTCAGCTGGTATCATGAAATCAACCATGTTTTCTGATATTAGTTCATCTGTCAATTTATCATTATTATCGCTGATTAGCACATCTATTGCATCTCTTGGGATTCTGCCTTTGATGTTGTTCCTCTTCTTTTGAAGTATCCTTTTTATTATTGTTGTTATTCTCTTTTTTGCCTGAAAAAATATACGGAAAAGTAATGGAGATTTTTAAAGATACAATTTGATGTTAATCTCCTTGGATTTGTGCAATAAACGACATTAAACATCACTTTTAAACTAGCTTTTTATTAGAAGCAGTTGGAATTGGAATTATTTCAAGAAATATATATTTTCACCTATAAAATAAGTAAAAAAAAAAGAAGAAATACAGAGGTGTCAATTTCCGTCTTGTCATCTCATATAGATATTTGGTATTAGATTATTATTCAACTGGTACTAATCTTGGTACTGGTACAGTAGCAATCAAATGAGGGGGCTAACAATAAAAAGGTCTGAGACTATGCACTTCACAACATTGGTTGCTTTACTTTCTGTAATTGCTTGTACAGGTTTGTGGAACTTGTGATTTGTTTAAACCCTGGTATTGACAGAGATTGTTTGAATTAAGTGTAAACCTGAAGTGACCGTTGTAGCTGGCTTCCCGGCAGCTTAATTGGAAATGATATCAAACCAGCAACGAACTCTTGAAATTGGTACCGTATGAAGTGCATATCGTTTCCAGGCTCTAATCCAATCAATGCTTTTACTAGAATTGGGAATAGTATCTAACAGAACAAATTCATATTAAGTTCGAATTAATCATAAGATACAGAAGCCTGTTTTACATCAACAAACTAAGATTTTGTAAGTAGGGTTCATTTCAGATGATACCGAAATGGTACAAAAATGGTATTTTGGTTACAGACTGCAGTTCTCTCATGCTATTTGGTATGAAAAGCTATCCTAACCTCTAATTAGATGCCCTAACTAAAAATCTTTTTAAATTTGAGGGTAATCAAACAAACTTAATTTCCTAATTAAACTTTTACTAACTTAACTTCCTAATCAAACAAACTTTTACTAACTTCTAAATTTTCAGGGTAGTCAAACAAACGTTTACTAACTTAATGTCCTAATTAAAATTTACTAAATTATCTCATAAAACTGTATGAATTCTTTATAAGACGGATGTGAGATCAATCATAGTTATATGAACGGTATCAAGTGAAATGCATGGGCTAGAATGAGATTGCATCAATACACACCTAAATATGTCAACCATGCAATACACCGTATTAATACAGCATTACAAAGTTGACTGCAAATAATTAGAAGTTATTTAAAAGGTGAGAATTTCAGAGTTACATATATTAACATATATATGACATTACAAGAAACAATTAATGAATAGGCCCACATAAATACAAGACTCAGAACCCAACTCCAAGCCCAATTAATGTCTTTCTAAGCCCAATTAGTCTGTCTCACTAATTTCTCCCCTCCCTTTAGTCGATCCTTTTTATTCACAATTCAAATTATTTAAAATAATAAGACATATATTTAATATGTATCATACAAATGTATATATATATATATATTGTACAAATATTAATATCATATACGTATTGTGATCCGACAATTTTAATATAAATTCCTACCTCTCTTACTGTTAGCAAACGCTACAAATTAATTAAGCTTTGAAATAAAAGAAAGAGAAAGAGAGATTTAACTGATTTGGCCTGGTCTTGTATGAGCACAAGGTGACCATCCTTCCAATCCTTCATGGCTCCATCCATGCGCCTCACCAAGTCGCTTGTGATCTGATCTCTAAGCTGTCCAGACTTGAGGAAGTACCCCACGAGCCCATGCACTCTTCGTTGGAGATCACCATTGCAGACCAAAATGGACGACTTGCCCATCAACTCCATTAGAGAACTCGGGTAATCAGGCACGAAGGTGTTTGTATCAGAGTGTAAGATGAATCTGCTGATCTCTACATCTGATGATAGGATCGTGCGAGCGCCAAAAAGGTGCGTCTTGAACACTTTTCCATATCTACAATTTAATTTACTGATATTGTTAGTTAACCATTGGCAAATAATTAATATTTATTAAAATAAATTAGGTTTTGAGAAAATAGGTAATACATGATTAACAGGTTAATTCTATATATCATGAGTTTAATAGGTTATTACACAAATATAATATATAGTACAAATAAAAAAATACGTAAATATAGTTATTTCAATTACAATTTGGCCTTATTCAAAGAAATATTCGTTGTTGGATTATCATTAATTATAAATGAAGTAACAATTGATATCAGTAGTAATGATAACATAAGTCCATATATTATTAAAATTAAAGAGAATAATTTTACCAAACAAAAGTCATTGGTTAACTGCATAAACTTCAAGGATTAAATATTATTATGCATAGTTTATACTAGTCCGTAGAATTATATATTATCACGAAATAAACGAAAAATAGGTTTGATCAGTACTGTGGATCAACAATACTTTTTGTGCGGAAAAAAGTGCATAAAGGTGCAATTATCATTTTTTTTTTTTTTAAAACGCAGTAGTACTTGTAATCATATTCAATGTATTAAAGATAGTCGCTGTTATCATCGTTATCATAAGTAGTGCAATAATGACTTACAACTAATATATATTATCTAAATTTTGTGTTCCATTTATTTACCCTATTAAGTCTCTCATAAGGGCAAGAACTGAACTTCTCTTAATTTTTCTTTTAGAAGTACTAATTGAATATGTACATCTCTGAAACTATCAAACTCTAAACTTACAGTATCCGTCTTTTATCGACAAAGCTCTCGGGGTTAGATGACAAAGCGCAAGAGATAAAATCAAGCGACTCTCCAATGAAAGGCCATCCATTAGAGCCATGTGGCACACGCGCCCCTCTCTTTTCCTTTCTCCTGTATAATTCATAAAGGCTGAGCCTGAGCACCAGTGCCGTTACCAGAGCCACTGTTAACCATGACCAAACAAACCAGTTCGTCGTCGTCGTCATCATCATCATGTGTGCCTCTCCCAGCCTTTCTCTGTATTAGAGAAAGAAAAGGAGAGAGGAGAGAAAGAGAGAGACTTGTACGAGGAGTAAAGGAGGAAGTAGTCAGTGTATATAAAGGCGATTAGGTACCAGAGCCAGATGGATATGATGGAATCATGCCGCTTGTTTAATTTGTTGTTACATTCAATTGAAATTGTTGAGAGAGAGGGCCCCACCCACCAGGCTAGCTAGTCATCTCTACAATAGTTTAGAGATTGAATTTTATATATATATATATATATATATATATATATATATGTTTGTTAATTTCTCACATTTTTTATTGTTAAGAAAAACGATTCAAGTTTAGAATTGAAACCATTTGCTCTCCTTTAGGAGAAACAAATAAAGAGCGTATCTAGCTCTTCTTGACAGCCTTAAAAGAGAAATTTCCAGCACATTCTTTGAATCAACACGTTAAAACAGTTGTTTTCCAAACTTATCTACAAAAGACATATTTATGTGTTCAAATTTTATTAGCATCAACAAATTTGTACAGGACTGTTGAGATCAATCAAATTTTAACAATAATTTTGTAACAGACTAACAGTTTATATATACACTAAAAAATTACTCTTTAAATGATGTATATTATTTTGAACCAGTGGCATATATAATAATAATAATAAAAATAATAACTTGACAAGTGAATATCTCATGAACATCTGAATTAAAAACTTGGTCAGATATATATTTGCTAGCTTGTACACGAATTGAGGAAAGTTGTAAGCTAAAAGGTAGTATTCTGTTCTGAAAATTTCAGAGAAATGTAACAGATAAACTGTCAAATCAACCACTCGTGCGCGTATGTGAGGTCCCATCGGCGTCAGATTCATGCACATTCGACGAGAATTAACTCCCAATAGATTGCTCTTACTTTTGTTGGAAAGTACGGTCAAAGGTACATCTTTTCTTACTCATTAACTAAGTGCATGCACCATGCTGTCGAATTCGAATTCGTATCCTCTGCATTAACTTAAAAAATCTATTATATTATTTTTGAGTTAATGAATCTCAACCGTCTGATTTGTTTTAAAATTTGTGCAAACTAAATTTGTGCTAATATTGAAAGGCTCCTTATGTTATGACGGTTTTTGTTTTAAAATTCGTGCAAACTAAATTCGCACTAATATTGAAAGGCTCCTTATGTTATAGACAGAAGTTGGATTGATTTCGTTTAAAATCAGACAGTTGAGATTCATTAACTCAAAAAGATTTTCTTTTGAATTAATGCATACACGGATTTTTTTTTATTTACCATCCTAAAAAAATATTATAAATTGAATACCACCCGTATTAAATTTGTATCAAATTTGACACTTTCGCGGACTGAATCCGCGCACCCGAAGAAGCCAGATACGCGAACTGAATAGATGCGCCTAAGAGGGCGCGAACTGAGGTCGCGGAACCACGCACCGGTGGAAACGCGGACCGAATCCGCGCACCTGCGGAAACGCACACTAGATCCGCGCACCAGACAGGCGGAACCGCATACTGGATCCGCGCACCGGCGGAAACGCCTATTGAGGCCGCGCACCCGGGATCTGGTCTATTTAAGTGGTTTTTTTACACTGTTTTCATTCCATATTCAAGAAGCAAAACACCTGAAGGACAAAAAAGAATACCGTAAGTTTCTAATTATTTTATTTTATATTTTTTTAAATTTGGTATAAATTTATTATTTTTTTTTTAATTATTTTTAATTGACTGTAAATTTATTAATTGTTAGGTCTTCATTTAATCAACCAATTATGATTGGAATTGCTTGTTATTTTGGTGGTGAAGTTTTAAATGGGCCAAAATGGTGCTTATTATAGTACTCAACATTCGAAAATGTTCAATATTAGTCCAGATTTAGATTTTAGAGGTATAACTAGAGAAGTGTACCAGCAAGTTGGTATTGATCCGAATTATTATGAACTGGTAATTTCCGCAAGAATCAATATTGGTCAAGGCAACCAAACCTGGTTCCAACAGCTCCCGGTACAAGACGATAATAGCTGGGGATTGTATACCCAAATGACAATGAATTTGACCACTCCTTTCAAGTTCGTAGAGTTATATATTGTAGCCAACTCCAGACATAACCGCAGACATAACCCAAACCAAAACACTGGAAATAACCCCAGACAGAACACCACACCTATGCCGCAATTAACCCAGGGTAGGATTCGTGAACAATCTGTGACGGGTCCTGTCCGAGCCCTAACTTTGGGGAGTACTAGTCGGTCCTCATCTGTAGGGGCTGGACCTAGTCGCTCCCAACCTAACCGAGGACGTTCACGGGTTCCATCCACTAGCTCTAGTCGGGCCCAAACCGACCAAAATCGATCTCCAACCCCGTAACCGCTTTATTATGCTGAAAATACGAGATGAAGATCCCGAAGAGCGGGAGGCGAGAGGAAATGTGGGATGCCAGTGATGGCGGTGGGGCAACTGATTTTAGTGATGTGGATACAAATTTTCCTGTGCTTGGTAGACGACAGTGGCGGGTATCGGGTGGTGCACACCGACACCCGTTCGAGCAATTTCATGACACATCGGGGTTTGAAGAAGGCGACGCTCTCTTTTTGCAACTTCGAGGTGTGTTTCATTTTTAATTAATTTAAAGAAAATCATTTATGAATTGTTAAATTTTTATATTCGTTAATTTTTAAAATTTTGAAATAGGATGGAAAACAACATGAATTGTCTGAGGGGATGACGTACTCCAGCAAAGATCAAATGCAAGAAAAAAATTTCCATTGGCATATAAAGAAAAATATCGAGGTGAATCAGACACACAGTGACACAAAAAGGTTGAGGTATAAGTGCAAGAGCGACCGGTTGCCAATGGGGGGTTGGTTGCGAGAGCTACAGGTTTTGGTAATGACCGGGCAGTCACAAAATTTAAGGGACCTCACACATGCTACGCTGATGCATCCAGGTCAGATCATGCGCAGTTGACGTCTGCAATGGTCGCCAACTGCATAAAGTTGTCATTACGCAAAAATGCTGATATTAGTATCAGCACCATCACCGATCTGGTTGCTGAAAGGTACGAGGGAATCGTCCCTAAGTACAACAAATTATGGCGTGGTAGAGAGTTAGCAATTGCTCGGGCATTTGGTAGTTGGGAGGGGTCTTACGGGCTTCTTATCCCTTTGTTGGATGCAATCAAAAGGGCAAATCCGAGAACCCAATATAAAGTTGTTTCAAAGCGAACCAAAAGAGATGGGTACCAGGTATTTCATGCGATTAGCATGGGCTTGGGGGCCATGTATTGAAGCGCGTTAGTCACCTCGGACCCGGTTATCGGCATTGATGCTTGTTTCCTATCAGGTAGATATAAGGGTAAATTGTTGATTGTGACTGGATATGATGCGGAGAACCAGTTAATCCCGCTAGCATTTGGGTTGGTAGAGAGTGAGGAATTTGAGAATTGGGGGTGGTTTATGAAGTGGGTGAGGCGGTTTGTAATTGGTCCAAATAGATTCATGTGTGTGGTATCCGACCAGGCACATGGGCATAAAAAAGTGTTCATACGGGATGATCTAGGTTGGTCGAGGAGAATGGGGAGTGTGTTCACCGATCTTGCTCTCAACATGTATTTGAGAATTTTGGTAAACACACCAAGGATAAAATTGCTGCAAAATTTTTCAAAATTTTGGTGAAAAAGAAGAAACCAAGAAGAATGGCAGAAGGCCTCGATGCAATCGGAAGGAGAAATCCCAAATGGCTGAATTACTTGGATACATGTGGGAAGTACAATCCTGATGACGAGGCAGAACCGGCTAAGCCATGGAAGGTGTATCAAGCTATGGACAACGGGGCTCGTTGGGAAATCATGACTAGCAACGGTTCTGAATCGCTCAACAATATCTTCAAAACTTCCCGAAGGTTGGTGTTTTATAATCAACGAAAATTTTATTATTTCTTGATGGTTTTACGTTTCTTAATTTAATAGTAAGTTGTTATTTTTTGCAGGTTACCAGTTGCCGCAATTGTTGAGGAGACGTTCGCCAAGTGTGTCGATTGGTTTGTTGAAAGAAGAGAGCGTGCGGTTGAATTGCAATTGCAGGGTCAACTTTTTTCCACTCGTATCCATGAAAAGATGGATAAGCACATTCAGAAGACCTCAAAAATGAGCGCAATCACATTCGGCCATAACGAGTGGCAGGTGACCTCCCATGGTGAGAAAATCTTATATGACATGAGTATAGACAGCTTGTCACAAATGGAGCGAGATGCCACATATAGAGTCGTACTTCAGGACAACAATCGTATGGAATGCACATGCCAAAAACCTCAGCTAAGTGGAATACCATGTGTTCACGTGATGTCTATGTGTCGCTTAAGGTACTAATCTCTGATAATAATTTCATAATCATCGCATAATAATTTTATAATGTTGACATTATGTGTGTAAAATTGTAGACACTTGGATCCAAATATTTTCGTAAATTACTACTACAACATTGAAGAACTAATCGCCACATGGAGTGGCGAATTCCACGTGTATGACAATCAAAGTGATTGGCCGGCGTACGAAGGACCAATCTTAGTTCCAGAGCGCAAAATGGTGAAATTGGGCAGAAGACGACACATTCGGATCCGAATGTGGATGGATATACTGGAAGGAAGAACAGTGGGAAATCAGCCCAACAGAGCAACCATGGAAAGTAATGCGAGAAGGAGAAGGGATGCACGAGGTAATACTCAATAAAAAAATAATGAATGCGAGAAGGAGAAGGAAATGCGAGAAGAAGAAGGAAAGTAGGTTTCAGTTGTTTGTATGTTTAATTATTTTTCAGCTAAATGAGAATAGACAATTGTTGTTTGTATGTTGTACTATTTATAACTTATGTGGAAGTAGACGTCAACTTTTGTGTACGACATAACATAAGAAAATAAGCAAATAAAAAAACAAACAATGTAACAAGAAATATCATAACATATAATAGTCCCAAAAGTCATAACAGAAAATATCATAACAGATAACAGTCCCAAAAGTCATAACAGAAAATATCATAACATATAAGATCGATCACTGACTGGATGGTGTGAATATGACCTTCTTTCTCTTAACCCTCTTGCCGCGTCCTCCCTCCTCCTCCTCCTCCTCCTCATGTGCCTGAAATGCAGGTGTGTAGGATCGGGATGGCGGTGACGCCTGTGATGGTTGTGGAGCCTCCTCTTGTATCTCCCCGAACAGTCTGCTATCCTGAGAGCCGCCCTGATCTGCCCCAGGACCGAATATGATGTCGGCTGTATCAGGCACATAATCCTGAGAACCATACGGGAGATCCTGTTGGGTCGGTGCAACATGTGGCTGAGAGAAGAATACCGGAGAAGAAGGGTCATCCTGAGAAGGGAAATCCTCGGGCTGCGTGTAGCCACCGTACTGAGATCCCAGGTGAAATGCAAAGTCCTGTGCTGGATCCTCCTCCTGTATATCCCCATCACATGGGCGCCGTGTACGTCCCTGAAATAAAATTATTAGGTTTCAAAATAAAGATAACACGACATAATAAAGACATTAAACACGTACTGCCACATAACCAGCAGCCTCAAATGCTGCCTCAACAGTCGCAGCTGTGTGTATATCTGAACAATCTGGATGGGGGGTGCTCATCGCCTCTGCAAAGTCGTCACTCACAATGTACTGCAAGTCCTCATATTGTGGCAGATCTGACAATCTGAGGATCTTGTCCAACTGGTCCTTGTATCCGGCAATGACGACCGGTGGTGCAGCCATGCGCAACCATATCTTCCCCATCTTCTTCCACCCTCTTGTGATTGCCATTCGTGCGCTGATCAAGCATTGCTTGATGTTCATCAACACCTTCAAATAAATTGTATCAAAATTAGTGCAAAATGCAATTGAATCTCGAAAATATTTTGAAATAATAAACGAATAATCAAATCTTACAATGCGGCAACGGACCGGCGCAAGGAATGTAGCCGTACTCGTCAGTGTTCATGTCACGTCGTACCTCTAGCGGCTTCTCATTCATCTCCGATATCTGACCGTGCATATACACTGTAAATGCACAATACTCCTGATACCAACAACGATACTCCCGATCGTATGCCTCGAACGAGTAGGTCTGGAGATGCTCAGGAATAATGTCCTGCGGGGCCATGGCCTCAAGTCGCTCCACATGCTCGATGTGCACGGATCGCCAATTCCTATTAATAGTAGTGTCCAGTGCCTTGTGGAACTTGTACCACTCGTCTTTGGTAATCGGATCGGGAACAGGAAAATACTGAGCCATCCCGAACTGTCTCATAACCCGTCCGGGGTAATAATGCTCAACAACCTGGAAGTAGATAAGCGGTACCTACAAAGATAAAAATAAATAACTTTGCAAACTAGAAGTTTTAGAATTAATTAGAAATTGAGATTACAAGTGGTACCTGAGCAAACCAGAATTCCCGCTAAGCAAAGCAGATAGCAGGCAGGGAATGAAGGAAAGAGCGGGGAATAGCATCATCGTCAAAAACTGGAGCACGCTCGTCGTACGGCCTCCACTCGACGTGTTTGTCTGGCGTCATCTGTTCGAATTGACTTCGAAAAAAAGCAACTCCCGTAGGTCGTCCGTGAGGGGTACAAATAAAAGTCTTCTTAGAGCAGAATCTCTGAGCATACGTAGGACATGTCTGGAGGTTGGGCTTACCCCAATTTGGTGCCCAATCTTTCTCTCGAGGCTGTGGACGTCCGAATGGAAATCTCGTCCATGACCAGTGATGGAGGAGACCAATTGGGCCGTACATGCCTTGCTTGGTGGTCTGTTTTGGTATAAGTTCAAATTATTTTTAATAAAAACAAATAACAAATTTAAAACAAATTAAAAAATACATTTATACCTGACACGCAGTGCATAACATGCGATACAGACATGCCAAGACCGCTGCACCCCAATTCATCCGTCTGGGATTCTCCAAGTCCACCAAGAATTGAAGTAGACACGCAGGAACAGTGCTACCAGATGAATCTGGAAACATCCAACAAGCGAACATCTCCATGATATAAGCCCGGGTCCACCGAAGTACCTCATCGGGATCTGCTACAGCGGCTAGCTCTCCACTATAAATTAGGTTAATTTAGTATACAATGTAATTTGTAAAAGAAAATAATCATTAATTAATTTCAAACTCACTTGAAACGTGCTCGCAGGTATGGTATACTAATGTCGTTCTTGGAGGTCATGATGCCCTTCTTTGTTGTCCTCCGCTTCATCAACCCGGAACTCAGGAGATCGGTAACGAGCTGTGAGAAGTCTCCATACTCCACCCCCGTCACAGCATCTCAGTAATTGGCAGGCCCCATAAACAGCTAACGTCTTGGAGAGAAACTGTAATCTCTCCAACAGGCAAGTGGAATGTGTGGGTCTCCGGCCGCCACCTCTCGACCAGCGCAGAGACAAGGGCGTCATCTGCAGTGATCGAGGTAAGCTGTGACACATGCCACAGACCCATCCTCTGTAATGCTGGGGCAAATCTCGGATCGTATTTGATAGACATTTGATTATTGCGTGTACTCGTGATGTCATGACTCTACATCATTAAATTTCAAATGAAATAAAAAATAAAACCTAAATATTTATTCAAATGAAAAAATAAATTTAATGTAAGTTTAGTTTTTGAATCTGAACTTACATATGCTTTTGAGATCTTGTGGCCTTTAATCGGGAACCAGCAGACCTCGCTAATGCACTCCTTTGTCAAGTGCGGAAAGATTGTAGATCTCAATTCCTGACCCCAATCACAATCATCAAATGGTGTGCTTTGTGTACGACTGGTTGAAGCCATACTAAAAGAAATTTTATAAATTCCTTTAGATATTCACGAAATCAATATATTCAGATAATGAAGCTCTAAGATAATCTTGCTAATTTAAAATTTTGTCATTTTCGGACAATAACGTAAATAAAGGTTCTTTTTTTGTCATTTGCAAACCATTCAAGACCAATTATATGCATTTCTAATCAATTATGGTATATAATATCAAAACCATGATAAAATATATAATTGCTTATTTCATGATTTTTTGTCCAATTGAGTGCATTTTTAATCAATTGTGGTCTAGGTACTACAACAGTACTAAATGTAATTTTTTTTTTCTACTATCGATACAATAATGCAACACAATCCTAATTTCATACAAAATAACTAATAATGGACACCATTCGAGCTATTTGGTACAATTTATTTATATGAGTATTTTTCTACAATTATTCGGATTTTTTTTAGCATTTAAATAATTAAAATTGACTACAACTATTGTACAATTTATCTATATTGAACCTATCTAACTTATCTAACCTATCCAACCTATCTAACTACATCTAAAAAAATTAAATAAAAAAAAAAAAAAAATTTACCTTTTTACCGCTGGGAGCGCGCCTTGGTCTACTGTGAAAGTGAAAATCGGGTGCGCGGAGGGGTTTTATCACCACGAATCGGGTCCGCGGACTCAATACGCGTACCATCCGGGTGCGCGGACTCAATCCGCGTTTCCGCGGGTCCGCCGATTCAGATAGCGTTTCTGCGGGTCCGCCGATTCACTCCGCGTTTCCTTGGGTCCGCTGATTCAGTCCGCGTTTCCGACCTCTGCTTGGTACTCCCACTTAGTTCGCGTACCGGGCTTCTTCGGGTGCGCGGATTGAGTCTGTGAAAGTGTCAAATTTGATACAAAATTAATGCGGGTGGTATTCAATTTATAACATTTTTTTGGGATGGTAAATAAAAAAAAATCCGATGCATACATGCTCTCTGCCGGACTTTCCATGGCTGTAAGAAAAATTATAATATTTCTTTTTGTGTTATTAAAAAAATAAAAATATTTTGAATTTGAGTTATTGATCCCAGATCAAAAGTTACTTCTAAGTATATATAGAAAATAATTGAATTTTTCTACTTTAGAAAAAATAAAAAAATTCCGATGGTGTCTCAAACAACAATTGCTGAGAACTGAAAAATAGAAAAATTCAATTGTTTTCTATATTTACATAAAAGTGACTTTTGATCCGGAATTAATAACTCAGATTCAAAGTATTTTAATTTTTTTTAATAACACAAAAAAATATTTCAATTTTTATTATAGCAACGAAAAGTCCGATCTGAAAAATATTGATCCGGATTATTTGTTTCAGTCTTTCTAATAAATTAAATTATATATTATTCTATCCAATTTCAAAAAAATATCAAAAATTTATAATATTTTAATAAAAATAAAAAAATAATCTCAATTTCCAAAAAAAAAAAAGAGAACATTGTTTTAAAAACTTTTATACAATTGTGGATATAGTTTTTATTTTTTTTAAAATAGAAGAATTCAAATATTTTCTATATTTACCTAGAAGTGACTTTTGATCCGGGATCAATAACTCAGATTCAAAGCATTTTTATTTTTTCAATAACACAAAAAAATATTTCAATTTTTCTTACAGCCGCGAAAAGTCTGGTCAAAAATATATTGATCCGGTTTATTTGTTTCAGTCTTTCTAATAAATCAAATTATACCGTATTCTATCTAATTTCAAAGAAACAAAAAGAATATTTCAAATATTTTAATAAATAAATAGATAAATTATAACTTTTTAAAAAAAAAAAAAATTAAGGAACTGCCTAATAATTAAGCGGTTTCTAATAAAAATTAAGAACCACTTAATTATTAGGCCATTTGGGTCAATTTAATAAAACCTAACTTTGATGGTCATATTTGACAATTTCTATTTAATTTGACTGGTGCATATTTTAAGCGCACTTTGGACTTTACAGGGTGTTGAAGTCTGAGCAAATTTTTATTTGGACCGTATCTCCTTTCTTCAAGTTTTTAATTATAAGATGGATAATATTTTGAATTTTTAAGATTATAAAAGTTATGTCATGAAATAACCTTTGAGGAACTTTGAAATTTTTTTTTACTCGTGATGTATGTAATTTGACAGGGTTTGTCAAATAGTTTTAAAAAAAAATGATTTTGAAATCTATTGCTTGGGAAAAACATTAATTACATTCATTATTTATTGCTTGGGAGAAACATTAATTACATTGATTAGTAATAATACTTGTTATTTTAATTTCAAATTTATCTATGAAGTATGAGGAGGGTTCAAATACCTTGTGCATTTTATGTCTCATTTTGCATCACACTCATTATCTCTGCTTCCAAAATTAAAATTGTTGACTCGAACCACTCAACATGATCTCCATATTAAAATTTGTTTGAAGTCCAAATTATATATATTTTTGGAAATTTTTTACTATTTTTTAAGATATGTATAAATCATTGTGTCTAGACATTCAAAAATAGCGATTTTGTACATATCTAAAAAAGAATAGGGTTAAAATGCACCATTGGTTTTGTGCTACAATCATGCTCGACGTCTTTTTCTTTGTTTTCAAAGTTCTAACTGTCAATCCAAACCGTTTAAAATGATCTTCATATTAAAATATTTTTGGATACCAAAATTTGTATCTTTTTTGAACTATTTTACTATGTTTTTAGATAGGTACAAAATCACTATTTTGGATAGTCCAGAATCTTCTGAAAACATTGATTTTGTACCTATCTAAAAAAATAGTAAAAAAATTCTAAAATTCTAAAATTTGGTCTCTAAACACATTTTAATACAAATATTATGGTGAGCGGTTTGGATTGACGGTTCATACTTTGGAAACGAAGATAAGAATGTGGAGTATGATTGGGGCACAAAACCAATGATACATTTTAGCCCTGCTCCTAAAAAATAGCAACAATTTCAAAAAATATAAAATTTGTTATCCAAACATAATATAGATATTATGTTGAGCTGTTCGGATCGACAATTTTAGCGTTAAAGTCACAAATGTATTTGAACAGAGATTATATGATATTTTCCTTTTGAATATATATCTTGTGGATACTCTTTTCAATCATGAATTTCAATATTTTCAATATGTATTATCATTCAATCAGTATGCATACAGTAAGATCAATGCAAACTCAAACAAGCACTGCAAAATTAACAAACAAAACATCAAAGCCAGGAAATTAAAAAAAATTGAAAACCATACGATAAAAATAAAACTCACTACCACTAAAAGAGATTTATTTGAACAACAAAAGAATACATAGAAGAGTAATTTAAAATTTTCAGCCTCTTTTTCGATTGTAATGTTGATATTCATGTATTAAACAAAAGTATACTTAATTAAATAAAGCAAAAAACAGAAAGAAAAATTATATGATTTCAAACTTGATATAAAATATAATTTTATTATCAAATAACTAAATTTTATTTATTGAAAAAAAAAGCTATCTTAAAAGTTAGATACCAGATTAGTAATAATACTTATTATTTTAATTTCAAATTATTTATCTATGCAGTATGAGGAGGGTTGAAATACCTTGTACATTTCATGTCTCATTTTGTCTAACACTCATTATTTTTGTTTTCAAAGTCCAAATTGCATGTTGATTCAAACCGCTCAACATAATCTCCATATTAAAATTTGTTTGAAAACCAAATTATATATTTTTTTTGAATTTTTACTATTTTTTAAGATAGGTATAAGATCACTTGTGTTTGGACCATTCAAAAACAGTGATTTTTACAAATTTAAAAAGATAGTAACAATTTAAAAAAATTGTTATCCAAACATATTTTAATATAGATATTATTTTAAATGGTTCAGTTCGACAATTTGAATTTTAAAAACAAAGATATAGAATATGAAATATCATAAGTCATAAAAGACACGAGGCATTTGAACGGAGATATACTCATATGATATTTACTTTTTGAATATATATCTTGTGGATACTCTTTTCAATCATGAATTTCAATATTTTTTTTAACATCTATTATCATTTAATCAGTATGCATACATTAAGATCAATGCAAACTCAAACAAGCACTACAAAATTAACAAACAAAACATAAAAGCCAGGAAATAAAAAAAAAAAGGGAAAACCATACGATAAAAATAAAACTCGTTACCCCTAAAAAATTTACTTGAACAACAAAAGAATACAATACATAGATGAGTAATTTAAAATTTTCAGCCCCTTGTTCGAATGTAATTGCGGACTCATTGATATCCATATATTAACAAAAGTATACTTAATTAAATAAAGCAAAAAAGTAGAAAAAATATATGACTTCAAACTTGATATAAAATATAATTTCATTATCAAATAACTAAATTTTATTTTTTGCAAAAAATTATCTTAAATTGGATAGCAGTGAAAATTATAATTATGGACTTTTGAGTTAGAAAATAATTCCCAACAAAATAAAATATTGTAGGAAAAAATAACTTCATTAAGTCTTAGATAATAATTCCCAAAAAAATAAAATATTGTTGAAAAAACTAACTTCATTGCAAAAACATCAACGAGGCATGATGTTTTATATCTGATTAATTTCAACACAAGTATATCGATGTTTTATTATGAATATATCGATATTTAATTATAAAAAACATCGGTAAATTGCTGATGCAAAATAAATACTTTAAAAAAAAGGGTACTGCTAGCATTGCCAGCGTAGGTGCCTATTTTCTAGAATTTTTTTTAGAAACCATAAATAATAAAAAATGAAATTTTATCAAATTACTTAGATTATTACAACAAAAAAAATCATAAGAACCAAGATACTATTTTGGTCCGAACCGTTTTCACATATTTCAAAAGAAAATGATGTAGTTATTAGTGAAAAACTTGTGAAAACATTTCAAATAGAAATAGCAATTCGGTCCGAGAAAAAAAAAATACTTCAGACCAAAATGACATCTCGGTTCTTATAATTTTTTTAAAAACCAAAATAATCAAGTTGGTTTTATAAAATCTCTTTTTTCATTTATGGTTTCTAAAAAAATTCTATTTCCTACCGCTGGCAGGGGTAACTTTCCAATTTTTGAAAATCTGAGGGTATATTTGGAATTCCGTTTCTTTAGGAAATAAAAATTTCGGCCCTACCCGATGACTATAAAACAGAACCTCAATATTGCACACTACCCAAAATCATTACCCAAATGCAGATAGGTTGAGATACTGAATCTGGGCCGAGTGAGCAATCCATATTGGACCATAATTTTAATTTGTTAATTAATGTAGGACCAGGCAACAAAGTAAGAAAAAAACAATGACATTGGGTATTGGTTATTTTAAGCCCAATAGTGCATCTGGCCCATTATGGCTACTTTAAGTGCTCTGAGTACAGAAACAACCAAATGAACAATTAAACAGTTGTAAACCTGATAAGAGAACACCATAAAAGTAAAAGGAAGTTACAGTTTTCAGTTGTTTAATTATTTTTTATTTTTGCCTTTTATTGTGAGGATACCATATTTTTTTTCTGATTACATGTATACTGTAAGCATATAATTAGATTCTATTTTCACTTCATCAAGCTAGTATATGTGCAGTAATCAATGTTTTAAAATGCGGTTTTGTTCATGCATGCAGAAGATCACTGCATACCGCATATGCGGATTTTAAAACGGACTTATATATATATGCTGATTTTAAACTACATATTAATTTATTTTCACTCAAAACATGCAATATGTTCAAATTAAAAATAACTTGTGTCACATGTCGAGGAAAGAATTACATCAAATTTTAGCATATTAAAATCATTCAGTGAATTGGGTCTGAGCAGGGGACATTGATCCTAAAGTAACTCACTAAATTAATTAGATACAAATAATTATTTCAACCAAATGCAAACAATTAATTAATTAACACTCATTGATAGAATAGCATGATGCCAGATGCAAATAATTACATGATTAAAAATCAACATGCCTCTTTAAATTGAAAATATGTGATTTTCATACAAAATCACATATATGAGATTGCATGAAGATTTTCATGCGGAATCAAACTATATAAGCATATATGGCCACATATGCGACCGTATGAACCGCATTTTACAACATTGGCAGTAATACAATTTTCTTTCATATTAGCCCCTCCACCAAATATATACGTGCTACGTTAGTACGGTGACAAGACAATTTATTTTTTTGTTTTATCATAATGATATGCTATTCAAGATTTTGTTTTATCTTTTGAGTCAATTATCAACATATATGAGTTAAATTGTTAGGCAATTCAATTGACAAAGCAAGAAAAAGACGTGTTTTATGTTGAACCAGATATCACCACCAATTATTGGTTGCCAAGTGGCTCTCAATTAGGTGCCTTATCCAAGCGTACTAGCTATTCTATGCTGGTACATTATTTGAGTTATCTACAAAACCTTTCATTCAATAAATTAAATAAACTATAGAAATTGATCCTTAACATTATCCCCTTAATTAAGCCTATGAATATACAAATTAGTATTAGCCACAAAATATTTTCAATGATTTTTATCTTTGAAACCAAATCAAGAGAGTTTGGTAGAACACAAAATTTAACCTTCTTTTTACTATTTAATATGTCATAAAAAAAAAATTCAAAGGATTGCATATCAGTCCCTCTCCGTTCCTTTTAGATTTAGCCCATCCATATCAGCTAAGTATATATATAGGGTATATTTAGCGCTCACCTAAGTTCTTCATAAATCTTTTCTTTGTGTTTGTTCAAGGGCTACAATTTAACTTGAGAGATCAAACAATTGTTTTAAAAGGTAGGGAGGTGGCCCAACAGAAATAAGATCGATATATTTGTTCTTGCATTTTCTCTCCTGCATGCTTAAAAGAGTTTTTATTTTCTTCATCAAGAACTAAATATTCAGACTCGTCTCGACTTGATTTACATTAATTATATTTTGCTAATATATTGATTAATTTTTACAGAATTTTATATTGCAGAATTATTTTATTTTTATTCTTAAATTCCTCATTAAAAGAAAGCTATCGGGAAATATTCCAACACTCTGTCTATTCTTTTCTATTTATATTCTTGTGAAATTATGTTGTTTTTAAGTTGCTGTCCATTAAAAATTTTAAAGGAAAAATACCAATGTGACAATAAATTATTCTGGATGCATGATGCTCATGGCCGGTCCTGGGGCAAGGTAGTCAGGGCGGCCGCTCCAAGCCTCAAGATCAAAGGGGCCCCAAAAAAAAAATTAGTTTGTATATATGTAATCTGTATATATTAAAAATAAATAAAACATTAGAACTCAAATTTTGTATATATGAAAGGTCTAAACTTTTCAATAAATAGATGTGATCTATTGGCATATCAATAAAAAATGAGACGGCTAATATGCTTCTATAAGTACTTCAACACCATATGCTTATAAGTCGTTTTTGTATTTTAAAAATCCAAATAGTTGATCCAAACTGTTCAACATTATATCCATATTAAAACGTGCTTGGAGACCAAATTTTGCATATTTTTGAATTATTTTACTATTTTTTAATGTAAGTAGAAAATAATTGTTTTTTTATGGTTCAGAATCTTCTGAATCAGTGAATTTTCTACCTATCATAAAAAATAGTAAAAAAATTCCAAAAATGGTAAAATTTGATCTCCAAGTACGTTTTAATATGGATATCATATTGAACGGTTCAGATCGACTGTTTGGACTTTGAAAATACAAAAATAACTTATAAACATATAGTGTTGAAGTATTTATATTAACCGGCCTCATAAAAAAATTGTATATATAAAGAACCCAAATTTTTCTCCCGCTCCGGACTCCAAATTCTTCAGGACCGGCCTTGATGATGCTATTTATATTTGAAATGTTTCCTATAGTAAGAATCCGCTAGACTATAGAGAAGCACCTTCTCAGTAGATCAACCAGGCAAGATAAGTACTTAATCTTCAATATTGCAGTCAATCTCACTGATCAGGTTAACTTAACTGGCAAACTGAGTAGAGGAGTAAATACATAAAAGTATTTATATATGGTGTTGAAGTTTAACTTAACTGGCAAACTCCAAGGAGCTCATTAGTTGTTGAATTGAAAGCGTTACTAGATCTTTTGAATCTTTATTACTAGGTCTTTTGAACTTTTAATTGCAGTAAGAATGTGGTTATACTGATCAGTTAGGCTGATTAAAAATTTCTCAACTACATTCTGATCGGAGATATATTTATCCAGCATCCGCATCTGGTTCACGATTTCAATGATTCGCAAGAAATACTCGATCTTCTTAGACTCTTTCATTTGTAGGTTTTGAAATTATCTTCTCAACATTTGCAATTTCACTGCAATCATGTTGTCAGAGCCTTCAAACTCCTCTCTTCAAATCACCCATGCCTTTTTCGATGTAGTTACTGTTGGGATAAATTTAGCAATACTGCACTACTTTGTGCCTGTATGCTAAAGATTGAAGAGAGAAGAGTATTTTTTTGAATAGAAACAACGCTTTATTTTCTTTCTCTCTTACTCCATTACATATAGTTCTGTGGTATTTATAATAGTACAACATTCTTAAAATAATTACCGACAACTTTACTAAATTAAGACCCCACTACACAACATGCTGAAAAATAACTAATCACTACGCCTAAAATAACTATGCTTAAAATAACTAATGTCCAAAATAAACCATGCAGTTTTTATGCTGGTAAAAACTGATATGAACATGCTCTATCAATTTGAATTAATTTTCAACACTCTCCCTTAATTCAAAATTGATCATACTAAGTTTGAGATTCTGAATTTTTCAAACTTTTCTCATGCCAATGCCTTGATTAGAATGTCAGCCTTCTGTTCTTAATAACTTGCTGCTAGTAATTCTTTTTGCAATGCTTGATGCTATTTTTTAGTTTCTGCTGCTTCTTCAAAGTTGTGGATCTTTGCCTTCCACCATCTGTATACCCCACAAAAAAGTAGGATTCTCTTTCTTTTCTTCTGTAGCATGCTTGCTCTTCTTCCCTCTGTTTTTTGAAACAATCAGCTTGCACACACCCATATCTTTTGTGGTGGAAGCACTAGACATCTTTTATGTCGTGCTAGAAATGAAACTTGCCAAATCTACAATGGCCAGGTCCACCTCTGCCTTGAGAGGACTCCCCCTTTCTGTAGAACACACTTTCATCGCTTTTCTCCTCTAATCTGGACTTCGTATCATGGGTTTGCAGTGATCCCATCAATTCATCAAAGGAATAGGTTGAAAGATCCTTTGATTCTTCAATTACTTCCACCATGTGATCGATCAAATTTTGGTGCTACGCTTCTTAGCACCTTTGCCACCATGGTTTGCTCCGATATGTTGTCTCCATATGCTCGAATTTGGTTGACAACGGATGTTATTCTTGACAGAAAAATCTGCATTGATTCTTCTATTTTCATATTCATCGTCTCAAAATCTCTATGTAGGCTTTGCTGTTTTATAGCCACAACTTGAGAACTTCCCTGAAATCTTTGTTTTCAAGGTGGTAGCCTCTTCTTTAGCGGTTGTTGCCTTGCAAGTTTTCAAGGTTGCACACCAATCGACTCTACCGACAATTGCGAATTGACTCTCGTCGTCAATTCTTTGTCCCACCGAACCATTGGCTCTGATTTGATTGACCACCTCTTGTACTCTTGAAAGAAAAATTTGCACAGATTCTTTCTTGTTCATCTACAATGTTTCAAAATCCCTGCGTAGGCCTTGAAGTTTGATTGCCATGACTCCAGTACACCCTTGAAATGCTATTTTCAGGGTTGTCCATACCTCCTTTGCACTAGTGGCTACTGCAATTTTCGAGAAGATTGTGTCATCCACTACTTGTTGGATGAAGAATAGCGCCCTTGCATCTTCCTCAGAGTTTCTTGCGGATTGGGGTCTTGTGTAGGAGCACCTTTATCTACTAATTCCCACAAACCTTGCGATTGGAACAGCGTAGTCATCTTGATGCTCCAAAATTCATAGTTCTCACCTTTGAACAACGAAATTGCTGGTTGTGTGACATTTACCGTGGTGCTGCCGTTTTCTGCCATGAAAACTCCCCAAGGTTAATCGACCTACTCTGATACCATTTTGTTGAGATAAATTTAGCAATACTGCACTATTTTGTGCCAGTATGCTAAAGATTGAAGAGAGAAGAATATTTTTCTGAACAGAAACAACGCTTTATTTCCTTTCTCTCTTACTCAATTACATATAGTTCTGTGGTATTTATAATAGTACAACATTCTTAAAATAATTACCGACAACTTTACTAAATTAAGACCCCACTACACAACATGTTGAAAAATAACTAACCACTACGCCTAAAATAACTATGCTTAAAATAACTAATGCCCAAAATAAACCATGTAGTTTTTATGCTGGTAAAAACTGATATGAACATGCTCTATCAATTTGAATTAATTTTCAACAGTTGCTCCACTTATTCATGGAAATAGACTTTCTGCAACAACCTGTTGAATTAGAAACAGGATCTTAGTGTATTCATTTGATCTTCTTTTGCTCTGGTGTCAATACTTACGTAGTTAGTGTCGTAAAATCTTTGTTAACAACATCATCCCGCACTCTTTGTGAAAGTAGTAATACTCGCTACTCGCATTGTTTTCCACATGCTGTAGTTCTCCCCTCATAATACAGGACCATAAACTGTGACAGTACCCGAAGACATCGACCATAAACTGTGCCAGTACTCGAATTGTTTTCCACATGCTGTAGTTCTTCCCTCATAATACAGGACCATAAACTGTGCCAGTACTCGCATTGTTTTCAGCATGCTGTAGTTCTCCCCTCATATGATTCTTATACTTTCATGAACGCTTCTTACTTCGTTACTAACTTCTTGTTCGTACCCAAGTTCTGATACCAAATGCTAGAAATTTAACAGGATTGGGGGTATGAAAGAGAGGAGTTAGATTTCTTTTACTAAAAAGGATTAAGATCTCTTATCTTCTATTTATTATGCAACTAATTACAACCATAATTATCGAGTCCTATTTATGACTATCATAAGATACTTTTCGAATGTGCATAAATCTCTTAAATATACATACACCAAGAATATATATGCATGCATCTAAAAAGAAGCGAGCCTATGGTACAACGCAAGTACGATTTAGTCCATAATACAGATTAATATTTTTATTTTAAAAACTCTAATGGTCGATCCGAACCGTTCAACATAATTTTCTTACTATATTTAAAGATATGTAGAAAAAATAATAAACAAATTGTAAAAAAAAATATATATATATATATTCAGTCTGCAAGTACATATTTATATAGAGATTATATTGAACGGTTCGGATTGACAATTAGAATTTTGAAAACAAAAATTTTAGTTCGTATTTACGGACCAACCTGTAATATGCATAGTACCATAAACTCACTCTCTAAAAATATACATACACCAAGAATATGCATGCATCTAAAAATATACAAACTAGAATATTCAATAGACATATATACATCTAGAATATATATTTAGATTAATTAACTTTAAAACTTATCACATTGACTTCAATCGATGAATCTATGATGGATGTACATGTAAAATTTATAAACTTTTGAATTAATTTTATATAAAGTCAAGTTGTAAAAAAATAATAAAAAATAAACTTATAACCCTTTTTTTTCTTGACCGCTTGACTTTAGGTTAAATTAATTTGAAATTGATAAATTTTGCATGTAAATGCATCACTCATGAAGTAGGCTGATTACAACAGTTTGAATTCATCGTTTGAAGCCCATATGATAAGTTTTGAAGTTAAGCTCACTAACAACATAATGAGCTTAAGAACTTCATAGTTCTGCTCCATGCATACTACTACTCTATATAATAATCTAGATAATTTAAAAATAATCTAATATTATCTTCATAATTGTACTAAAATAATGATTAGGAAGGTACTGCAAACTTCAACATGTGGGATCGACTTGCTTAGGTATAAGAGCTCCTTAGTCTTAGGAGGCTATATTCTAGATGACCATGTTTGTGTAAAATAAGCCAGCTCATCTCATGACATTCCTGAAATGTAATATAACCAGACGCCTAATCAATTAATTAATTAACTAGATAGGCTTAATTTTTATATTTCTCTGCATTATTTCAGCAAAGAAATATCCAGACTCTGATTGCATGTTCAGCTTCTTTATGGAACTAACAGTGGGCATATTGAGGAGGACATCATTTCTCTGATTAACATACTGGAACAGATTGTTTTATTAAACTGATATGTAGGCAAGAACTGTCTACCAGCAACTTGTTACAATCAAGACATGATACCAACCTGGCTGATTGTCTTTCCTCCATTGCTTATGTACTCCCCACATCTCTGTGTCTGTCTCTCAATCATAAAAGGTGAAGAGAAGCCCTATAACCTAACAATTATGCGGTCCCCTATATAAGCAGCTGCAAATAAGAGACCCAGACAATGTGAACATGCCACTACATTGCATGTCTTCTAGCAAACAATGCTTTTGTTTTTTTTTCACGCCCTTAGGCAATCTAGAAAACTATGTAAATAACATACTTTCAGTTATCACTGTAGCAAGTGTGGATATTTCATTCGATCATGTGACATTTTCTAATATTGCAGTGTATGTGTAGCAGGAAATAAATCTGCTGTTAATCCAAAGGGATAACTGGGCCCCGTTATTTCTATCTCAACCATTCAAAGTTTTCCACGCAAGAATCTAAAAAAAAAAAAAAAATCATGTGCGAATCTCAACAAAGATCAACAGCTGTGATCGGAATAACAGGGTCTGTTATCCCTTAGGAATAACAGCAGATTTATTTCCATGTGTGGCATATTGCTAGAAGATCAATATAAGCCTAAAATTCGTACGAGTGTATAAAGAAAACTTTCTGAAGAGTTAATTTCCTTACTATCCTGTTTTGTAAGTTTTTCCTTTCCATCTGTAGCACAGAGATCACTGAATGAACAAAACCTTTAGATATTTTAATTTGTTAATTGTAGCACATTGCTCCCGGAATCCCATTAAAAATGTTGAACACTATAAACGTAAGTTTGACAAGTAATTGGCATAGATAAATCATACGTAGGTGAAGCCTTAATTATTTATCTGTGTACTGAAAGCATTATAAATTTTAAAAAAGTATTTATATCTGATACAAAAAAATTAATTTCTTTTAGAGATAACACAATTTGTTATATGGAGATAATATTGCACCAGAACTTTTAGAGAAGAAACATGCAATCTGCTTCAACTTGATGAACAGGTCGAAGGTCGAAGCGCAATGGAGATACAGTTCATTAACGGGCACTTAAGAAGGAAAGATGATCATCATAACAATAACAGTTAGAATGTATTTTTCATCTTACTGTTTTCTTGGTTTATCCTTTATTTCGCTTTTATTTATTTTTATGCTCAAATGTATTGGGCAAAATATTTTATTCTATTATTTAGTTACAAAACCTTTGTAGCCTCAAATTAAATGTTAATGAAATAAGGCCGAGACCCTTTTTTCTTTATCAAAAAAAAAAATAATAAAACTCTTTTATAAATTAGTATAAACAAGTTGAACGTGCATACAATCTCGTATAATCTAAACTCCCATTCAATCTGAACTTGCATAGTTTGTTTTTAAAAGCGTTGATTCCTACTATATAAAAGCAAAAAGATATAAACGTCATTATGTATGAACATTCTTTTTTACAAAATAAATATTTATATTTCTAGAATGCATATAATTAAGGATGTATCCAGGTAAGAAAGTGAATTTCTCTAGCTCAAATTGTGAGAATGACTCAATATATACGATTTGGTCAAGAACTTAATTAAGATGCATGCACGTAGAAAGGTAAATTACTACTGCTATATCACGCAATAGGAATTTAGATAAATGCTTTTAATTTAAATATTAGTGCGAGCCTTTGATCAGGTAGCAAAGGGGATGTTCTTCGTGAGACGTCGCAATTTTAAAACTTATAAAAAGCAATTCTTCGTAGATATATATTAAATAGTTTGGTGGTTTGACCTCCAACCTCTACTCAATTTTTTTTTTTAAAATATTAGTGCACGCAGAAAGGTATAACAACATTGATAATGCTTCATACAATTAACAATATTTATAAAATCCAGTGCTTGCAACTTAAACTTTTCGGATTTGGAACATCCAAGGATCATAGTAGGAGAAAGAAAAGAAAGAAAAAGAGATGTACAATTAATAAGATACCATGAATGAAATCATAAGCCATGAAGATCAAAGAATCAGGTCATGCCTAAAATCACGATTTAACATACTTCTTAATTATTTCTTCACTCTTTTAGTACTTAGGAACAGAAAGCATGCAAAATCTAACAAAACTTTATTTTATTTCCTTACTTATCACTCTTCTTTGTGATCCTCAAATCAAGTCTTCTCTCACATCCAAAATCACACACACGAACACTTGTTTCACTCGCAAAGAAACAAAAATTTAAAAAAGATGATAACAGATATTAATAAAATCACAGTATCAAACCAAGGATAAAACAATCCTCGATCAACTGTGAACTAGACTACACGATAGAGCCATCAGCAAAATTGCAGCATCAGTCTCGTCTTGTGGGAAAACCTGATGGAAAGCTGAATTCTTGCTCAAGCTGATAATTATTTCATCTTTGGTGGTGATCTTATTTCTACAAGCCACTTTGTTTGGAGAATTGATCTTGCACCGTTTCTTAATAGGAAGAGTCCGATCTACATCAGCTGATCTCTTATCCTTTTTCAGCTTGTAAGTTTGTGCAGAACTAGGTACTAGCCCACCATTTGCAGCTGCCAAAGCAGCACGCCTTGCTTTCCTTTGTCTAATGCCACATGCATTGCAGAGCGACTGCACCAACACAACAAAAACATAAAAGAAAAATCAATACAATTTAAAAGTTCCATTCCACCAATTCAGGATATATATGATCAGTGAGAGCATGCATAATGTAAATGATTTTCTGGTTTTTTTTAATTTTAGTTACCTTTGGGCCACAAGGGCCAGTTCTCCATAGTGGGGTCTTTGTGGTATTGCAAGCTGAGCAAACTCTTACTACGTCATGTGACGAGTTATTGTTGGAATTCCTTGTAGTTTGGTCTTGTTGGTTTGCTTGTGTTGAACTTCTTCTCTGCTTTTTCTCGGCCATGCGATCTGATGAGTTCATCATCTTCCTCACGAACCTAATGTTTGGTTGCATCCACTGCCCTTGTACTTGGTCTTGTGATAAGCCA